>JBBBDQ010001318.1:600000-1195000 GCA_037127315.1 Ascarosepion bandense | reverse complement strand
AGCCATTTCTACCCATCCCTCTGCCCATGTATTCGTGTTTGGTGACTTTAACGCCCACCACACCAAGTGGCTGAAGAACGCTGTCACTGACCCTGCTGGTGTCCACACCATGAACTTTTCAATCACCCAATCCCTTACGCAAGTAGTGGACTTCCCAACGCGTTTCTCCGACAACCCTAACGGAAGCAACTCACTTCTAGACCTCTGCTTCACTTCCATCCCAGACTCTTGCACTACCAGACAACTCTGCCCACTTGGAAACTCTGACCACACTGTAGTGTCCGTCAATATTTCACTCCACTCCCGCCCGACCCATGAAACACAGACAAGTAGAATATCATACTGCTATCAAAGAGCAGACTGGGATTCGTTTCGAGACTTCCTCTGTGACATCCCTTGGAACAACGTCTTTAGTCTTCCTGTCGAAGAATGTGCATCCGAGGTCTCCTCCTGGGTTAAGGCTGGCATTGATGCCTTCATCCCTGCTAGGAAATTCCAGCTTAAATCTCATTCGTCTCCATGGTTCTCACCCGCTTGTTCGGCTGCCATTGCCCACCGGAATCATTTCTTCCGACTTTATCGTAACTATGCGTCCGAACAAAACAGGCGCCTTTTCACTTCAGCTCGTAATAAGTGTAAAAGGGTACTTAACGAAGCTAAGATGTTGTTTGCTGCCAGAATGAAGCAACGCATAGCATGCTCTAAATTCGGCTCTAAAGACTACTGGCGACTCTGTAAAAGAGTACTTAACAAGAGCAAGTCCACAATACCCCCGCTAATCAACAAATTTGAGGTCCTCACCTCCCCAGCAGATAAGGCTGAATGTTTTGCCCGCAGATTCTCGAACAATTCGAGTCTGGACTCGTCTGGAGTTTTTACACCCGACTTCTCACCTAGAACCGAGGCACAACTGAATGATGTCAACATTACACCTTCGCTTGTCTCTAAGATAATCTTAAAACTTGACCCTCACAAAGCGAGCGGTGGTGACGGAATCCCAACCATAGTCTTAAAGAAATGTGCCCCTGAACTCTCCTCTATCCTTTCTAAGCTCTACAACCTCTGCCTATCTGCTTCCTGCTTTCCTGCCTGTTGGAAATCTTCCTCTATAGTTCCTATATTTAAAAACACTGGAGAACCCTCTGACCCTGCAAATTACCGCCCGATCAGCCTTCTTCCAATCTTTGGCAAAGTGTTCGAAGCCATTATCAACGCCGAGGTGGTTCAGCATCTCACAGCACACAGGCTCCTCTCGGACAAGCAATATGGTTTCCGCTTCACCAGGTCTACTGCTGATATGCTAACGACCATCACCGAGTACATATACCAGGCACTCGACAGGAATGGCGAAGCTCGAACCGTTGCATTGGATATATCTAAGGCGTTCGACAGAGTTTGGCATGCTGGCCTTCTATGTAAACTGCAGAGCTATGGTATAACTGGACATTTGTTTGAACTAATCCAGTCATTCCTCTCTAACCGCACAATGAAAGTGGTATTAAACGGACATGCCTCTCAGAACTACCATACAAACGCAGGTGTCCCCCAAGGCTCCATCTTAGGTCCTACACTCTTCCTGATATATATTAATGATCTCCCTGATTCCATAAGAACCCAAATAGGTTTGTACGCCGATGACACCACAGTTTACTCTCGTCTCCAACAAAAATCTGGTGTAGGCGTCAAAGCTAAACTTGCAGCCGAGATTGAAAAAGACCTCCAATCCATATTGGACTGGGGTAAGAAATGGCTAGTAAATTTTAATGCTTCTAAAACGAAGCTACTCTCAATTAACCATCATCGACAATCTCACCTACCTCCCATTAGCATGGACCAGGCTTGCCTCCCAGAGAGTAAAACACTACGCCTCCTTGGTCTCACACTTTCAGCGGACCTCAAATGGAATGACTATATCGAATCCATTGCTAAATCCGCTGCTATGAAAGTCGGTTCTCTGTGTAGGGCCCGGAAGTTTTTTCCGTCTAAATCTATCCTGCACATTTACAAATCTACCATCCGCCCGTGCATTGAATACTGCTGCCATATCTGGTCGGGTGCCCCTGCTGTTCTCCTCGGGCTTCTCGATAAGGTTCAGAGGAGGGTCTGTAATGTGATAGATACCGACTTGGCAGACCGCCTGCAGTCTCTCTCCCACCGGCGAGACGTGGCTTCGCTGTGTCTCTTCTATAAATACTTTCACGGCTTCTGCTCCGATGAACTTAGATCACTGGTGCCCCCTAAATACGAATTTGCACGAGATACTAGATTCGCAACTAGATCCCACCCTTTTACAGTGAAATCAATAAAATGCAGCCGTAACTTCTACTCCAACAGTTTCTTTCCTCGCACTTCCCGACTGTGGAATTCTCTTCCAAACGATTGCTTCCCCGACGGCTACAATCTCCAGGAGTTTAAATGTAAGGTCAATAGACACCTCCTAATACACTAACCTGCTCCCATTCTATCAAACACTCTTCCCATCTGCCCGACACTCATCCTCGCTATCCTTACTCATCTATCACCTTTCTCCTGACATTCCCTATGTCTATCCACTCCTTCTCTTTACCTTCCCCTATGTAGCCCCATGCGCAATAGTGGCAGTGGAATGCCTTGCTTGGGGTGAGATGATTAAAAAAAAAAAAAAAAAAAAAAAAAAAAAATGACCGACCTCCTGGTAACAGCAAGGTTTTGGAAACCAGATCATTCTTTGCCACGGTCGCTCCAAGTTCACGGACTCGTGGCTTGTGTGGGGGAGTAGATAAGGAGGGAAAGAAAGTGTGAAGAGAAGGAAAGAGTATGGCTGATAGGACATATTTGCTCGCCAGTTAAAGACATTAAATCTTATGTATTTTTATTTAATTATTTATTTTTCTTTTATTTCTAACCGAGACTTTTCTTTGGGAGTACATTTTGGCCTTAGGCCTATATTGTTAATAAAAATCGTGGGTACGTCACAATACACACACATAAATATACACACACACACACATACATATATATATACACACATACATATATATATATACACATATATATACACATATATATATACAAATATATATACACACACATACATATATACACACACATACATATATACATGCATATAAATATATATACACATATATATATACACACATATATACACGCATATAAATATATATACACACATATATATACATATGTATATATACACACATATACATACACATATATATATACACACATATACATACACATATATATATACACACATATACATACACATATATATATACACACATATACATACATACACATATACATATATACACATATACATATATATACACTGTTAAATATAAAAGACAATGAATGTCTATTATGTTTAATCATGAGCCTTCTAAACGTCGTATTTTGGATTTAATTTCAGTTGAAAATAAAGACAAAAATTCTCCAACATTTGGATAATCATTTATTGATTTACTTCTAAGCTTTCAGCTCACATGAGCCATCTTCAAAGAGGTTGTTTAGACTGAAATATTATAACATCCACCATCACTGATGATTTTATTTTGTGTTGACATAAAACTCCGCTTGGCAACGGCAATAGTTACCAAAAATAATAAACGCAGTTCTTAAATTTGCGATGCAGTTTTACGTCACACCGCGTGATAGCACGAAATGACAACAAAACCATGTAGTCAAATGCAATGTAATATGTTATTACTGAATTGAAAGTTGATTTTATTGAGTGTTGGTTGTTTAGATTTGATGTACATGTCCTCCAATATCTGCAGATTCCTTTTACTGTGTGTATGAGTAAGGATCACCGTATTGTTGACCAAAATCTGTCTGATATTACCTACATGTTTATGTTTTTCAGAGAAATGTTGTTTAATAGTACTCTATGTATACACACATATACACACACATATATACATACACATATACATACACATATATATATTCATAAAACTAATTTTGCCTACAAAATTCAATTTTTTAAAATTTCATGAATTTATCTGGAGTGGGGAGTTTTACAGATATAAGAAAAGAAAATATTTCACCAAGATTATTTTAAAATAATAAATTCAGAAATAGTTTCATTTATTTATTAATAAATCCTGAAAATTTAATAAAAATCCCTCTATTATTTGATTTTTGCAAGAATTTCCAAATCAATGTGTTTTTCACAGAAAAAAAACAAAAAAAACTGAGTTACATCTTATATTCTCCATCGTATACTGTCATGATGATTTGGTTACCTGCTAACAAAAATCAAAACAAGTTTTTTCACGAACATTTTGAACATGTTAGAATGGATTAAAAACAATTTTTAACTAATTCAAAAATACTTTTATCTTTCCTTTTAATTATATCATATACCTTTTTTCAATGGAAAAAGTTCATTCTGATTAAGTTTGGGGCTTTTTTCTTCATACTATACAGTTTTTTCAGCGATTTAGTGAAGGTACCTAAAATCCTTTAGCTTTCAATTAAAGCTAAAATGAAAGCTTCAAGAAAGCTTTTTTTTTTTAATTCACTTGAAAACTTAGATATCGAAAATGAGTTGAGTTCAGTACACAAATTATTGATTACATTTATTAGAGATGAATATTTATGTACTCACATCCAAGAAGATTGAGGTCCACAACACAATATCCTTCAATTTCTTTGGTCTGTGTTTCTGCAGCCATGCCAATTAATCCTAAACTCAGGCACTGATTTTTTTTTAATCTAAGTCTTTTGGAGACTACTGTCAATTAGGGCTTTGAGTTTGTGCCTCTTCATTAATAAATTAGTGGATACTTTAAATCCAGATTCAGTAGCAGTAGTTTTGAAACTCTTTACAGCAGGTCACTTGTCTTGCAGGGTATTTGCTTCATAGATAACGCAGATTTCCACAAAACCAGCATTGTGATTTTGTTGCAGCTAATGTAACTTCTTTTATGGTCTCTTCTTTGGAAACTGTCAGTGTGGATGGGTTTTGTTGGATAAATGCAACAGCATTTTTTATGCAAGGTTGAGGAACCTCGCTATCCTTACTCGTCTGTCAAATAAGGTTAGAGTTCAGACCATTGAAAAATGCATCATAAATGGCGGCTTCTCTGGTTACTGGTTTGTAGTTGCATAGTGTTTGTAGGAATTGATTGATTTATTCATCATGTTTCTGATAACGATTTCTGAGAAGATAACGCACAAAATCTCATTTGTTGGCTTAACGTTATTGTTTTTAGTGTCTGTACATAACTTAATCATGTATTACAGCTTTCTATATAATCATACACTCTCCAGTCTATGTGACTCAACAAGATACTGAATTTATCTAGCGTTACACAGATCAGCTGAATAGGGTCCAAGTATTTACTTTTAATATTCACTTTTTTCCAGTTCCTACCCATTAAAAAAATACAAGTATTTTATTTGTTTGTCTTTTCTTTTTTTTTTTTTTGTTTTTGTTTTTGTATTTTTTCTCATCTCACAAGATGCTAGCAACCCTATAGGACAAACAGTTAGGCCTACAAAGGGCAGATGAACTTTTGAGAAGTCAAAGACCAGCTAACTAGAGGTGGTGTCTCAATAAAATGCCATGGGGAAGGCAACAGGAAACCACTCCACTATTCCTACCACGTATATTCATGGATTTGCACAATAACATTATAAATTCTTACAGTATGAAGAGGGTTAAGCCTAACAACACTGACTCCTCACCTGGTAAGGAGCAACATGCACTACAGATGTCATTGAACCATCATCCCATGACTGTTAGCATTAACCACATAAAGGGGACAAATTTCTACAGAATGTATCCCTCACCCAGAATGGAAAGACATGAGCGACAGGTATCACTTGAGCATTATCCTCACACTCTTATCCATCCCAGACTCTTGCACTACCAGACAACTCTGCCCACTCGGAAACTCTGACCACACTGTAGTGTCCGTCAATATTTCACTCCACTCCCACCTGACCCATGAAACCCAGACAAGTAGAATATCCTACTGCTATCAAAGAGCAGACCGGGATTCGTTCCGAGACTTCCTCTGTGACATCCCTTGGAACAACGTCTTTAATCTTCCCATCAAAGAATGTGTATCCGAGGTCTCCTCCTGGGTTAAGGCATCGATGCCTTCATCTCTGCTAGGAAATTCCAGCTTAAATCTCATTCGTCTCCATGGTTCTCACCCATTTGCTCGGCTGCCATTGCCCACCGGAATCATTTTTTCCGACTTTCTTCTGACTCTATCGTAACTACGTGTCGGACCAAAACAGGCGCCTTTTCACTTCAGCTCGTAATAAGTGTAAAAGGATACTTAACGAAGCTAAGATGTTGTTTGCTGCCAGAATGAAGCAACGCATAGCATGCTCTAAATTCGGCTCTAAAGACTACTGGCGACTCTGTAAAAGAGTACTTAACAAGAGCAAGTCCACAATACCCCCGCTAATCAACAAATTTGAGGTCCTCACCTCCCCAGCAGATAAGGCTGAATGTTTTGCCCGCAGATTCTCGAACAATTCGAGTCTGGACTCGTCTGGAGTTTTTACACCCGACTTCTCACCTAGAACCGAGGCACAACTGAATGATGTCAACATTACACCTTCGCTTGTCTCTAAGATAATCTTAAAACTTGACCCTCACAAAGCGAGCGGTGGTGACGGAATCCCAACCATAGTCTTAAAGAAATGTGCCCCTGAAATCTCCTCTGTCCTTTCTAAGCTCTACAACCTCTGCCTATCTGCTTCCTGCTTTCCTGCCTGTTGGAAATCTTCCTCTATAGTTCCTATATTTAAAAACACTGGAGAACCCTCTGACCCTGCAAATTACTGCCCTATCAGCCTTCTTCCGATCTTTGGCAAAGTGTTCGAAGCCATTATCAACGCTGAGGTGGTTCAGCATCTCACAGCACACAGGCTCCTCTCGGACAAGCAATATGGTTTCCGCTTCACCAGGTCTACTGCTGATATGCTAACGACCATCACCGAGTACATATACCAGGCACTCGACAGGAATGGCGAAGCCCGAACAGTTGCATTGGATATATCTAAGGCATTTGACAGAGTTTGGCATGCTGGCCTTCTATGTAAACTGCGGAGCTATGATATAACTGGACATTTGTTTCAACTAATCCAGTCATTCCTCTCTAACCGCACAATGAAGGTGGTATTAAATGGACATGCCTCTCAGAACTACCATACAAACGCAGGTGTCCCCCAAGGCTCCATCTTAGGTCCTACACTCTTCCTGATATATATTAATGATCTCCCTGATTCCATAAGAGCCCAAATAGGTTTGTACGCCGATGACACCACAGTTTACTCTCGCCTCCTACAAAAATCTGGTGTAGGCGTCAAAGCTAACCTCGCAGCCGAGATAGAAAAAGACCTCCAATCCATATTGGACTGGGGTAAGAAATGGTTAGTAAATTTTAATGCTTCTAAAACTAAGCTACTCTCAATTAACCATCATCGACAATCTCACCTACCTCCCATTAGCATGGACCAGGCTTGCCTCCCAGAGAGTAAAACACTGCGCCGCCTTGGTCTCACACTTTCAGTGGACCTCAAATGGAATGACTATATCGAATCCATTGCTAAATCCGCTGCTATGAAAGTCGGTTCTCTGTGTAGGGCCCGGAAGTTTTTTCCGTCTGAATCTATCCTACACATTTATAAATCTACCATCCGCCCGTGCATTGAATACTGCTGCCATATCTGGTCGGGTGTCCCTGCTGTTCTCCTCGGGCTTCTCGATAAGGTTCAGAGGAGGGTCTGTAATGTGATAGATACCGACTTGGCAGACCGCCTGCAGTCTCTCTCCCACTGGCGCGATGTGGCTTCCCTGTGTCTCTTCTATAAATACTTCCACGGCTTCTGCTCCGATGAACTTAGATCACTAGTGCCCCCTAAATACGAATTTGAACGAGATACTAGATTAGCAACTAGATCCCACCCTTTTACAGTGAAACCGATAAAATGCAGCTGTAAATTCTACTCCAACAGTTTCTTTCCTCGCACTTCCCGACTGTGGAATTCTCTTCCAAATGATTGCTTCCCCGATGGCTACAATCTCCAGGAGTTTAAATGTAAGGTCAATAGACACCTCCTAACACACTAACCTGCTCCCATTCTATCAAACACTCTTCCCATCTGCCCAACCCTCATCCTCGCTATTCTTACTCATCTGTCACCTTCCTCCTGACATTCCCTATGTCTAACCACTCCTTCTCTTTACCTTCCCCTATGTAGCCCCATGCGCAATAGTGGCAGTGGAATGCCTTGCTTGGGGTGAGATGATTTAAAAAAAAAAAAAAAAAAACTGTTCACAACAAACAAAAAATAACTCTTGAATTGTGGAAGGTTAGAACCATAAACAACTGTAGACAGCTGGAAAACGTGAAGCAGGAAGATGGGCTTGGAGAATTTAATACTGACAGGACAAATAAAAGGAAAGAGAGACAGGGAAAAGCAGTGTGAGACATAACTGATAGGCCTGAAAAAAATGGATAGTAAAATGGGGTCTGGAAGAGATAACAAGAGAAAAAATATTGAGAGCTGCAAGAGACAGATCCAAGTGGAAGTCTATGATTGCCTACATCCTGAAGGGACATGGCACATGATGAAGACGAATTGCCAAACATCAGGTACCAAAATTTCCACTCTTTTAGTGGTGATTGGTGAATTGGGGTCTATACTGAATTTTTCCGATTTTAAAACTTTGTCCATCCCGAATAATTTTAAGTTAAGTTGTGGCGAATGACAAGACTGGATAAAATACCCTTGGACAATTCAGGTGTTATTCAACTCAAAAAAAAATTTTTTTCTATGTAGAAAAATAATCATTTAATAAGAGCAGACAACTGTAAAAGTAATTACCACAAATATTTTTTTTAAGTTTTTATCTGAAGTGATATATTGAAATTAATATTTAAAAAAGCTTCTTAACATTAACAAAGAGATTAACAAGCAAACCAGTTGTCAAATAAAATTAACAGAATTAACTGATTTTTCTGAAAGTACTTCAACATCAGCTGAAGACCAGCCACAGCCTTCTAGCAATTTTGTAGATACAAAAAATGAATTGAAACTTCTTAAATCACCAATCAAGTGTCAAAAACTGGAAAAACAAACCAGTTTTGTGGGGGTTAAAAAGTAGGGAAAATTAAACCAGCAGTATCAAAGAAAATTAAACTGATTTTAACTAAAATTCCTCATCAAGAATCTACCAGTGTAGAAGCACACAAAAGATCTGACGAAAGTGAAATTACACTATAATTTACATTAACACAATAATTTACATTATTCAGACTATTGCCCTCATCTTTGTTGCCATTTGTATGACATTTCGACCATTGTACACTTCAGCCTTCTTCAGGTGCTAGGAATTTTGAACCAAACCCTTTAAAACAATCACTGGGGTATATCATTCTCATTCCTTTGTGAAGCCTCTTTGGTAGTCATGCTGTAGCCTGGTATTGAACTCACAACTCTTAGCGTCAAGTCACTGGACCATGTGTTCTTAAAGACAAGAACAACTGAATTTCTGGGATTAATAAACCTAATGTACAGTGTCCATTTTTACCAGAATTCATATTGCAAGTTTTTTTTTATGTTAATGGTTTTCTCAAATATTTTTTGGTGTCAATGGTTTTCTCTAGTATATCTTACTAGAGAAAACAATTAACACCAAAAATACTAGCGAAAACCGTTAATACAAAAAAAAAAAGAGAAATTGTAATATATCCCAGTGGATATACCCCAGTGATCGTAATACAGGGTTTGGTTCAAAATTCTTAGCCGGAGAGTGTACAACAGCTGAAATTTTATACAAATGGTAACAAAGATGAAGACAATAGGCCAAATAATGTAACTAGTGTAAATACTACCTTATCTCAGAAGTATAGACAAGTGAAATTATTACACAATTAAAATAAAAATAAATTTCAATTTTAAATTTACAGATTTTAAAAATATTTCCAAAAAGTGTTCAAAGAATTTAAATCGAATTTGGCACCACAACATACATGGAAAGACAAGCTGAAAACTTGTAAATGAACATGGAATATTAACTTCATCAAGTACACAAAAATGTAGATTCTCACAAGGGAGAATGAACAAAATAAGACAGTCTTCAAGAATGATAGAAGAGTTCAGAAACAAAGTATCTTGCACTCTGTAACCTGAAAAAGGTATATCAATTTAAAAAAAAACAAAAAAAACAATCCAAACAGAATTAGTTGTTTTAAAATTGGCTGGGCTAAGAACAAAAGAATGTATCCTAGCAGGTGGTGTTAGAAAAAACTGTCAGTGTTTGCACAATACATCAAAATATGAATCTGATAATTGTGGGGGCTCATCTTCGTACACTGACTCAAGATGAACAATAATTTAACAGATTACCATCAATGCATTAGCTGGTGTTAGATACAATGAAGTAATATGTGACTGCTCAACTTGTAGCAATTTGATAGAGAATTTTGTTTTATATACAGAAGAAATTCTAAAAGTGTAATAGATAATTTTATCTACAACCAATTGCTATCTAGTGATAGAACCACTCTGCAAATTTGTAGTGAGTAGTAATCTCTTAGGTGTGCCACGTAATCCATCACATGGTCCTTTCCCATTCAGTCAGTCAGTTAAATGCCATACGTGATACACGCTTGGGCCATCATGTCTCGCAAGAGACATGACTGACTGGGCAGAAGATTATCCCGCAGTAGGTTGCCATTGCTTTCTGCGGTAGACTGGTTGCCAACCAAGGCTACAGAACCCAATCTGTCCTATTATTTAACCCATAACTGGAGGGAAGAGACAAATTAATACCTTTCCCAAGGGTATTTGTGCATAAGTGAATGCAAGGAATTCGATTGGAATTCGAACTCGGCTTCCCGATTTCTCGTTCCAAGCCGATATCCACTGCACCACGACGCACATCCTCCTTTCCCATTAGATGTAGCAAAAAAAGTGTTACTCTGCATTAATACCAAAGTCAGCCTTATGGTTGCACAAATTGATAAAATTTCTATAATGTGAAGCAGCAGCATCAGAGAAATAGGTCAGATTTTTTTATTTTAAATGTCTTTGAAAACAAAATGGATACAGCCTCATTTAGTAACAAATCAGCAGTTAGAAAAAAATCTTAAAAGTTAATCTAATTCTATTCTCCAAAAATGTTTCTCTTTCTTTTTTGTTGCCAACAAGTAAATGAGGAAAGAAGAGAATCAATGCCCCGTGAAAGAGAGAGTGAGAAAATGCTCATCTGGACTTGAAGTATAATCAGATGACTTGTAGCTCTGTGGGATAGGAGGAAAAAGGAGAATCAACAAATGCAGCATGAAAGAGAAGATGAGAGAGTAAGAAAATGCAAGTCCAGTGGACGACTCGTGGCTCTATAGAGATAAAGAAAAAAAATCACACATTTTTATGTATTTTTGGAGAATAGAATTAACTTTTAAGATTTTTTTTCAGATCACAATTTAATTTTATAAATATTATATAAAAGAGGAAACTAAAAATCTGATTTTTTTTTATGCATTTAGTGTACTATGTCAAATGTCAACAAAAATTTGTGAACCAAGAACATCATTTGTTGCACATTTCCATATTATTTTATGCTATCTTAACAGTAATTCATGACACTTTTTAAATAATTATTTTCATTATGTCTGTTTTTCATATAAACATCTATTTGTTGTGTAATAAATATTTAAACAAAATCAAAAAAGGTTTTACATTTCACCAAATTGGTCAACATTTAACCACAAATAACACAAATTTTTTTGTTGATTTTATGATAATAGTTCTTATGTAAATATTGATCAAAGAGCTTTCTAAAGATATACAACTTGACCATATTGGGAGATATGAAAATGAAAGCATATAGTGGCAAATACTAAAAATCTGACATTTTTAATTCGGCCCAACTCATTAAGACCCTTGTAACACAGACCACAGTCAAAATTCCACCACAAAATTTTGTACCTGTCTTGCCATTAAGCAGACAAATCTGTTGTCAAATTTTTTAAAAAAGTTAAAAATAAGCTTTCTGAGAAATTAAAAATCAAATTTGTTATCAAATTTATTTTATTTGACCTTTAAACAGATATATAAATAGATCACCTTTTAGCTCTATCCAAGTACTTTAAAATGGTATATAATTTAGTTTTGTGAGTGAAAACACAAATGGAGTTTGTTAACCTGCACTTGCAGAATGTTTTTCAAATAATAAACTGCAAGCAGTTCTTTAAACGAATGAAATAGCACTGGAGTTGTCAAATTTACCCATATATTTGCAATGTGTGGAAAAAGTAGTTAAATTAACTACTGAAGCTTCACAAATTGTATATGGACAAGATCCAAGAAACAAACACATTATTACTAAATCATTGCATCATATTATGAGACCTTCATTTACTTCAGCAAAGGAAAATTATACTGAACAAGTTATATTGTAGGGGATTCCAATAAAATATAATCACATCGGTCGGTCACTAATCTGTAAAAGTGTTACCAATCATGTCGAGTTAGCCAAGAAAATATAATGGAAACCTCCAAAATTAATTTATATTTAGGATTAGAAAATCATAAGACTCATGAAAAGAATAACCAATGACAATTTGTAACCAAAATAGACATGTATTAAGAATTTTACATTCATTAGAGAAAAGCATGCATTTAACTGAACAATGTAGAAAGATAAAGAGTTTTCTCTCATTGACTGTAATTTGAAACAAAGGCAATTAATGAATAAATGTCTTTTTGCTTTGTATGTGTGCATGTATGCATATGTGAGTAAGATATTGTTTCAACAGGCAGCTGAAATCTCACTGAGGAGCTGTGGAAAGCATCCCCTTAAATAGTAGTCAAATAGGCTCTAGGGAGTTATGCGGGAAACTCAGTTTTTCAGTGAGCGTACGCTGGGTAGACTGGAGAGGTCTGTTTGATCCAATCTTCTACCAAAAGTGTACAAGAATTATTACTTAAAAATAACGTGATTTGTAACTTGTTGCGTAACTGCGATTTGTAAATTGTCTTGTAATGAAATTCATTAGCGATATATTGACCAATCACTGTTTAACAATGTGGTGTGATGTATGAATGTATATAAGTGTATAGGTAGAAACAATAGTGGTACACTATAATATTCTAGTGAGCGTCAGCTATGTTTGCAAAATGGCCTTGTACCTAAAATAACCGAGTGTACTACATTTAAAGAATTAGAAGGCTGAACAAACATTAAAAGAAGAATAAAGGATCTTGTTTCTATTAATAAATGTAAGATTTATTTAACAAGAATTAACATCATGTTGTTATTTATGAAAGGAATGTTTGTTTGAAAGTTCTTTATAAAGCTTTCCTTGAATATGTACATCTTAGAGTTGTTTTAATTTTGCTGTGTGTATAATTGTAGTAAGTTAAATGATATCTGTTTCTTTTTGTTGCTGGTAAGTGAATGAGGAAAGAGAATCAACCAATGCAGTATGAGTGAGAGAGAAAAAAATACATATCGTTTGTGTAGTGTAACTCCAAGTTACCTCCCTTAGATCCTAAAATAGCATGAACTGTTTTATAATAGTAGTTTTGCAGCCCCGTATAAATAAAATGTGCTCTTTCTATGTAGCTCCTTGTTGGAATAAACGTTAAAAGCTAATATTGCATTGTCTTAAATAATTAGTCCAATATCGTCAAACCCCATGATAATACAGTTTGAACTTGGCGCCTAATCTGTTACGGAGTTTCGTGCAATGTTTATCAGAAGGAAATTTTTTCATGGGTTTTGTGAATTTACTCCAACAACATCTGAATTTTGCATTCAAGGCACAAAGATACTGGTTGCAGTGAAAAATCACAAACAATCTTAAAAAACAATAACAAGAACTATATATACAAATTTACATTAGTCAATGGACAAATTTTTCAGAAGAAATTTTGTTTAAGAACTGCAATGGCAAAACTTGATGGATTGAACATGTTTAAGTTGATTTACCTTCAAAAGATATTGAGTGCCAAAGTTCTGGATGAAAATAGTTTTAGATTAATTTATGCCATGCAGATTTGTTGGTGGATTGTAGTCAATATTGAACTGTTTTCAACAAATCAAGAAAAAGAGAAATTCAATACGTTTTAAAATATTAAGTTGTCTACCTTTAACTGTTGCTGGAGTCAACTATATCTTTTAGTTAGTTAACAAATTTTTTTTTAATCATGTCGTCCCAAGCAACGCATTTTACAAGGCATTTTACTACCTCAGTTGTGCAGGGGATTACACAGGAGGAAAGTTCTGAGGAGTGAGAGGTGCAGGGGGTGTCAGGAAGAGAGTACTGATGAGAGTGGGGTGGATGTAGAAAAGCATGAGAGAGAGGATGTAAGTTAGTGTGACAGGAGATGACTGTTGACTTAAATTTAAATTCTTGGAGATTGTCAGGAAAGCAAGTATGCAGAAGAGAATTCCACAGGCGGGAAGTTCGAGAAAAGAAGCTGCTGGAGTAGAATTTGCGTTTACAATTTATTGGCTTCACAGTAAAAGAGTGGGACCTAGTTGCTAATCTTGTGGCTCAAGGAAATTTGTAATTAGGGGGTACCAGTGAGCTAAGTTCATCGGAGCAGAAGCTGTGAAAGTATTTGTAAAAGAGACACAGGGAAGCCACACTGCATTGGTGAGAAAACAACCGTATCCTAGCTGCCAAGTTGGGATCAATCACATTACAGATTCTCTGTTGGATTCGGTCGAGGACACCCAAGTGGATAGCAGGAGCAGCAGACCAGATATGGCAGCAATACTCAATGCACGAGCGGATGGTAGACTTGTATAAGTGCAGGATTGTTTGGGACAAGAAAAAAAACTTCCTGGCTCTACACTGACTTTCTTAGCAATGGATTTAGCTATGAATTCTATATAGTTATTCCACTTGAGGTCTGGTGTGAGAGTTAACCCGAGGAGGCGCAGTGTTTCGCTTTCAGGGAGAGAAGCATGATCCATGTTAATGAGCGGGAGGAACGATTGTCTGTGCTGGTTATTGCTTCGTTTTGGAAGCATTAAAATTTACAAGCCATTTCTTGCCCCAGTCCACCACGGATTGGAGGTCCTTTTCAAGCTCAGCAGTGAGGTTTGCTTTTTCAGCCTCGGTAGATTTTTGATCGAGACGAGAGTAAATCGTAGTGTTGTCAGCATATATGCCCACTTGGGATCTTATTACATCAGGGAGATCATTAATATAGATAAGGAAAAGCGTAGGACCAAGAATAGAGCCTTGAGGGACAAACAGTTTTTGGATGTTGTTTCATTCAAAGTAAGATATACTTGTAGTAGAATATTTATCTGCAGATTGGGTGTGAAATTTTGTTATGAAGAGAGTTTGTGTTAGTGTTAAATAATTTAATTTTAAAACTTCCTTGTTGAGTTTATAAGAGTGAGAAAAATGTCAGTTGCTGAATTAATATGACAAGCATTTTTTAAAGTTTCAAATCTTTCAGAAAAGATTTCGTGCTCTGCTTCTTCCAATTTCAGATTTCTCACTGGATTAAATTGAGTTGTTGAGAAAAGTTCTTTTGATTTACAGTTTTTAGTTTTGGTATCTAGTCTTGCTTGGTGAGTTGATTTTGTGACTAAGTGAAGAGGAAAGATAAAGAAATCAGCACTAGAGAAGGTTATAGCGTGTCGTCGGACATGTCTGATTCAGTAGTTTGAAAATTTCTTGCTTCATTATGACTGGTTGACTGGTTTTCCTTTCCATCTGTCTAACTGAAGATTTTGCATTGTGCTACAGAATTTATAACTGCTCTAGTTACATGATAGGATCAGAAAATTTGGTGCAATCTGTGACCTAAACACATATTTAGAACATCTAGATATATTAACCAATCAGCATTGGTCATTCTCAAAATTAACTGTTTGATCCATTTGGTATTTAGTTTGCATAAATCTTTTAAAATCATTATATGAAGAAAAAATTTTCTGTTAGTGAATGAATAAATGTATATGCTTTTTTATTAACTCAAGAAAAGGTATAGGTGTGTGTAAGCTCAGATTTTCTGTGCAATCAAACATTACAAAATCCGACAATATGATATGTCAAGTTGTTTTAGTAGTGTTATTTTCAATACACAATTTTAATTTAAAATATTTTCTGTTTGTCTTCTGTAGTATGGCATACACAATATTTTTGTCTTTTTAATTAATTATAGCCTAATAAATGGTGCAAGATCTTATTCATTGATTAGCCTATTTTCATTTATTGATTTAAAAAATTACACATTTTGCTTGTGGCTATTTATAATTAGAATTGTGATTTGAATATATTTCCATTATACAAAAATACCAACTTTATTTGAATTTATTCTTGAAAAATATTAAAATTTTGAAATCACTTTGTAATAAAAAAATCCTTTGAAAATGGGGAATTTCTGTACATTTTTTTAGATGCTCTTTAAACTTAAAAGTTCAAAAATTGGTAAAAGCTATGAATCTAATATTTGGTGTCAGTACTCATCACATCAAGTCTCAGCTTTCACACTGAGTACAATGTTGATTTTCTACAGAAAGTTAAAAACCAACCCGTCTTATATTAAGATCTTGAATAAGTTCTTGTTGTTTTCCAACAGATAGAATTCCCAGAACTGCATGCGTGTAGTTTCAGATGGCAACCATTACCATCTGAAACTATCAGATAATGTATCTAAGGAAGTACTATAAGCAAGCTTGAAATTCAGTGTATGTCATTTCACCAAAAAGTAAACAACTTTGTTTTTCCTAGCATTAAACATGTCGAATTTCATGCCAAAGAAAGTGTATTTGTAGGGAATTTTACTGCACTACTTTATTCAAAAGAAATCTGCAGCTGGAGAACACAGAATTCTTGTTGAAACTTATGGCAACCATGCCCTGTCCGAAACAACATGTGAAGATTGGTTTAGACTAGATACCGCCACTCATTTTCAATACTTAAGTTTTAAATTTAATTTTTAAAAATAAATAAACTTTTTATGAAACATTAATTTTTTTGGAGACAGTTAAAAAATAATGACTTTGATATTGAAGATAAAGAATGCACTAACGCACAGAAAAAGTTTGAAGTCGAAGAATTAGAGGCATTGTTACTTGATCAAGGCTTATATCAGGTGCAAGCTGAACTTGCAGAATCATTAGGAGTTGATGACACAACACTAACAACAATTTTAAAATGTTTGAAAGCATTAGGAATGATTCAATCAAATTTAAACAAAAAAAGCGAAGACATTGGGTGCTATATAAGTTGAAGCTGAGAGATGTCAAACAGCGTCTTGTCATGTGTGAACAGCTGCTTCAAGGGCAGAAAAGGAAAGGCTTTTTGCATCATATTGTGACCAGTGACGAAAAGTAGATACACTATGTTGTAGTGTAAGATAGCCCTAAGTGTAGAAGATTTGGGGGGTAATCCTGTCTATGCATCAACAGTGGTTAGAAGCTTCTTCTTTGCATTTGGAGGGATCAGTTGGGTGTAAGCTGATCAAACTGACCAAAACCTACACTATCAACAGAAGTGATGCATTTGAGCTAAGCACTGAAAAATAAAAAAAAGTGACAGTTGCTATACGAGCAGAGGCACGACAAAGTGATTTTGCAACATGATAACGCTAGGCCACATGTTGAAAAACGAACATTTGATTTATATTAAAAGAAATAAACATAATTTTTCTATGTAATTCAAGTAAAAAAAAAGTACTTGAAAAAAAAAAATGCTTTCCTTAAGGTTTAAAATGAATTTTATAAAAGATAAAAACTCTTTCTTGGATCTTTTATTTGATAAATATCACCAATGCCTGTACAGACAAACTAGGTACCTCTACTCATTTTCGATATCTAAACTTCAAACTGAATTTTTAAAAATTAAAAAAGTTTTCTTGAAACTTTTATTTTAGTTTTAATTGAAAACCAAATAATTAAATTTACTATTCCAGTAAGCAAAATATTCTGGTTTATTTCAAACAGAAATTATATTGATTGGAATCTAAAATTTTTAATTTTTTTTTAATCTTTCAATTTTTCGGCCATTTTTAAGTGATCAACACATTTGTAAACATAAATTAATTCTCAGTTTTTAAAATCTTGCAAAAATAAAATATACATCTGTGATTTTTTGGAAAATTAGCAAATTTTATGTAAAATTAATCTGATTTACACAAGTATTACTTATTTATAGTGTGAAATTTAAGATAAAACTATTTCTTTTTTTTTCCTTTTTTTTTTAATCATGTCGCCCCCAAGCAAGGCATTTTACTGCCACTGTTGTGCAGGGGGTTACATAGGAGGAATGTTATGAAGAGTGAGAGGTTGCAGGGGGTGTCAGGAAGAGAGTAGGAGAGGGAAGAGATTACTGATGAGAGTGGGGTGGACAAGGAGGAATGTTATGAGAAGTGAGAGGTTGCAGGGAGTATCTGGAAGAGAGTACTGATGAGAGTTGGGTGGATGAAGAAAAAGCATGAGAGAGAGGATGTAAGTTAGTGTGACAGGAGATGACTATTGACTTTACATTTAAATTCTTGGAGATTGTAACTGTCAGGAAAGCAAGTAAGCAGGAAGTTCGAGAAAAAAAAACTGCTGGAGTAGAATTTGCGTTTACAATTTATTGGCTTCACAGTAAAAGGGTGGGACCTAGTTGCTAATCTTGTGGCTCCAGGAAATTCGTATATAGGGATACCAGTGAGCTTGTAGTGACTTGGAAGCTAAGAAGTCCCTCAAACAAATAACAAAAAGAAAAATGCACTACAAATTTACAAATAAAATTTCGAACATGTTAAAAGAAATTAAAAAAATTAAAAAGTACTTTGATTTTTCCTTTTAAAACATTTTGATCGAAAACGTTCGTTTTTTTTTTCTCTTAAGTTTGGGGCCTTTTTTCATACCATGCTGCTTTCTTTTTTTTTTTTTTTTTTTTTAGCTATTTAATGGAGTTTCAGTTATCTCTTTCAAAAAGATTTATTCATCAATTGTTAAAAAACAATTATATAATTGAGTGTGAAAGAAAAGCGCATCGGAAAGTTTTTTTCTGCAATAATTTAATTTAAGAAGACTCTTAAATTCTCAAGGAAAATAAAAAACGAAAGAGTAACTAGAAACAAACAGAAATAATAACACAAGTTAACTTTTTTTAAACGAGATAGAAAATTTTACTTACCATTATCATTACCAGTGACTGTGACGTTATGAAGAAAAAAGAAAAAAGATAAAAAAAATTTGGACCCCCAAAAAATATCCATTTCTTTCTCTCTTTACTTGAGTAATGTTTACTTCGTAAGTGTTCAACTGAGGAAAGTCGAATCAGCAATACTTCCTAATAGCGATTCTCTTAAGCGCAGCGTAACCAAGACCTCAATCAATAAGCAAATGAAATGTGATGTCACGGTAGAGTCTGAATCGTAGCCGCAGCGTAGCTGTCTTCATGACAATGTTGATAATCACAAAGTCGTTATTTTTTAATAAAGACTTTAAAACTTTTTAAAATGTAACAAGAAAAAAAAAAGAAGAAAGACACATGTTTTGATTTCTTATTTATTTAATAAAGAAATAAAATCTGATGTGTTTATTAATAAAGTTTACATAGCGGGATTTTAAGCGTTTTATAATGAAACTACTTTTTTATTATTTCTTTCAATTTTAAATAGATTTAAAATTAAATTTCTATATTTACGCAACAACAAAAGTAAAAAATATTTAATTTAACAGTACAAAAAATATAGTATTTTTTCTTTCAGCTATAGTAGTGTAGTGTAATTCAGAATTTTTTAATTTATTTCTAATAAATCAAACAAGTGATTGTTGGATTAGCCTAAAAGCTATCCACACTATTTTCAGTTAGATATCTTTTTGGAACAGTCCAATAATATATTGACCAATCACGGTTTAATAATGTGTTTCCTAACAATTTTATTGGCTAAGATATATTTGGCGCGTAAAATCCACAAGTCAATTTGGATCCACATTCTGATTCTCACAAAGTATAAAATGAGCAGATTTTTCATTCAGCACCAGTGAACCTTAAATATTTTTGGGTTCATCCCCCTCCCATCATTTCATTTTTCATTAAATATTTTATATTATACATATTATTGTATATATTATATTGTACATAATCACATTTTTATTGTCATGGGTTATTCTCCCTATTTTTAGGTGTCCCTTGTTAGTTTGTGGAATTGTGGTGTATGATGGATTGGGAGTAGATGGATAGTTTCTTTTGGTGATTGAGCAAATTGTAACGAATGAATGGGTCGTGATAGTGTTTAGCTAGGTATAGGATAGTTAAGCGAGAACCAACTTCTCCCCCTCCCTTTTTAGGCCTTGTGCCATAATTTTTGTATTTTATGCAAAAATAAATACAGTGAACCTTAAATGAGTGAACCTTCAAATGCCGTGCAGCTCTTTTTCGTTCTTTTTGTGCGAAAGGTTGCTTTTTGGAATTTTTCCTACGTGGAAGCCTTGTTTCGTGTGAGTACGTCGTTTTGTATACAGTTTATTATTGTCTTCGTCGTTTGTCTGTGTGAACTGTTTTAAATTTTTTGTGCTCTGTGAGGCGGGGGGGGGGGTCAAGTCTAATCATGGCTTTGTCTCCCCAACCATCTACTTCATCGGCGGGTATGCCGACGGTAACTTCTCTACCGGTGGCATTGAACAAGGTACCTGCTAAAAAAGACTTTAACTATTACCAACAAATGCAGGAGAAGTTTAAGGAGTACATTGTTGGAAATGAATTACTAATCATTCCAGAAGTTGTCAATGTAATTGCTGCAAAAACGATCTCCCTGCTGACGTCGGACCCAAAAACGCATAAGTTTGTGGGCGTCAGCAGGGAAAACATGGAGGAGGCATTGAATTGCCTGGAAATCGTCCCAAAAGTGCTGGCCCGACGGTCTCGTGCAATGTGGGACGTACTTCTTAGCACAGAAGACGAGGCCAAAGAATTGGCCGGAACAACACTACTGGCCAAAGGAATTAGACTCCAAACGGAGTACATGGGAACCAGGCGGACCCGAGTTATCATTCACGGCGTGCCGCGAGGAATCTCTGAGGACCACATTGGGGCTTACTTTGCCCAGTTCGGAGCAGTGGAAGAGGTGGCCCGCGTTAAAAGCAAGGCAGGCGTACCCACGGAGGATGTGGTGGCTTATATAGTCGTGGACAGGCCGAGTTTTTTTACGGATGCCAGATATTTTATTTTGTGGTGGCCGGAAACTTTTTGTAGCAGTGGAGGAGCGAAAGCCGAATTGTTGGATGTGCGGGATGGCAGGCCATGTGGCCAAAATGTGCCCCCTCCAAAAAACAAGATACCGAAAGGCAAATAACATCAACACCGGTGACACCGGCAACACCGTCAGTGTCAAAAACACAAGTTCCTGATGGAAAAAAGGCCGGATCTACTGAGTGGACGGAAGTGGTGAGGAAGGGAAAGAAGGTTTCTTCCCCTCCTCCACAAACTGAGAAGCCTCCGTCGCCAGTCAAAGAAAAGAACAAACAACAGAAGCAGCAACAACCAAAGCAGCAGAAGCAGCAACAAGAAATACAGCAGCTGCATGAACAACAAGAAAAACATCAAGATGAAACCAAGATGGAGTGTGGAGAAATGCTTCCCCCTCGTTCATCATCTTTGAAGAGAGCCAGAGAAGAGGAGGAGGTGGGTGTCCCTAAAAAGGGTAAAAAAGAAGAACGTGGCAGGGCAGAACGGGTCATGGTTGCCGTCAGGGCCCAATCCGCTCCTACATCTCCAAATAGAACTGTTTGTGTCGAGGAGAGGAGTCAGTCTGCATCCCCAGTAAGGCATAAACCTTCTCCTTCCCCCACACCTCCCACACCCTCCACCCAATCAGAAACTTCCTCCCCTACAGTTGATAATCCCTCCCCGAATCCATTCCCGAACCCAGATAAATCCTCCCCAAAAAGGGAAAAACAAAGAAAAAATAATTACGCAAATAAAGATGTCTGCAAAATTGACAGACAGGCCTTGGTGAGGGACCTTTCTTCTCAGAAGAAGGCCTTCCTAAGGCCTCTTTTCAAACTAAAAAATATAGATGGAAAGCCCATCGAGGACCCTGCCAATTTCCCAGGAGCCCCCGGGGTACTTACGTTAATACGAAATACCGGGGGTAGCAGAACAAAAGCCTGGGAATTTGTGCAGGGGGCCGTTGAGGCTTTCCCAAATATAAAAATGGCCCAAACGGGCACAAAATATCTTCAGAGGCTGTCGCATTTCTGTGCCGGGAGGGTCCCCGTCATCCTCCACCCATCATTATACAGGTCTATAAAGCTAACGTTTCCCACGGACGTTGGCGGCATTGTCCAAGACGGACGAATTACGTCCGATATTGCTACAGGAAACCTTGGACAATCCGTCGGGGTCCCTACTCCCATTGATTTTCGCTCCGTATGTTACCAGAAGTAATTTTCTGCTTTCTCTTTTCAGGTCTAAATAGATGTCAATTAAGTTAGCCAGTATGAACGTGAAGGGCCTTAGGGATCGGAGTAAGGCTGCCCGCCTGCTTCGGGACCTCTTGTCCTTCGGCGTGGATGTCGCCGCGATCCAAGAGACTCACTTTGTTTGCAAGGTCGATGCCTGTGTGCTGTCTAACGACTTTGTCGTCTATTCAGCATATGGGAACCGGCTGGCCAGAGGAGTTTCTTTGCTGGTCAAGCGTACCCTGGACGCGAAGGTGGATCTTGTCCATGTCGGTTCCGAGGGCCGGCTGATCGTGGCCGATATTGCAGTGAAAAGCAATGCGTTTCGTCTGGTTGCGGTTTATGCGCCCAACGATCAGGAGGAGCGCGTCTCGTTTTTTCGGCGGTTGGAGCCCTTCCTGGTGGATTCCAAGCGACTCGTCTTAGTGGGGGACTGGAATGCCATCCTGGACCCCAAGTTGGATAGAGGGTGGGGAGCTAGAGGGAAGGCACGTGATCGTAGCTTGGTCGATCTCATCGAGGACTTCGGTCTAGTCGATAGATACCGGGCCGATCACAAGGGCGGGAGAATGTGGACGTGGGCTAATAGTTGGCCTACTACCAAGGTGGCTAGCTACCTTGATAGAATGTTAGTTCGTGAAGCCGAGCTAGATTTCTTAGATTGTCCCACGTTCCACTGGCTAGGTTACTCGGACCACAAACTCGTTTGTGCCCGGGTAAATTTAGAAAATAGGGTTAGAATGGCTGGTTACTGGAAGTTCAACGTGTCCTTACTGGACAGGCGGGACTTCCGGCGCCAGCTAATTAACTTAGTGCAGCGGGCGTTAACTGGGGGAGTCATCGGGAATAAGTGGTGGGAGAACCTTAAGGATAGTATTAGGTCTTTCAACACTCAGTTCAGCAAACGGCTCAAACTAGATAAGGCTGACAAGGTGAAGACACTTAGAGCTAATTACTCCCGGGCGGTGGCTGGTGGGGATCCCCTAGAGATAGCCATAGCTAAGGAGGCCGTGGATCGGTCGAATAGCGATCGTTACATGGGCCAGGTAGTTAGACATAAGTTAAGCAAGATGTCTTCCGAAGCTGTGAACATGGGCGCAGAACTGCGCAAGGAAGAAATTCGCCGCGGAGGCGACCGGTACATTCGAGAGGTTCGCAACCCGGAGGGACACACTCTGCGGTCGACTGACGACATGTGCGAGGCGTTTCGGCGGCATTTCGAGATCCTGTTTACCAAGGAGCCTGGTCTCCGTGATGAGAAGTTTCGCAGCTATTTGGCTGACTTCCCCCAGCTTTTGCCGGCTGATGCAGCTAGCTGCGAGGGAGAGATTACGGAGGGCGAAGTCTACGCGGCGCTGAAGAAGGTCGGCAGAGGCAAATCGCCGGGTCTCGATGGTTTGCCCTATGAATTGTACTTGAGGCTGTCGCACATCTTTGTCCCGATTTTGACTGTCGTGTTCAACAACTGGTTCCGGCAGGAGTCCATCCCCAACCGGTTCACCAGGGGTGTGATCACGCTGTTGAGAAAAGGCAAGGATGTGGGGAGGGAGCTAGAGGGTTACCGGCCCATAACTCTGCTAAACACAGAGTTAAAGATTTTGGCCAAGATCTTGCAAAATCGTTTGCAATTAGTTGCCGAGTCTCTGTTGGGACCTGAGCCAAGACCTCCTATATATTACAAGGCTTAAGCAAATGAAATGTGACGTCACGGTAGTAGTGTCATGAATCGTAGCCGTCTTCATGATAATGTTGATAATCACAAAGACGTTATTTTTTAATAAAGATTTTAAAACTTTTTAAAATGTAACAAGAAAAAAAAAGAAAGAAAGACATGTTTTGATTTATGCTGGTTTTATTAATTTTAAATAAAATTAAGAAAACAATAAGAAAATATAAACATCATTGTTGACTACTGACTGTCGGTCGTGTTTGTAAACACAGTTTTAAAGACAAAACTTTTCGTTTATTAGTCTAAATTCTAAAAATTTAACAAACACTGCTTAAATTTTCATATTTTTAATTTAATTATGAAAAATCACAATCACTTTTGTTTCAATTGCAAGAATTTTTAAATCAGAATCACTCAAATATAGCAATCAAGAAACCATTAGAATTTAGGAACAAACAAGAAGCAACAATAAATAAACAAATTAATTAAAATATTTAAAAATGCAACAATTTAAATTCAAGCAAATTAATTCAAACTAAATAAGTTTAAGTTACTGTTTTTTTTTTAAATCAAACTTATAAAAGTTTTTTATGTCTCAAAACAAAATTCAGCTGAATGTTTGAAGTTTTCTTTTTTTACTTAACTTCTTACAAATAATATTATCATTTTCCTTGCTACAAAAATTATTTAATAATGCATTAGAAGAGCTCCAGATAATCATTTTTCTATTTTTTCAATGCTATGACCTTCACCACATGAGTCAACATGAAAAAGAAGTTCATCATTAGCCAAAACATCCAATGTTATGTACATAGACAATTTTCTTTGATTCATTGAATGAAGAAAAGAAGGATTCTTTACAAGTTTATTAATAACAATATAATTGTATAGTACTAAATTTGTTGTTACATCATTGGGATAACAGAGAACTTCTATTAATTCCTTGAAAATAACTGTTTATATCAGGAAGCATATCAACTCTTCCTGATACTAAACTTTTACAACTATAACATTTCATTTTTTTTAACGGCATAACAGCAATAAATAATTATGAATTGAACGAATTAACGATAGGATAGCTAAATCTGAAATAGATTTTTAAAAACGTCTTGAGAACTTTTAATCCAATAGATTTATTAATATCAACAAATTGTCTTTAAGGAAATTCTGCTAAAAAACAACGGAGTTCGAATTTTAAAATAATATTTTGAAATATTTTGATTGAATCCATTGTTAATCCTACTGGATGAAATAAAAAGATAAATTTTTACCGTTAAAAAAAATACACCTAAAAATCCTAGGATATTTGGTAATTCAATTACATTTTTAAAATATTTTAATTGTAAAAAATGAAAAAAAAAAGTAAAAATTAATGTTTCTATTTCATTTATGATGTTAAACTGTTTATAAAAAAAATCATTTTTTTGCAAAACTCTTTTTTGGTTAATGTTTTACTTATTAATTAATTTTTTTAAGGATTAAAAATCCCTAAACCAACTATAAAAGATTTATTCTTCAGTTAAAATTCTAATTTTTTTATTTCCAATTTTTTCTATGGATTCATATCGATAATTAACTTCAAATTATCACAAATAGGAATGTTTAGAAAATATTTTTTAAGGGTGTTCATTTTGTGCTAAATATTTTCTAAAAATTAAATATTTTAAAAATTAGGTTTTAAAATTCAAGTGTGGTGTGATTTAGGCCTGTATGTTTCAAATAAATTCAAAAATTATTCAGAAATAATAGTTTTAAAACAAAGTTTAAAACATCATTTTCATGTTTTAATTTTCGGTAATAGTGATTTCTTGACTTTTGCAAGAAATAATTTCACGGAGTTTTCAAATAAAAAACCTTAAAAATAAAACAAATTCTTTTAAAATTGACTAAAAAATAAATTTTGTAGTTTTTGTTAATACAGAAAAAAGAATAAAAAAATTTAATTCAGGAATATTTTTTCATGTTCAAAAACGATTCATAAAGTTGCAAGTATAGAAAAGTTAAGTAAGATTTTACTTTCTATTCCTAAGAATTTTTTTAAACATCTCATTGAAAAGAAAACATTATTTTCTGAAATAAAATATCAATAAAATATTAATTCAAATATTCTTAGAAAATATAATGTTTAACAACTTTTTTCGGCTTCAGTTTAAGTTTTAAAACATTTCGAAAAAAAAAACTTACGAACGAATAGCCATAAATTTTATTTTTTTTTAATTCAGATATTTTTTAAGATAATTTTTATTTCAATTTTATTCAAAGAAATAAAAATAATATCTTATTTTATTATATTAATTTAAAAGATATATTATAAACAAAGTGCTTTCTTCTTGTGCTACGGCAAAACTAATTTTTTAGCAAATTTTGATTTTAGCGACTGTTGAAATAAATGGTGATAAAATTTTAACTACTCACTTTGCTCAATGGACTTGGGGTAAAATTCTCCCTTTTAATGGCATGTTTCCATTTATCAAATAAATGCTTATTTTTTGGAAACGAAAAACAATGAACTTTCGGTGTATTTTTATATTCCCCTTTGCAATTTGGTTCTGAAAATAAGTTAACGCTAACGGACGCCGGGTAGTAAAACAACACTACTAAGTGTGACGTCAGCAAGTCAACTTTAATCATAGAATAGGCCTGGTAATATAGCGACGGCCTCGCCTGAGCAGACTTGTGCTGTGAAGGGCCGAACAATTCAGAGCAACCTGCATCTGATACGCACGATCATAGAGGGGATAAAAGACGACGACGAAGCCGCGCTGATTCATTTAGATCAGTCCAAGGCATTTGATAGGGTTGACCATCGGTACCTGGCGGCTGTCCTGCAGGCAGCTGGATTCGAAACCAACTTCCGCCGCTGGATTAGCCTCCTGTATCAATCCCCGACGGCTGTGGTACAGGTGAACGGAAAGTTGTCGGGCGTTCTGGCGCTGTCTAGGTCGGTCTGACAGGGTTGTCCACTGTCGCCCCTACTTCGCCGGCTGAGGGACAGGGCGTGCAGTCCGGCCCTACGTGGAATCGCTGTCCCTGGTGGTGCTCGAGCCAGGGTTTCCGCGTACGCCGATGACGTCACTACTTTCGTGTCCTCCCGCAGGGACAACGAGGTGGTACAGAAGGCGCTTGAACGGTACGAACAGGTGACAGGGGCCAAGATTAACCGCAACAAATCGTCCGGCTTGCGGTTAGGCGCCTGGAAGGGTCTGACCCTCCCGGGGCCCTTCGACTGGACGGACGGCCCGGTCTGCATTCGTGGAGTGTGGTTCGGGCCCGACCTACAGTTGGAGAAAAATTTGTCTGAAGTACTGGCAAAGGTAGGCGCGTCGGCCAAGATTTGGCGCCGAAGGAATTTGTCCTTAAAGGGTATGGCTGAGGCGTGTGCTACATACGTCTTTCCCATTATCCTTTACCAGTTGTCAGTACTTCCACTTTGTAAACGGCATAGGAAGGCGATCGAGCGTTTGCTATTCTCCATTTTATGGAGAGGACGCAAACACTATGTCGACAAACGTGTCTGTTACCAACGTCTGTGTCATGGGGCCTGGGAATGCCATACCTGATGGGCCATAAGGTTGCGTCAAGGTTGGTTTTTCTCAGGCGAGCAATTTCCGAAGACTTATTGCTTAGGGGGATAGTGAGGGACATGTTCCCTAGCCTTACTATCACTCCCCCCATCTCGAGGCGGTGCCGTAAGCCTCGAGAGCGATCGAGTTTTCTCCTCGAATGTCTGGCGGCCCTGCGGGCCATTCCACGGTCCAGTGACCTTTCACGGCCTAGGAGAGTCTTCTATCGTGGGTTAGTGGAGGGCGTCGCAAAGGATTCATTACGTGATGTGCTGCGCTTGTCGGAGGACGAGTTTCCCTCGTTCTGGTCTTGGGCGCCAGGGAGTGATTATCTCAACAACTCCGAGTTTTCGCTCACCTGGCGATTAGCTCGGAATCGCTTGCCTCTCAATGACAAGGCCTTCATATGGGGCCTGGCGGATTTGCCAGATTGTGAACGCTGCAACCTTGGCTTGGAAGAAACGGCTTCGCACGCTTTCTACCATTGTTCGCGGGTTCGCCCTCTATGGGACCGGGTCGGCGAGTTGACTGCTCGTATCGCGCCGCGAGAGCTTGTGCTCATTGATCGTGCATTCGCCTGTGATAATGTGTCGCCCCCGTTCTCTGGGATGAAGCGTATGGTGTTTCTGTCGCTGCTAGCCACGGCTCGAATGGTGATTTGGACGACGCGAATGGAGGAAGTCTTGCGAGGTCAGCGTCTTTCACATCAGGATCTGATCTGTTATTTTGAGCATCAGCTCAAAATAAAGATTAGAACTGATTGGAAACGTTTGACTTCGACAGACTTCAGCAAAAGGTGGGTAAATGTGGCGAGCCTGGTTCGCTTGAACGGGGCTAATCTTGATTTTCTCTTTTAGATCTGCTGGTTACATCGGGGTGGATTCCTCTGGAACCCTCCCCTGGTTAAGCTAGTTCTCTCTTGTGTACCTAGTTAAAATGAATGTGTTCCTAGCCGTTCCCGACTTTCTCTTTTGTTATGATCCATGTCGAGATTCCCAACCTCCCCAGTTTGTTTTGGTCTCCTTTTATCTCGGCTGGTTCAGCCTTTTATTGTCCCATTCCGCTAATTTTTTACCCCCTCCTCACTCCCTTAGTGAGTGTGCTTCTTGATTTCGCCGTTGGGCGGAATACAGCGGCCACTCTTTTTTCTGGGATGGTCGGTTCTTACTAACATTGATTATTAATTTAGTTCAAAAATTTGTTGTATTTTTAGTTTATTTTTTAGTTCATCCCCCTCCCATCATTTCATTTTTCATTAAATATTTTATATTATATTGTACATATGATTGTATATATTGTATATAAATACATTTTTATTGTCATGGGTTAACTTCCCCAGTTTTTAGGTGCCCCTTGTAAGTTTCTGGCATTGTGGTGTATGAAGGAGTGAGAGTTGATGGATGGGCTCTTGTGGTGATTGTGCAAATTGTAATGAGTGAATGGGTCGTGATAGTGTTTAGCTAGGTATAGGATAGTTAAGTGAGAACCAACCTCTCCCCCTCCCCTTTTAGGCCTTGTGCCATAATTTTGTATTTTTATACAAAATAAATAGTGTACCTAGTTAAAGTGATTGAATGTGTTCCTGGCCTGTACCCGGCTTTCTCTTTTGTTATGATCCATGTCGAGATTCCCAACCTCCCCAGTTTGTTTTGGTCTCCGTTTATCTCGGCTGGTTCAGCCTTTTATTGTCCCATTCCGCTAATTTTTTACCCCCCTCCCCACTCCCTTAGCGAGTGTGCTTCTTGATTTCGCCGTTTGGCGGAATACAGCGGCCACTCTTTTTTCTGGGATGGACGGTTCTTACTAACATTGATTATTATTTTAGTTCAAAAATTTGTTGTAATTTTAGTTGATTTTTGGGTTCATTCCCCTCCCATCATTTCATTTTTCATTAAATATTTTATAATATTGTACATGGAATATCTTGTACATTTATTTTTATATTGTATATAAATACATTTTTATTGTCATGGGTTAATTTCCCCACTTTTTAGGTGTCCCTTGTAAGTTTCTGGCGTTGTGGTGTACGAAGGATTGGGAGTAGATGGGTGGGTTTTTGTGGTGATTGTGCAAATTGTAACGAGTGAATGGGTCGTGATAGTGTTTAGCTAGGTATAGGATAGTTAAGCGAGAACCAACCTCTCCCCCTCCCCTTTTAGGCTTTGTGCCCTAATTTTTGTATTTCATGCAAAAATAAATACAGTGTTTGGCTGGGTGTGGGATGGTTGAGCAGGAGCCAACCTCTCCCCCTCCCCTTTTAGGCCTTGTGCCATAATTTTTTGTATTTTCATACAAGAAATAAATACAGTGAACCTTAAATGTCCAAATGAATCCACGCTAGTTGTCATCTGAACATTTTACTAGCCCAACTACAAACACTTGCCGAAGATTGCCAACATTTCGTCGGCGTCAGAGAGGACTCGAACGAGGCCGTCGCTATATTAACCAAGGCTTATCCTATAATTAAAGTTGACGTGCTTGACGTCACACTTAGTAGAGTTCTGTTTGATACGGAGTCCGTTAGCGTTGACTTATTTTCAGAAACCAATATGCGTTCTTTCTTGTGTGGTACCACAATGTAAAGGGAATTATAAAAATGGACCGAAAGTTCATTGTTTTTCGTTTCCAAAAAATAAACATTTATTTGATAAATGGAAACATGCCATTAAAAGGGAGAATTTTACCCCAAGTCCATTTTAGCAAAGTAAGTAGTTAAAATTTTATCACCATTTATTTCAACAGTCGCTAAAATCAAAATTTGCTAAAAAATTAGTTTTGCCGTAGCACAAGAAGAAAGAAAGCACTTTGTTTATATCTTTTAAATTAATACAATAAATTAAGATATTATTTTTATTTCTTTGAATAAAATTGAAATAAAAAATATCTGAAAAAAAATTAAATACGGCTATTCGTTCGTAAGTTTTTTTTTTGTTTTTTTTTTTTCGAAATGTTTTAAAATTTACTGAAGCCGAAAAAAGTTGTTAAACATTAAAATCATTAAATTTTCTAAAAGTATTTGAATTAATAGTTTATTGATATTTTATTTCAGAAAATAGTGTTTCAATAAAATGTTTAAAAATTCTTAGAAAACGAAAGTAAAAACTTTTCTCTATACTTCTTGCAACTTTATGAATCATTTTTAAACATGAAAAAATATTCCTGAATTAATTTTTTTTATTATTTTTTTGTATTAACAAAAACTACAAAATTTATCTTATAGTCAATTTTAAAAGAATGTTTTATTTTTAAGGTTTTCTATTTGAAAACTCCGTGAAATTGTTACAAAAAAAACAAAAGTCAAACAAGTCACTATTACCGAAAACTTAAACTGGAAAATGATGATTTGTTTAAAACCTATTATTTCTGACTAAGTTTTGAATTTATTTGAAACATAAAGGCCTAAATCACACCACACTTGAATTTTAAAACCTAACTTTTAAAATATTTAATTTTTAGAAAATATTTAGCACAAAATGGAACACCCTCAAAATATATTTTCCAAACATTTTTTTCGTATTTTTGATAATTTGAAAGTTAACTATCGATATTAATCCAGAGAAAAAAATTGGAAATAAAAAATTAGAATTTTAACTGAAGAATTCTTTTATAGTTGGTTTAGGGTTTTTTAATCCTTAAAAATTAAAACATTAACCAAAAAAGAGTTTTGCAAAAACATGATTTTTTTTTTATAAACAGTTTAACATCATAAATGAAATTGAAATAAAAACATTAATTTTTGCTTTCTTTTTCATTTTTTTACTATTAAAATATTTTAAAAATGTAATTTAATTACCAAATATCCTAGAATTTTTTAAGTGTATCTTTTTTTGAAAGGTAAAAAAAAATATCTTTATTTCATCCAGTAGGATTAAACAATGGATTCAAAATATGTCAAAATTTTATTTTAAAATTCGAACTCCGTTATTTTTTAGCAGAATTTCCCTAAAGACATTTGATATTCTTAATAAATCTATTGGATTAAAAGTTCTCAAGACTTTTTAAAAATCTATTTCAGATTTAGCTATCCTATCATTAATTCGTTCGATTCATAATTCTTTTTATCCGTTGTAACAAAACTGGCAATAAAATGTATAAAACTATTACTACTAAAGCATTTTTTTGCTGATTCTATTCATTAAATATTGTTTTTCTAATAAATGAATATATATTTTAACTTAAATTAAAATAGGGAAATTCACTTGATTCATCAGTGAATAGGCGGACTTTGGAATCGTAATACGAAATTTCGAATTCCAGTCTTTCCGTTTAACGTTCACATTTGGACTAATATCCTTGGAAAAGGTATAAATAATTCTCATATTCCCTTCAGCTATGGATTATATAATACTTTCACTGCCGATGTTATTCAAAAACTGTATTGACAATTCGGCATATTGATATGCAAAAACAAAAACAAAAAAACGAAAAATTAATTCATGAGTTTTTGATAGGCATATTTCTTTATTCTACTTAACCCCGATGACTATTTTTTTTTTTTATCCTTAGCGAGTCATTCATTTGTTTAACAATTAAGATTTAAAATATGTTGTGGTTTCTTTTGAAAATATTTTTCAAGTATGTGAACTTCATTTTCGACCTGAAGACATAAAAAGAGAATCGTCAGCATTTGATAAAAAAACGGGTAAAACTATTTAAACTTGAAAGACCATATCTTTATGGTGTTAAACTGTTATATACCTAGGATTCTTCCAAACTGTCCCTCCTATTTATCTTCATCGACCTCCTTTAGAAAATCACCAAACTCCAAGAAAAATCAAAGGGAAAATTTTGATCTGAAAAGAGCTTTAGATCAACAAAGTATTGCAGATGACCTAGCATACAAAAAACAAAAAATGTTCCATAACATTAATGATATGGAAGATAAATTAAATTTTATCGACAGAAATGATTGGACCATTAGGAAACAGGATAAACTTATTTGTCATATCATCCAGTCTCCATATCCTAAAATGACCCTGTCTATTGTAATTGATTCAGATTTTGCAGCACATGTGTTTTGTAATGATGTGGAAATTCACAGAATAGGGGAGTATAAGATTCCTAACTTTGTAACTAATGTGAATATTTTTGAAATTTTGATTTCAAACCTTCAAAAAATGGACATAGAAGAACAACAAAGCAAACCGCAAAATGTTATTTCAATATTTTAAAATTGATCATGTCATTTCTGTTATTATTGCAAGAGGAGTCAAATAAATATTATAGTGCAATTAATTTTATATATGAACAAATAAACCTAATGACACTAAATAAGTTCAATTATTCAACAGAAATGATATTTTCTTCATTATTATATAACTGTTCTCCGAGTGGATACAGACTGTTCAGAGATTCAAAAAATGTAATTTTACCAAGCTATTCAACCATTAGTAGACTTACCCTATCACCCTCTATGAATCCTGTTGTTGAGCAACATAACAATTTTCTAATGTATATAAAAAATAAGTTCAAGTTACTTGCTCAGAAAGATATCACAGTATCTTTACTTGTTGATGAAATTCATCTAAAACCTTATTTTGATTATAAAGGTGGCTTAGCCAATAACACCGATGATGAGGCAGCAACAAGTGCATTTGCTTTTATGCTTAGTAGTGTGTTATCGAATTATAAGGATGTTATAATGCCGACTAAATGTCTTAAAGCAGAAAATTTATTCAACATAATTAAACGCTTAATAATTGGGTTGGAAGAAATAGGCTTTAAAGTATTGTGTGTAATAATGGATAACAATGCAATAAATAAAAAAGCTATGTCTTTATTTTGTTCCCTAGCAAAACTTTCGATTGTATATCCACACCCAGTTCTGAAGTCTAAACCTCTTTTTTTCATATTTAACTCAGTCAAACAATAACAATATTTTGTAACTGGTTGAAATCTTGGGATAGCATTCCTGGAAAAAGTGGTAAATTAACAAAGGAAACGTTTACTGCTTTACACCATACCACTTATGCCATTTTAGAACTAACACAATATTGTACAGAAGAACTGAAAATGTTGTATATATTACCTGGAAAATTTCAAACTGATCATCTGGAAGCAAGATTTGGCCAGTATCGACAACTTAGTGGTGATCAATATAATATCTCTATCCGTCAATTATTTGAATGCGAAAAAAAAACAACTAAGAATGTTGTCTGTTTTAAAACTTAACCTGCCTTTTAATAATCAAAGTATTAATTTGAAGAATTTACAAGAGGTGAATTGGAATGAAATTACAGAGGAACAACATTTAGATGTTTATAAATTTAACATAGATGTAACTGATAATGGTGTTCATTAGTGCAAATTCCTGCCTATTATAATATATTTAGCAGGTTATTGCTGTTATGCCGTTTTTAAAAAAATGAAATGTTATAGTTGTAAAAGTTTAAGTATCAGGAAGAGATGATATGCTACCTGATATAAAGTTATTTTCAAGGAATTAATAGAGGTTCTCTGTTATATCCCAATGATGTAACAACAAATTTAGTACTATACAATTATATTGTTATTAATAAACTTGTAAAGAATCCTTTTCTTCATTCAATGAATCAAAGAAAATTGTCTATGTACATAACATTGGATGTTTTGGCTAATGATGAACTTCTTTTTCATGTGGTGAAGGTCATAGTATTGAAAAACTAGAAAAAAATGATTATCTGGAGCTCTTCTAATGCATTATTAAATAATTTTTGTAGCAAGGAAAATGATAATATTACTTGTAAGAAGTTAAGTAAAAAAAGAAAACTTCAAACATTCAGCTGAATTTTGAGACATAAAAAAACTTTTATAAGTTTGATTTTTAAAAAAACAGTAACTTAAACTTATTTAGTTTGAATTAATTTGCTTGAATTTAAATTGTTGCATTTTTAAATATTTTAATTTGCTTATTTATTGTTGCTTCTTGTTTGTTCCTAAAATGCTAATGGTTTCTTGATTGCTATATTTGAGTGATTCTGATTTAAAAATTCTTGCAATTGAAACAAAAGTGATTGTGATTTTTCATAATTAAATTAAAAATATGAAAATTTAAGCAGTGTTTGTTAAATTTTTAGAATTTAGACTAATAAACGAAAAGTTTTGTCTTTAAAACTGTTTATATACAAACACGACCGACAGTCAGTAGTCAACAATGATGTTTATATTTTCTTATTGTTTTCTTAATTTTATTTAAAATTAATAAAACCAGCATAAATCAAAACATGTCTTTCTTTTCTTTTTTTCTTGTTACATTTTAAAAAGTTTTAAAATCTTTATTAAAAAATAACGACTTTGTGATTATCAACATTGTCATGAAGACGGCTACGCTACGGCTACGATTCATGACTACTACCGTGACGTCACACTTCATTTGCTTAGGCCTTGGTTAATATAGCGACGGCCTCGGCAGAGTGGTGTTGCTCACATTAAAAAAATACACCAAAGAAAAATTAAAAAGTGTCAACTAAAAAATAATAAAGTTACTTTGCCGTCAAGACCATGTTTCAGGTGTGGTCAATTACATTGGTGTAGAGATTGTGCTTTTAAAGATTAAAAAAATATTTTAATTGTAGTAAATTGGGACACAAAAGCAGGATTAAGAACAATACAAAAACAATACAAAAAGTTTTGTAAAGATTGCCAAATCTGGGGAACTAGAAAACCGTAACATCATTTAAGTACAAATATTTAACAAATACATAAGGCTACGGGTAATTATCAAACATGGAAAATACCGGTTAAGCCGACTTTGTTAAAAACGAACCGAATAGCTAAAAGTAACTGGCAACCCTATTAAGTATATGGGCGAACTTATAACAAACGTGTCATTCAAATGTAAAACTTTAAAACTAAAGTATTTAATGAAGAATATGGGTAATTTGTTCGGTACTGATTGGTTAGAATAACTTCAGCTTTGGGATATGCCTATTAACTCATTATGTCAAAAGTCGAAAATTTGACTGACAATGCAGAAAAGTTGAATAGTGAACATAAATATTTTCCCGGCTTTTTCAGTGGAGGAATAGGAAAATGCACAAAAATGTCTAAGTTTGAGTTAAAGCCAGGCGTAAACCCAGTTTTTAAGAAAAAAATGTAACGTTCCATTTGCCTCGTAAACTCAGATTGACGCTGAGTTAAATCGAGTTGAGGAAATAGGGGTTCTGGAAAAGGTTGAATATAGTGAATGGGCATCTTCCACAGTTTATATTTAAAAAAAAGCAAAGAAATTCGTTTATGCGCTGACTTCTCTACGTGGCTGAACAGCACCCTGAAGTATCACTATTATCCCCTTCCAAGTCCAAAGTCTTCCCTTCCAAAGTCTGCACTCAGCCTCCAAGTATTTTCCAAGATTTTTTTTATCTTAATAAAATTTCGTGTGAAGGCCGTCGGATGTTTTTATAGCCCTGACACTTTACCCGTAACCAGGTGTTTTTTTTTTATTGCCTGGAGAACGGGAAAATTCTATTATCTTGTCTTTATTTCCTTAATGTGTGGTCAAGATACAGTAAAGACAGTTTTTGACCTGGTCACCTAAAATCTCTACTTCCTAATGTTTATCTTTTAAACATCAATTCACTTAGTCAAATATTTTATTGGAAGACTGATAGGATTTAACAGTAATCTGATGCCCTTTTCTCTTCCACAAATTTACTTATAAAAGAAAAAGCGTTTTTTTTTTTCCTTTTTCTTTTTCACTTAGAACTTTTGTTAAACGAAACATGCTTTTAAACTATTTTTTCTATTTTTTGTTTTAACCATATCACCCCGAGCAAGGCGGTAACGCCACTGATGTGCAGGGGGCTACGTAAGAGTGAAAAGATTGGAAAAGAGAACGTCGGAAACCACATCCTAAACAGGAAACAAGGGATGAGCTTCTTCACCTGTTCAATAGACGTGGATGGAGTTTAATCTATCTAATCTAATTGAAAAAAAAAAAAAACATTGTGGTGGATTGCTAAGTTTTAACTTAGTTAAAGTCCAGTCAAAGAGATTTCTGCTAAAATAAAATAAAAAATTAAAGAAAACCAATTAAACATGAAAAATTGAAAATTAAGCAAAAAAATTACTAACTTTTAATAATATTTCAAACAAAAGAGATTCTCATCCCAACACGAGGTTACTACCAGGAAGATAAAAATTATTTTTAACTTTTTGGTTACACCAAGTGAATATTGAGGCAACTGGAATAGCCAGTGAGTGACCCCGAGAGGGTAGCAGGACTACCAAATTACAGCCTGCCAATAAGAGAAAAAGAGAGAGACAAACTAACATAGGGCCAGCGAAAAAGAAAGAAACAAACTACAATACACCAGTCAAAGAGATTTCTGCTAAAATCAAAAAAAAAAAAAAGAAAAAAAATTAAAGAAACCCTATTCTTAATCTATTATAATAAAATAAATATTTTACAAATCCACCTTAATATACGCCTAGTTATCGTATCACAGAAGTGTGAATTTTTCTTAGAGAGGATTAAGTACTTGGGGCAAATAATTGACAAAGACGGAAAACGTCCCAACCCAGATAGGGGAACGGAAATAAAGAATGTGTCAACACCAGAAAATGTGTCGGCTCTCCAAAGTTTTTTTAGGTCTTACCAATTATTACAACACTTTTGTCCCAAGAATGCGCAGTTTGAGAGCTCTACTTAATGAATTACTGAGAAAAGATAAGGAGTGGGAATGGACAAACAAATGTTAGGAAACATCAGATCTGTTCCTGAATCATTACGATCTAAACCTTGACATCATTGTAGCCAGCGATGCTAGCTCCACGGCGTCGGGGCGTGCATTTTACACAAGTTAAAGGATGGATCGGTAAAGCCCATTACCCATGCATCTAGGTCGCTATTACCAGTTGAAAGGAAGCCTTAAGAATCATTTTTGCAGTGACTAAATTTCATAGATTTATTCATGGAAGGTATTTTTCGTTGCAGACAGACCCTCGTATACTCCTTACTATCTTTGAATAATAAAAAAAAAGGTCAGGTAACACATACTGCGAAGATTGGGAACCGTACTCCTCAATTAAAAATACAAAATGGAGTTTCTTCCATCCACCAAAATCTGTTATGCTGACGGGTTGTCTAAATTGATACCTAAATATGCTGAACCCCGGGAAGACAGAAACAGTCATTGCTGCCATAAGAACAGAGGTTGAAATAAAAAGTACCTTGAGCAATACTGTCAGGGAACTTCCTATAACAATTGACGAGATAATAGACAAAGCGTCTGATGATGAGTTCATAAAGCAAGTATGGACAAACTAAATTGAAAATACCAGAATATCTCAGAAGTTTACTCACCCTGTAACGACATTCTAATGTACAGAGACAGAGTAGTAATCCCATCTACACTACAGAAAAATAAACATTAAAGGAACTTCAATAATGAAGAGTTACGTCTACTGAACCAACATGAACAAAGATATTGAAAACACTCTAAGATTGTGCAAATTCGATAAAATTCAATGCCTTGCCTAAAACCGACCGACCGGATAGACATTGATTTTGCTGGTCCACTTGATGGTTTTTACTACCTTGTAGTGGCCAGAGATACCGAAATATAAGAAGCCGACCGCAGAGGTAATAATAAAGTTTTTGCACGAGCTATTTTCCCGTTTCGGAGTTGTTGACTGTATCTTAATATACAATGCTCCACAGTTCACATCCTGTGAACTTAATGATTTTTGTCAGTCATTCCTAATCGAACATATTACCACGGCGCCATATTACCCAAGAAGTAATGGACAGACAGAGCGTTTTGTGGACACATTCAAGAGAGCACTGAGGAAGGCGAGAGGTACTTCCACTGATACGGCTATACAGCAGTTTTTGCAGGTTTATCGTGTCTGCTAGCAGTGCTCCATCTGCCAAGACACCAGTGGAGGTCATATTTTCCAGGAAAATAAAATCGGCATTTGACAAATTCCTTCCAAGTGAAACGAAAGCGGGAAATAGGAATAAAATCGCTTAAAAAGCACTTTAAGATCGGTGAAAAGATTGTTTGTTTTTTGTTTCGTGTATTTGGGAATAATAAAGCTCACTAGGAGATAGTAACAACAGACAAATTGGTAACATGATTTACATGGTTCAGGGACCGAAGTTTATACACAGACGTCATGTAAACTAAATTAGAAAACGGCATGAATATATAATCGATAGGGATTCTATAGAAGATGACACTATGGATGACGTCTTTGACACGTATGAGGTTCCAATATATATATATATATATATATATATATATATATATAATATTGTGGTGTTCTCCCTCTAAACAGTCTGTTGGACTCTTTCGCCTACTTTAAGATGAGTAGGGGAGGAGGCCTTGAGGAAACAGTCCAATTGGTTGAACGCTGGACAACCGACACACGCAGTAGTCGTGTAACACTCTTCTGTTGTATTTACTATTAAATATACACTATTTCTATAACATATGTTTTGTTATTTCTCAAACCTTTCACTTAGTCACAATAAAAAGAATCATAGATCCGTTTTTTCTGTATTTTTTTTTTACAATAATTTTTTTTTATCCTTTCCCCTTCTGGATTAAGGATATAATGAAAATAAAAAGATTAATTTATTGAATTTTGTGGATGAAATTTAAATTCATCATGTTTTAATAAAATTTTCAATACAAATACTTAAATGAAATTTTGATAATAATTTCTAATAAAAAATTAAAAACAAACGTTTGCATTTTTGTATTTGTAAATAATTATTTCTAAAAAGTTCACAAATAAGTATGTGTAAACTTCAAATTTGCCTAAGTTTTCATATGATTTTGTCTATTTGCTTAATAGTTCTAAATGGTTTTTGAATTTTGTTACTGAATTTTAGAACCCCTACAAATCAATTAATTTCAATTTAACCAAAATTTCGATAAAAATATGGGCAGCATTTTCTAAATTAAATGTTTTCTCCAATACATCTCACATTATTAGATGTTTTTTACAATCTTATATTTTGACAAACGTTTTAGGTTGTAATTGAACTTTAATTCTTTGTTTTAGTTATGTGAACAGCTTATTCGACTAACATCAGCATTATATAAGAAAGCGGGCACCACAGTTACTGTTAGCGTTAAGAAACCAATTCTTCGTGTAGATGCAATCTATAGAATTTTACCAAACTGTCCCTCATGTTCATCTTTCCTGACCACCTTCAGAGTTCAGAAAAATTCAACTCAAGAATTCTGCTCATAAAAGAGCTCTGATAACTTGGAACAAAAACAGAACACACATAGCATTAATGATATAATAGAGGGAAAATTAAATTTTTTATAGAAATTACTGGAAACAGTAAAAAAAAATAGCTCACGTGATAACTGGCGGCTGTGTAATAGTGTATTAAATAAGTGTACGTTCTCTATTCCCCACTCTTCAATCAATTTGAGATGTTAACATCTTTTGCCGTTAAAGTTTAGAATTAGACTCTAGAGATAATTCATAAATCGACGTTGTTTTTAATTTAGAAATGTTGGAACAAAACACAGGAATCAAGAAAAGAACCTTTGAGGAAGAAGACGCCATCATTAAGGAGATGCAAAGAGAAATTCTTTTTTTAAACGATAAAATTAAAGAAATTTTTACTAAGACAGAAATAAGCCTTCAAGATAGTGGGTTTGTGGATGAACAGAGAAATGAGTTCAAATTTCGAATATCTGTCAGTATCAAACTTGCGAAATGGAAGAGTCCGTTCTCAAATCAAATAATATTGAGAGCTGTCCAGACAGTATTTTGTCTATTCCTAAATTACAGTGTGCTACATTTACTAGGATTAATCCTTCTAAATTTGAATTTTAAAATTTTATAGCACAATTCAACAATTCACTAGCACTGTGAATTCTAGAAAGTCTAAACTAGCTCTTTTAAAATGCTATCTTATTGGCTATGCGCTGCAACTGATCTATCATCCATCCTTGGAGGACAACTAGGAAGTAGCGATCAGTCTACTAACCAAAGAATTTTTGGATGTCTCATTTATTATAAACGAAATATTAAACAGATCTCAACCACGACTCCCAAGTACCACCCCGAATTTGTAGCAGTAAAGCAGTACCTTGTTGAAGTGAAAGCTGATTTATCGGAGTTGAAAACTCGTACAAGCTGGATTTTTTTTTTCAGGAGAATTCGCCTGGAAACATGCTCGTGAGCCACATCATTTTTGACAAGTTACCCCCCCCCCCAATTTGAAACGAGAAATTAGTCAAAGGATGGGTACAAGTTACTCTTCATTAGAGAAAATATATGAAAACTACAATTCGTTTGTTGTGTAGTAACAAAAGACCTTTCTGTGTTTCAGAAAAATTATTCGAAGGAAAGCGTTAAAACGCTCTAAAAGAAAAATGAAGTTACCTTACAGAATTTCACCATAACTTTTAGAAGATTATGCTGTAAATTTTGTTCTAGTCAAGGTCACTATCCGAATAAGTGTGTTTCATTCATACGAAGTGATAGTTGAGAGATGCAAGGAGCTAAAATTATGTACTGCATGTTCTAGCAGCAAACATTAAAACGAGAACTGCCATGGACTCAATTAGTTTGCAACGAATAATATTGATTCAATTGTATTTTACATATTCTTTAAAACTGCTAAGTTATTTAATTTGTTAAATTAATTAAATGTTCCATTGCTATTATGTGGTGAATGTCAATTGAAATGGATGCGTGTTAGAGTTAAAATGGAAGTAAGTGAATGAGAGAGTTGCAAAGTAGATTTCTCACTTGAGGATTCAGAAGTAAAAAATTATAAAAATATAAAAAATATAAGGTTTTGATAATTTCATTTACAAAAAAAAGAATATTAGGGTAAAAATATCTGATTTTGTTATTTTTCATATGAAAAATGTATGGCGAACGAAGTGAGCTAAAGTTCTTATGTTTATTACATGGCGACTTGCATTGACGTCTGCTACCTTGCCAAGTCTAGTTTCTTGCTTGGGTTCTTCCTTATATACTAAGAAAAGTCGATCACAAACACTTGTAAGTTTTGACGGAATTAAACATGTTTCATGACGTTTCCATGCGCCTACGATTAATTGATTGACCAATCACCGACGGTTATTCTTAACATTAGACGTCTAATCCTTTCAGCGTTTAGTTTGCACAAATCTTTTAATATCATTACGTGCAATTAAAAATTGTTTATCACCCGGATATTTCTGGGCAACAGGGAGTTTTATAAATGCATTTATCAATATTATTCCTGTTATTGTTATCATCACATAATGAATTTCTTTTTTTAATTAATGTATGGCATCCGTCAGCCTAGAGAGACCATTGTCCCGCGACCAAAACATTATGCCTTAGCTGCTGGAGACGGCACATCCTATACATTGTACAGGTCCACATGAGAGCGACTGTCTAGCAGGAGTAGCCAGAACGAAGTTGAACATCTGACTGTCTTGGGACTCCGGCTCCGGATTTGTCCTCAGGGTTTACTCCAGAACTCTTTCTCATGATTGGTTATGGCCGCAAAAATAAGAGTTTTCCTTCTCTATGGACTACCCTTCCGGGCTGACGAGTTCCATCTATTGGAAGTATATACACTTATATACGCATAAACTAAAACACATATTTTACTGGATGTCGGAATTAACAGTTCATTGCCAACACTGTTTACATTGCTCAGACTATGTCCTCATCTTTATTGCCATTATTTTAACATTTCGGTCATTGTACACTCCAGCATTCTTAAGGGATGTCGAACAGAACCCTTTATTACGATCACTGGGGTATATCATTCTCATTCCATGTGCGATACCACTTCCGGATGCCATATAGTTATCTCCCTTTAACTTAACTCGGTAACGCCCACTTCCTATCAGCCTATGGTTCATCAAAACCCGCAAATAGCTTCTTTTTCTCTCCCTAGCTCGATCCGAAACGTTCAACACTATGGTTGATCGATGATTAGGTTTCTTTAGCCCTCGTTCTGTTTTGCCCCAACGTTGTGATCAATTGATCGCAGACAGGCCGAGCTTTGTCGTCAATATCCCGCCCCGACTCGATTCGAATAAAGTGAATGCGTACAGTAATAATAAAAAAATTGAATAATTACTCGGAGAAGAATAATGAATAATAAAAAAAAAGTATCACGATTTATCTCGAGTATACAATGATCTCGTTAGAAGTATACATGCAGGGTTAATAATCCAAACTGTCCCCAAATCAGACGTGGCACTTGGTTAAACTGGTATAGGTTGGTTAAAGTACAGTTAATGGAATTTGTTCAACTAATTTTTGGTAATTTCTTCGTAAGTCTGCCTCAAGGCTGGTGTGTCTCAGTTACATCAGGCAGTAGTCTGGCGCGGTCAATCTTCGTCCGTCCTCGCCGCTCTTTCATTTTTTTTCTCTTTGTGCATTCACTTTTATTGGTATCGGTCCCGAAATGGGTAGTGGAAAAAATACATTTCTAACTTGGTTGTTTTTCTTTCTCTCGAGTAATGGCTGCAGGCAGGTCCTCCTACCTTCTCTATTATTTTTCTAAAGTGAAACAATTATCGTTTCTCACGCAATATACAATAATTTGGCTTTCTCAGGCGAATCATTCAACACTGGTGAATTGTTTTAGCCCAAATACATTTTACCATCTAAATTTCCTTAGCATGGTTTTGAACACCTGATTTTTCGTCGAGTAACATTTTCATTTTACTCACCTTTTTAACTGGCACTTAGGTTTTTTACGGCCGTTTTCATCGGCCAAACTGCCAACTCTTAAATTAGATTTGTTCTCGGCCAGACATCCGACGGAGTCTCAATCCCTGGGAATATTTTTATACTGGTTAACTCTTTTCATGAGACGCATATCAGTATACTTCTCCGTATATCTAAGTATTAAAATTTATTATTAATTACCAGCATAATAGTATCATATCTAAGTTATTTATTCCCCAACGCTGTAACCTGGTATCAAACTCGCAACTTTTGGGGTCAAGTCATTAGAACTAACCAACGTCTTCATCCTTAAGAACATCACTACATGAATTTTGGGGACTTATAAACCTAATGCTCATAATGCAATCTTTTGATGCTACAGCAGTGGTGAACAAATAATTTAGAAAGTTAAAGGGAGATAACTACATGGCTACCAGAAGTAGCATCGCGCATGGAATGAGAATGATATACCCCAGTGATCGTAATAAATGGTTCAGTTCGAAATTCCTCGCACCTGAAAAAGGCCGGAGCGTACAACAGCTAAAACGTCATAATAATGGCAATCAAGATTAGGACAATAGTCCGAACAATGTAAATAGTGCACTGTAAAAAACTATCTTATCTCAGAAGTATAAACAAACAATTCTTTTTTTTTTATTAAATTTACCATTTTTTTAAGAATTTATTATCACTTTTAAATTTCGATAAAGTCAATAAATAAGAAAAGAAAATAATAGAAAACTAACATCAAATATATGAGAACATTTAAAAATATTTGAAGGATAAATAAATAATAACACTAGTAACACAAACAGTTACTAAGAAATAGTAAACAAAAGACGGCGGACCTGAAGCAAACTACCACCACGTTTAATTTCGTTGTTTTTCAATCATTTGTTTTTATTTTACTTTTTTCAGCGCAGTCCTATCGATAGTTACTTTAACTTTCCTATTAATCGATCCTCCATTTTCAAACCACTCGCGTTGGTGTCGCTTTGTTTATGTTAATTTTCTTGTTTTTCGTATCTTATTTTACTTTTTTCAGCGAAGTTCTATCGATTGTTACTTAAACTTTCCAATTATATAAAAAAAAAAATGAAAATTTACAATATTTAAACAAATTTTAGCGGTGGGTGTCAGTTTCTCATACAACGTTATATAGTAAATCGATCCTCTGTTTTCAATCCACTATATAGTCACTTGTATGAAAACTGCCTCCCCGCAAAAATCGTTTAAATAATTAAATATTTAAATTTTTACAATTTCTTTTTTGTCATTCGTAAAGTTTAAGGTGTAAAAGATAATATTGCATTGAAAAAAGTCCAAATAATTTGATAATGAACACATTTACAGGCGGCGGTAATGTCGTACCGGCGACTGATTTTAAAATGGAGGCTCGATTAATTTACTATAACGTTGTATGAGAAACTGATCCCCCGCCTCAGAAAATGTTTAAATATTGAAATTTTTCAAATATTTTTGTCAATCGTAAAGCTGAGCAGGTAATCGATAGGACTGCGCTAAATAAAGTAAAAGAAAAAAAAAAGAAAAACAACGAAATTAAACGTAGTGGTAGTTTGCTTCAGTTCCGCCCAAAAGACTCCACCAAACGCTTTTCCTTACAATTTGAACATAAAAAAAAGTGTTGTATTCACGTGTATATTGATTAAAATCAATAAATAAGATAAGAAAATGATAAATGAATAAATAATAAAGCAGAGAGCATTTGTGCAAAAATTCGAACTAGCTCAGAATTTGAACTCGTACACCAGTTCTACTTTCCGCTCCAATATCCACTACACGACACATAAATCCCGAGTTGTTCTGTGCATTAATGGATTTCAAAGCTGTTCAATACTTTTTTTTAAAAAAAATGTGCGCCGAAGATTTTTAAAAGTTAAATGACCGGTTCAAAATGAATTTTAACCATATTTGATGTTTCGTTCTCGTTAATAATTCTATTTTGCATACGTATTTAATAGGCAACATTATAACACGTTTCAAATTTACAGAATGTCTTACTTGCTAAAGATTAAAAATAAATTAAAAAAAATAGGTCCCACCGAGATTTGAACTCGGATCGCTGGATTCAAAGTCCAGAGTGCTAACCATTACACCATGGGACCAGCTCTGCTCCAGCGCCGACTAAGAAATTACATTACTAAACAGCTTTCTCTTCTGACATGGGAATTGATATTAAACGATCTATGGGAATTTTTCTTTTTATCGAATCTATTTCTCTTTACTGCTACGATTGCCTCTGCAACAACCACCACGTTGACTTTCATAGTTTCATTCTTTCTTTTTCCTACGAGACGTTAATGACTTAGTCAACAAATAATATTTATTCACTAGTTTGTACTGTAAACTCTTAAGTACAAACTAGTAAATAAAAATTATATAAGCCGAAGCGGCAACACAACATGCATTTCTGTCACTGTACAATACATTGTGTACAATCACCACCATCACCACCACCACCACCACCATTGTTCTTCCTTGTCACTAGTAAAAAGTTAAATTAGTTACTCCTTTTCGCATAGGCAGGTTTCGATAAGGATCAAGTGACAACAAATCTCAAGACTCCAGTATGAACCATACATTGAATTAAATTAATTGAATTAATTGTCAGCTGTTGCAGTGTTTCAATGTCGCCAAATAATTTTTAGTTATTGTTTGTGAAAGTTTCCATGCTTCGTTTATGAAATTTTTTTCTGGTAAGTTTTTTTTAAATTTATTTTTTCTCTAATGTCCTTAGAATTTTTTTTTTAACTAGTAGTAAGTAGAAACGGGTGGGGGGGGGGGGGTGCAAGGACATAAATGCGTTTCAAAACAGTCAGTGAGTTAATCTTTTATTTCTTTTCTAAACTTTTCTTTGACGTTAAAATAGAAAGAAAGGAAGGGTGATTTTTTTTAAAGTGCAGCTTATGCGGTATAAGGCCGAAAGTAGGGCACCCAGTGGGGATCGAAATCACTACTCAATAAACAAGCTTGCTAACCATCAACATCATGTCCGTGGAATTTTTGGCGAGCTTCTGATTTCGAATTCTTTTTTTTTTTTTTCATGACAGACCGATATTGTCTTCAGCAGTACTTTCGTCCAGCTCGGAAGTTTGAGTATTTTTTTTGAGGACTGTCGTTTACCGCTTTTCAGCTTGAATGTCGATATAAAAAAAGAAGAAACAAAAAAGAAGTATATACTTATACTATTATACTTCTTTTTTGTTTCTTCTTAAGTGGTCTTAAATATTCCGGCAGATATTTTTATTTTAATTAATTTAATGAACTTTTCACTCTGTTTCTAAACGTGACTACCTACCTACTCATCATGGACCTAACCTGACGACTACCAAATTCATCGAAAATCCGTAGAGAACGCTTCTCAAAATCAGTCCCGTACAACTTAGGCATCAAAATTTTCCATGATGAAAGGACGCAAAAAGTCTCAAAAAAGCACTGTAGTTCAGAATTTAGGAAATAAAAGTTATTTTCAACACATTTCATGACATTACGTATGTGGGAGGATAACAAACGTAGAAAAATATATTTACCAAGATTTTCTAAAAATAATAATTTCAAAAATAATTTTATTCATTTGTGAATAATTCCTGGAAAGTTTAATTTACAATCCGACAATTATTTGATTTTTGCAAGAATTTCAAAATTAACGTGTTTTTCACTAGAAAAAATGAGGTTCCTAATATTGCATTCCATTATCGATAAATTCTGCTAAATTTTAGTCACCCGCAAACGAAAAAAAGAAAAACAAATCTGATTAGAGCGGTTCGCTGGTTACCATCAACTAAAACATGATATTGCTTATGTGGGAGGGCTTCCACGACTGTGCCGGTGTTATTCCATCGCTGATGGTGATGTCCATGTTGGTTCGGAACAGCCACATGTTCTTCGACCTTGAGCGGGTCTAAATGTCTGTCATGTACATATTCAGTTGCGTTCGCGAAACGTTGGTTGACGGCTTTCTCGCGTAGATCAGCGAGCTCTAGCCATTCTTGATGGAATTAATTTGACACTGTTTGGTAGGTAATCATTTAGAGAACAACCAAATAGGAGTTCTGCTGACGATGCAGATGGTGGGATGTTTCGGTGGAGCAGAAGTGTTTCGCCACTTCATCTGTATCAAGCGAACCACTGTGAAGATGCACTTCATATATTTAACAGCAGCTTCAGCTCTGCCGTTGCTCTGTGGGTAATATGTAGAGAATAGTCGGTGATAGATACCCTATGCTTTTAGAAACGTCTTCAGTTCGTGAGAGTCGTATGGGGAACATTCGTCACAAGAAACCTCCTCCGGAACACCTGAACTAATGAAGTAACACACTTAGAGGCTTTTGCCTCTTGGTGTATTGATACTACCTTCTGTCCAACCAGAATATGTCAGCGTATATGAAGTACTTACGTCTGGTCATATGAAAAATGTTTGTGACTTTTAACTGGGAAGGTTAGTCTGGGTGTATAGGCCTAGACGTAGATTCTTTAGAATTTGATGTAGAAGTTTCATTGCAACGTTTGCATTAGTCTTGGTTGTTCTGCAATTGTGCTCCCAGGCAAAAAAAAAAAACATTATCTGGCATTGTTCTTCATGCTGTTGACACCTTGGTGTCCAATATGTAGCTGAAGTTCAAGGCATATATTTTTCGGGATTAAAACACGCCCTTCCTTAAATATTAGTGCGTTTATGACGTATGAGTCGTTTCGCATATTCCAAAACTTTATAAGGTAGACGGGCAGGAGTTTCTTATGTTCAAGGAAGTCCTATTCAATTGTCTCTAAAAGGCTCTGATATTGATAATCTATGTTCGATTCCCGCTTTATTCGTGCAAGTTTGATGGGAGATGTCTCCTGGCTGTATTGGTACTGTATTCCTGTCTTTATCACCTCTAAGTCAGTTAATAATTTAATTCAATTGATTTAAGCTTGACAATTGGCGCTTGGCTACGGGACATCCTATTTACTCATTCGGTGTTATAGCCTTGAACCTGTACAATACATCGAAATCTGCTCTCTAATGTCTAAGATCCTTGGATTCTTTATTTTGGATACTGTTTAAAATTTCAGCTTTGGACTACTGAAAATATGTTCTAAATTTTTGTCCCAGTAAAATCTGATTTTATGTTTGAGCAGTTAAGTTCTCTGAATGGTGACATGATGGGTGCCTGGGCGAATGCATATGAAACTCAGTTGATCAAACCAAAGAAATATCTAACTTCTGTAATATTTGTTGAGGATAGAAAGTCTCTAATGCATTCTAACAGTGTGCTAGAATGAATGCACTACATCGTCATCCCATAAGATGGAATCCTCCACAAAACGCGCTACATGAGGGAAGCTTGTAATATCATCGAATCATTTCGTGTAGCTATCGTTGAGGGACTCATAGATATCGATATCTGTCCCATTCTGTTGTAATACTACCGCAGACCGGACTGCTGGCCTCAAGCCAAATCCTGGTCGAAACGGCACCAGATGTAACGCCTCAGCCTGGCTGACCGTCTGTCTAATGTGACGCTCGTTCTCGCCGACGGTCGTGACGATCCCAGTTGTGACACTGCCACCCGATCGCGACGATCCCGTCCGATGATGTCGCCACAAAAGCTGGGTTACAGGACGTCTTTTGCAACAACGGGCCACTGTCCCACGTTGTGATAAGATCCCAGAAGTCTCGTCTTGCAATCTTAATAGTCGCCCCTTTTAGCCAGTCCGGACACTGGTGTACACTTATGAGTTGAAAAAAAAATAAACACGCACCAAAAAAAAAAAAAAAAAAAATTAATAAAATAAATGAACGAAGTCGAACACGCCTGGAGAGCTACGCAGAATGTCTTTATATAAAGAAAAAACAATGTCTGTCTCTTCCCAAGAATACAGTTGTCGAAAATGATATACAATCGTCAAAAATGATTTTTACAAGTTCGCCAAAAGCATCAAAGCTTCTCTAATCTTCAAGTAAAATGTCTAAGTTTCGTTAGCGTTGAAATAAACAGATATCTTCAAATATTCGCCAAAGTCTCTTCTCGTATTTAGTTAAAGTCTTTTCATTAATTCTCTATAATCAGGATTGTCAATTTTCCTATGTAACTTCTAAAACAGCAAAGTTCTTTCGGGTCCTTATCGGAGTTTAACGGAGTTTGCCGAGGTTGAACGAACGAAGAATCAGAATTTTCGATTTTCCCGTGATCATTAATCATTAAAAAAAAAAAAACAATAACGCTCTTTCGGGTTTCATGTCGATGGCGCATTATTCCAAATTAACTTCTTTGAGTTAATTTGCAGTAGACTTCATTCGAAATTAACTCTTTAGCCTTATGATAAGTAGATTAGAACATGATAAGTTCTATGGTTGGCGACCAGTCGTGGGTCATGGCTCCCAGGCTGGGGCCATTTTCCCCAGTCGCTACATTTCGACTGATAGCAGCTCCAACTCAACTAAACAAACTTTTCAACTCAAAAAACTCTCTCAAACTCCAACTTTTCGTGTCGAGCATCTATTTTTATAACCAATTTCGATCCTCTCTGGGGATCCGGCCGGCTCACAGTCTTCGGCCAATGAAAATCAGTCTTTGCCCCTTCGATTTGCGGATGTCTTAGCTCGACCAATGAGATCATGCCAACTCACACCGAACCGAATCCAGCTCGAGTCATTTCGGACTGTTGTATTTGTAGTGGACGGTGGGTCCACTTGCTAATTTAGATTTATGAATCGATCGACGCAACCTTAGTCATGGTTTGAAGCAGGTTTTAAGAAAGAACAAAAAGGCGAAAGTAACCAGTAAAACAATGTATTGACAAAGGTTACATGGGGTTGAGAGAGCATGCATAAGAAAGTGAAAAGGAAAGAGTCATTCCCCTTCGTCTGTTCGTAGAAACAAAATAAGATGTATGAAGTTTTTTCTCTAGCTGAAAGAAAGGTTTGTAACAATTGTTAAGATTATCGTAAAGAGTTCAAAGTTCAAATCCTTGATGAAGAAAGTCAGACAGAAGACAAAGTTCTGTGTCTGTGTGTGCGTTGAGTAGAGAGAGAGAGAGAGAGAGAGAGAGAGAGAGAGAGACTTACATGCGAATGTAGTAGCCTTAGGCAGTTTGTGGATTTCTACTGACGAAGGTTGGAAAAATGTGAATTTATGTGTAGGAAGTTATTTTATGTAAAGTCCTGTTTGAATGAAAGTTAATGTGCATAGTGTTAATGTCGGAGAAGAAAAATAAAAGAAATTTGCGCCACTAATTGCTACCCGCAATTAGTGCGCGTGTGTTTGTGTGAGTTAGGAAGACATGTTTGCTCTTGTCCCGGGACGAAATCCTAACTAGTGTACCACGTGATGTTTTCCGTTTTTATTAGCATCGTTTTTGGCGAGAACCAATCATCACGTGGACACCGAGTGACCATGCGTGTGTGTGTGTGTGTGTGTGTGTGGGTGTCAATGTATGAAACCCCACATATTCAACAGTGGCCTTGACATTCGGGTGACCTTATCAAATCACTCTGACACTTGTTTTGTCTACGCGTTTTCAGATTAGCGGAATACATTTCAAATCTAAGAGAAATTTATGAACATGAAAAGATTCGAAATTTACAATCATGAAAGGCGAGAAATGATTATTTTCCCAAAATAATCAAACTCTATGCTCCCGTGTTTTTAGAAGCACTTGATGGTACTAAAATTATTATTTTTTACCTAAGCTCACATCGCGTGACGCAATAAAACACTAATAATATCACCAATATCAATTTCTCTCTCCGTTGTTTTAAACCAACCAAAGGAAAGTATCCCCGCGGGAGAAGGGAAAGCATCACCATAGGAGATAGTGTCACACTGTGATAAATGGTGTGGAGTCGTGTGCCTCCTCGAAGAGGGGTACGCTGTGATATCCATTCCACGCATCAAGAACAGTTTTCTTCTTTCCTGGTGGCACTGTACTGGCAAGGTTGAACGGGGAGAAGGTTATGATATATCTTGTGGCTGCATTCAAGTTCTGTAAATCGACCGTTCTACGCGGATTCCTATACTTTTTGAGAACTGTAATCATTCTAGAGCACCATTTTTATCGGTGTCCCAGCGGGTACTGGATCGCTGATGTTGAGTACAGCGTCTGCATCGAACTGTGACTTGACAGCTTCTTTTCAGTGGCGAGGAACTGGGATGGGTTTGTGTATGGCGACAAGCTGGCAATCGTCCAAGAACGAAATGAAAAGTGGCTTACCTCTCATGATCTGCAGCTTTTTGGGGATGCATGTGTTGAATACATTGTTGGCAAAATAACATTTAATCCAGCTCTTCACGATTTTCAGGCGTAACAGGAAGTGGTAGTGTGTATGGTACCGGTGGGCAAATTGATCAGGTGAGACAGTCACATGATGCTAACGTGTCATCAGTTGCCGTTTGGTCGTTCTTTGTGGAATGATCATTTCACTTCTGGGTTGTGTCGGAAAGTTCTTGTTGATAGGTCTCAACTTTTTTAAGGTTGTCTGTAAAATGTATAAGCCTTTAACTTTTGAGCAAATGTAAATCGGCTCCGAATAAGTTTCGCCACCAAGCAATATAGTAGTAATTAATGCTCCTTTTACTGGCAAACTGTTGCGTTGTGGCGCATTGGATATCGGCTCGGAACGAGAAATCGAGGAGCCGAGTTCGAATTCCAGCCGAATTCATTGCATTTACTTACGCGCAAATACCCTTGGGAAAGGTATTAATCCGCCTATTCCTTCCAGTCATGGGTAAAATAACAGGACAGATTGGGTTCTATAACCTTGGTCAGTAACCAGTCTACTGCAGAAAGCAATGGTAACCTACTGCGGAATAATCTTCTGCCCAGTCAATGTTGGTCATCACATTGACTGTTTCTCTGGAATACACAAAACACTGCCTGCGCTTTCAGCCATTACTTTGTTTCATCCTAAAGAACTGCTGTCTGTAAACTTTCAGGTGAACGGATTTCACTGCGATAGATTTAATGCAACTGTTGTCTGTAGCATCGTTGAGGGCGTCAGGGTCAACGAAATTGAAAAGCATTTCGTTTACTGATGAGCTAAATGCAGATCGTAGTTCGTTTCGAGTTTCACTTGGGTTGGCCAGCAAAGTAATTTGCTTGTTGCGACTCCATGCGTCCTGGAAAATAATCCTCTTATTATCAGACGACTCTGCCTCGATTACTGGGCGTTTAGGCTTCACGCGATGGGAGCGCAATTAGGCGGCGGTCTGTAACTCAGTTGGTATAAATTGTGCCATGGGACGCGTTATCTGTTTTAGCATGGCGAGTTGTTGTTGCATTTGAAACACAATATTCACTGGATCGAGTACATCTTGTTAGTTTTGCTGGGCTTCATCGGAATTATTTACTGGGGCAATAATTTGCTCTTTTGACATGTTGGGCAAACGAACTTTCAGTCTAATGAACAAGACAGTTCTAGTAACAAAATAGCAGCATGACCCCGTCCTAACACTGAGTGAATAACTTTACCCATGTAACATTATGAGTTAACAGTGATCACTGGCAATACAACTCAAGTGTGTTACAAGACCGAAACAAATTCAAAATAATTTTCAAATATCATGTGTGCAAAACGAGGAAATACGATGGGGTTCAGTATCCAAATGTTTACAAATTTCTTTTCGTAGCTCTCTTACCTCTAACCCCATGTCACGGCAAAGTAGATAGTTTCTATAAAGATGGTAGGCCTGGAAAAGGAATGCTTCCAAGCATATGAGAAGACAAAATATAGCAGAAACGAAAAGATTAATTCCCACATGCGTTTATTCCGAAGACGCCATGATTCCTCTTTCTTGTATTTCCTTCTAGAGAGTGAAGGTTGTAGGGAGATAATTACAATACGATATGAACTGCAATCAAGGAATATTTTGTAAATTTTCAAATGAAAAAAATTATAAGACAGTCCTTTTGTTGACAAAACTTACATTATCTAACAGAACAAAAGATCCAAAAGAATAAAAACATTGTACAACTCAATCCACCATATAATAAAAATGTAAAAGAAAATACAGGTAGAAATGTTTAGAATACCTGATGTGAAAGGAGGGTGGGTGCAGAGTGTTGACGAAAATATTCCTTTGAGCGTCTAAATTAATTAAGCTACGTGCGTTATAGTGCAAGGGATATCGGCTTGGAAAGAGAAATTGGAGAGCCGAGTTCGAATTTTAGTTGACTTAGTTGCATTCATTTACGCGCAACTGTCACTCCCGCATCACAGATGCCGATGCTCCAAGCAAGCTGAAAACTAGGATGTTCAAACCTTACCGACGGAGGCCTATGAATTTACGCGCAAATACCCTTAGATAAGGTATTAATTCATCTCTTCTCCCTCCAGCTATGGGTTAATTAGCAGAACAGACTGGGTTCTTTAGCCTTGGTTGGCAACCAGTCTACCGCAAAAAGAAATGGCAACCACTCGCGAGAAAATATTCTGCCTGTCATTCATGGATCGAAAAAGAAATGATCATGTGTATCACTTATGACACTTAAATGACTGGAAAAAAGGCTAATGTGAAAATGGGAAATGACAGTAGTAGCAGAAGTTATGAAAATCCTTGGTAGAGAAAGAAAGTGTCAGGGATCTTCACGAAATGTTATCAACAATTTTTGAGTCGTTCAAAATTTTACACTGGAACAGGAGCATCCGTTTGATATATAAAAAGATATCCACAAAAACTGTCGTTTATGGAAAACCTATAGAAGTTGGCACTACTTTGTAAAATTAATATTTAAGAGCGTCAGTTGTCATTTTACGATTACGTAAAATTTGGACTCGTTGTTCATTTGTTACAAACAAGTTCAAAATTATCCGTGTTTAAGCATTTCTATGCTGTTTCGGAGTTATTTGCGGATCACGAGGTAGCTCAAAATCCAGCGTTTTTTTTTGTTGTTTATTTTATAATTTTTTTAAATTTCTTAGGAAAAGCATGTTATGATATTCTTACAGTGATTATTGAGGGATCTCATATGTTGAAGTTTTATTCGTCCGTTCGTTTCTTCGTTTTCTTTCTCTCCTTTTCTCGCTGAGGCCATTGGGAAATTGAAATGTCTTTGCTGTACCACGTGTCCCGTATCTCACCTCTGATTGGTTGGCTCCCTCTGATAGAATTTAAAGGAGCGGGAACCCTCAGTTTTTTGATTTTCGTCGACTTGAGCAGTCCTGAAAATTTTCATCGTGTGGTGAACAAACTGACCAGACAAGGTCTATATGATGACTATTGCCAGGTTTTCTGGATCAAAAGAGAGAAGGAATCATTGAAAGGTTCATAGTCGACACTTCCGAGTTTAAAAACTATAAATGGATCCCTCATAGGCTGACCAATATTCTACCAAAATCCGACCTGTGTTTAATTGTTCATTGAGAACTGGAGGTTACCCCTCCTTAAATGACTGTGCATATCCTGGGGTGAATTTGTACACCGATATGTTTGAGCTGCTGCTCAAATTCAGGACAGATCGTTTCGTCCTTTTGGCTGATATTCGTAAAGCGTTTCTGATGATCCGTCTTGAGAGAGACTCTGATAGAAATTGTTTTTGTTTTTTCATGAAGTTAGGTAACGAATTAGTTTGTTTTCGTTACAGAACTTTGATTTTTGGATTCGTTGCTAGTCTTTTTATCCTCAACTATGTGATAAAGTATCACGTTGAAAAATATCCACCCAGCCCATGCAAAGAAATGTTTCTCAGTAATTTCTATGTGGATGATTTAACTCACAACTCTCCTGATTCTCTTATGAATCAATATTTAAATGCTGTGAAAGTAATGAGCGAAGGTAGTTTCTTGCTTAAGAATTGTAATTCCAATAAGGAGACCCTACGTGCTCGCATGAGCGAAGATGATAACTTGGTTTCTCATGACTCTCCTTCTGAAAAGGTGCTAGGTTATTTTTATGAAACTACTACAGAGGAATTGCTGCTGACCCCTTGCACTGCTGGGGTGGCAGCTGTTACCAAAAGAGGTATTTTGTCTCAGAATTCGGCAGTATTTGACCCTTTAGGCTTAGTTCTTCCTGTTACTATTAGAGGTAGAATTCTGCTAAATGAGATCTGGAAATTGGGTTTAGCATGGGACGCCTGTGTCCCTAATGATCTTCAATTAATATGGAATAAGTTGTATCTCGATTTATTGAATGTCGACAGCCTGAGGTTCAAACGATTTGCTGTTGATACATCCACCCCTGTTAAGTTAATTTTGTTCTGTGATGCCTCTAAGAAAGCTTATGGGTTTGCTGCCTATTTGTACCAAAAGGGGTCTGCTAACTTGATTTTTTTCAAGGCAAAGGTAGAACCTTCTACTAAAAGGACATTGCCATCCCTTTAATTGCTGTCAGTCTATTTGTGCATGAAATGTATTCCCAGTATTATAAAGGCATACCCTCGAAATATGTTGAAGGACATTATCGTGACTGTAGATGCGCAAGTGGTCTTATCTTGGGTTCTATCGGATAACGTTAAGACTACATGTCAGTTTACTCGAAATCGTTTGAAACATATTCGTTCTAGATTAGTAGAGCTGCGTAACCTAGGTTTTGAGGTCACATATAAATACGTGAGCACAGATGACAACCCCGCTGATTTGATAACACGAGGAATTAACTTGTCTAAATTCGAGTCGGTCTTGCCCCGTTGGATGGAGGGTCCCTTGTGGCTCAATACTGATAATTTAAATTGGCTGGGAAACGAACTGCGCTGTCTTAGCTATGAGAGTCGGAGACTAATAGCTAATGTTTGCACCTCCAGTATAGAAGTTCCTGAGATGGGTCCTGTGTTGAACCTGGAAAGGTTTTCTCCCTTCGCTAAACTTTTGAGGGGTTTGTCTCTGGTCTTTAAATTTGTTTTGAATTTGAAAAGGTCGGACAAAGACCCCATTTTGAAAACTAGAATTTATTTGCTTAAATTCGTACAGTGCTCGTATTTTCGCGAGGAAAGAAAGTTTTTGTTGAACATTCGTAATGGCGAGATTCCACTGTTGGTTACTAAGTTGGATCTGTTTCTGAATGATGAAGCGTTGCTCCGATCCAGATCGAGGATCGGTAATTCTAAATTCTTTTCTGATGATATTGTTTATCCTGTCTTGTTGCCAAGATCTTGCCATGTAACTAACTTTATAATAATGAACTGCCATTTGCAATGCAAGCATATAGGCATTGCTGCAGCATTGAGTAGACTTCGTTTGTCAGGATTTTGGATACTTAAATCTCGGCAGACGGTTAAAATTGTATTATGTTCTTGTGGCATTTGCAAGAAGTACAACTCCCTCTCCTTTAAATACCCTAAGGTAACCAATTTGCCCAAACATCGAGTCAACCTTGTTAGGCCCTTCCTGGGATTGGCTTTACAGGACACTTATGGGTGGGGGAAAGTGGAGAATCTAGAAAGATGTATATCCTGATTTTTACGTGTTTCAGCGTAAGGGCTATTCATTTGGAATTATTGGCTGATATGACCACTAACTCTGTTGTTCTAGCACTTGTGAGATTCTTTAACATTTATGGTGTTCCGTCCCACATATACTCCGATAATGCTCGCTCCTTTGTGGCTGGTTGTAATCTTGTTCAGAAAGTTTATATGCCGGACGAGTTTGAACAGAATTTTAGTGTTCACTACATCAAACACCAGACCATTCCGTTGTACTCAGCCTGGTTTGGTGCCGTGTGGGAGAGATTAATCAAAGTTGTCGCGCGCAAATCTGCCAATGTACAGTTGTTGTGTTCGATTTCTTCAGCATTGCATGCTGTTGAAGTGTCGATATTGTGTGAAGTGATTTTTTCTTTTCTGTTGTCTCTTGTTGAATAAGGGGAAGGTAGTAGTGATTAGGCGTTAGAATGAGTGTAGCAGGTTCGGATGTCACAGACGACCAGGGAGAGGTGGGAGTCCCCGAAATTACGATGGGATTCCGCAGACTGATCGACCCAACGGAACTGCAGGAATTGATACTGTCGATCCAAAAGAAACGAGTCGTATAGGGCCTGTCGGACCGGAAGATGGATCTGATGGCATTCGAAGCAGCGGCCGGCCCAGTGTCCAAATAAGTGAGAGGGCTATATAGGGAGAACCCAGCCCTAACTTGGACACAGCTGAAATCTACCCTGGTCCGATAGTACGCAAGTGAGCGAATGGCCATTGAGGCAGTCAGGAAATTGTTTAGACTCCAGCAGGGAGATAAGGAAGTCATAGAGGATCTGGGAGAGAGAATAGCGGGCTTAGCGGCACTAGCATTCCCGATCCGAAACAGTGGCCCGATACAGGCCCTGTTAGCCGATGCGTTGAGCGATAGGGAGATGCGGGGTAACGTCCTGAAGAAAGGACCAAGATAATGAAAAAAAGGAGCAGGTTCGAGCACGGGACCCGGAAGAAGAAGTAGAGGAAATTTGGAATGGGAGACAGATCCGAATAAACGAGAATGGGACTTGCGGTATGGATTCTATAAATCCACGTCAGGCCGGTATGGGCTAGTGTGCTGGACGTGTAAATACGCTGGGTACAGGGCTCGAATTGTCCAAACAATTATGGAGGAGACCCCAGGTTTCTAGGGCCGAACTGCACAACTTGTGTCGAGTTCGGACACAATGCTTGGTGGTGAACGGCAAAGGGAGATCGTAAACTGGGGATAAAGCTAGTTAATATGATGGTTCCCCCACTGAGAGGGAAAAGGGTCCGAGAAACGCCGATGGGTCACCCGTGGAAAAATAAGAGGCAGGTTGGTCCCAGTACAGGTAAGACCTCTGAGATGTCGGACATGTGGAGTGGTTGGTTATTTTTCGGTCAATTGTGAGCGGAGATGCTGGCATTGTTGGGGCGCAGGCCACATGAAGCGAACCTGCCTCCAAAGAGGGAGGAATCCCCCAAGACGAACAGGTCGGGAGAGAAATGAACTGGAGGGACAGAGGGATAGAGCAGAAGGGCGCTATCATCCAAACCCCATCCAGCCAGAGGGGCCTCCAAATGAGAAATGTGACCTCGAAGAAATAAGGAACCCCCGTTGCTGGCCCCCGCCTCTCGGTGGTCCAGAGGGGAGGCGAATAGAAAAGAATTTGTAAAGGAAAGGAAAGACAGAGTGTACCATTTCGGTAGTGGCGATAGAGGAAGATGGGAGTGGATTAATGAAGCCGCGAATCAGACTCTGTTACAGAAGATGCGAATGTAATGCTTTTGTGGTTATGGTGTGGTTGTTTGGAGGAAGGTGGGTCTTGTGCGGATATGAATCAACTCAGCTGACCAAAATTATGGTGGTGATATCGAGAGCACGCCGGTGCTGACAGCTAGCTCATCGGGCGCATTCTTTATCAGTCGATATTAACCTTTAGTAACCAAAAATAGATAAAAGGCTAATAGGGCAATATTTCGAGGGTGTAGAAGGTTCACCACTACAAAGTTAAAACATTAGCTAATCTAAGATTGTAAGCACATTTATTTTTTTTATCCCCCCACCAAAAAAAAAAAAAAGCAAATAAAATAATTTATTCCGTTTGTGTCAGTCAGTTAAGTGCCATACGTAAAACACGCTTGGGCGATCATGTCTCGAAAGAGACATGACTGACTGGGCAGAAGATTATCCCGCAGTAGGTTACCATTGCTTTCTGCGGTAAACTGGTTGCCAGCCAAGGCTATATAACCCAATCTGTCCTGAAGGAAGAGAAGGATTAATACCTTTCCCAATGGTATTAGCATTAGCGCGTAAGTGAATGCAATGAATTCAACAGGAATTTGAACTCGGCTCCCCGATTTCTCGTTCCGAGCCGATATCCACTGCACCACAACGCACATTTCATTTGTGTAGCAAAATGAAAAGGTGAATTTAGTTTTAATGGGATGAGTGAACTTTGAAATTTGTGCTGAGACATCTCAATATCTACCTGTAGGGCACGGAAATTTTTCGTAGTCATTTTTACTCAGTTTGTTTGTTTGGAAAGAAACAGTGTATTTGAACTGAAACCCTGCTATACTAAATATAATGCTGTAATGAAGAACATCATTACTTTGATCCACAGTGCATGGTTATAATTATATATATATATATATATATATATATATATATATATATATATATATATATGTATAGAGAGAGAGAGAGAGAGAGAGAGAGAGAGAGAGAGTGCAATGGGTAAATTGTCAAAACTTTATATTTTTTATTTTGTGAATGTACTTTCTTTGCTTTTGATTGCGTCCATTGTACTGTATAGTAGGGTCAGTTGGGCACTGTCTCTGAGAAAAAGAGCTTCATGACGCAATTCACTTCCCCAAAAATTTGAAAACGGTTTGCTGTAATGCTTGGCATTTACGCCGGAATCTTCAATACAAACATTTCAGAGTGTTTGGGTGCCACTCTGAGGGCAGTAAAAGAATTCAGAAAGAGTTGGATGAGTCTAATGGCGATTACGAAGGTTTTTGAAGTGATCACTAATGACGGCAACGTAATACCTCCATTTATCTTCCCACCAGGCCTCAGACTCAACACGGAGGCCTATATCAAATGTCCTCGGTTAAGAGGGTGGTTGCTGGAAGATCATATGTCTGACAACAGCACTGCACCATAAAAGCAGGAGAACCCAATCATGGCTCTAAGACAATTTTTGCAACCACATCACTCCTTACGTCTAGCTTCTACCAAGTTTCCGTGTTGGCGGGGGCTCGGTAATTTTTCACCAGTAACCCGAGCGTTCACTTTAAACAATCTGACTTTGTGTCACATCTAGCTCCAGTGGGGATTAAAGGGTAAGTAAATACTCTTTCGCGGCCCATCGATCAGGATCAAAGTGTTCTATCTGTTCTCAGATACTCACTAGCTTTTGACAAGCATGACCAGCTAAGGCCAGCTTTGTACCCAGTTACCGCATAAGCTGAGGCTGAGTAATCTTTGACCAATGGCCTGGGCGTATGCGCTCAGGTTCCCCACGTTAAAAACTCACCTTGTGTCAAAACTCGCTCCAGTGCGGGAGTAGAGTAAATCTCAAATGTAGTATCTGTTCTCAGATACTCGCTTCCTGCTCACCTGTAGCACTTGTTACTTGGTGGCAAGTGGACAGGTTAGGAGAGCAATGACCAGCTTCGACAAGCAAAGACCAGCTAAGACTAGCTTTGTACTCAGTTACCACGTAGGCGGTGGCTGGGTAATCTTTGACCCGTTACCCGAGCGTTCACGCCCAGTGTCCCCACTTGAAACCGACCTTGTGTCACATCTCGCCTCATTGGGGGAAAGATGGGTAAATAATCCCTCCTTGGCCCATGGAATAGGATCAAAGTGTAGTATCTGTTGATCCAGCAACGGAGACGACGACTGTTCAAGTCCAACTGCCATGCCTTTTGCATGTGCTAACTTGCAGCGAGCCCGTTTAACCACAGTCGAATCCTGCAAAGGAAGCTAAACCTGCGCCAACCCACGGTCGCACTGCACACATGCTAGTTCACCCATCGGCCTGGGTATGTACAGTACACATGCTAGGCCGCAATCGAACTTGCCCTCTTCGGTCTACGTTCAATGGCTGCCGAGACTTGATCTCAAGTTTCCTGTTTGCGCCGTTCCTACTGACCAACAACGACCTCCCAGCCTGAGCCGTATATGTGACGTTTCTGCCGGCCGATGACGTTCCAGCCTGCCAGACACTGACAACGTTCCCGTCGACGACGTTCCAGCCTGAGCTGATCCTGGCAATCACTGCTGACGTTCCAGCCTTTTTCGACTTTCCTACTGCTTGTTCGTCGATTTTATCACAATAAAATTGACATTCACTACTATCTCCTCATTGTCAGCGGTTTTCACACACAAAAGGGGTCGAGACCCTTACCTTACCTCGGCTTCGCAACATATACAGTTATATACTTATTTACGTCCATATAGAATCTGCCCTAAATCTAAAATATAAGATTTTTTAATGTAAAAAGATTGAAAGATTTTATTCATTTATTTATATTTTATGTAAAGCAGTTTTTAATTAACAAAAACTGGCTTTTGTAAGATATTTTATTTAATTTATTTTTTATGTTGCACGGAAACCAATAAATTAACATTGTTATTAATTAAACTTTATTTAATAGTCATGACTGCTTAACAGAATTCCATATAATATAGTATTTTAAATTATTTACAAGTATAAACAAACTTGTTTATAAACACAGACAACGAATGAACGCCGCTGGCCGCAACACCGCCAGATCTCGTGCTGGTACTATTACCACCCCGTCCGGTTCGCCATCGACAGTTTCTACTGACTGTTGTTCTGACTCTCTTTCTTGCTCCTCCCAAGAGTCTTCGTCTGTCTATGTTTTTCAGTTCCACAAGGGTTTCTCTTCTCATTCTTGTCCTTTTCGTCTTTCGTTCAGCCACTCCCCAACTAGCTATCCCATTTGGCAGGCATCTGTCGTCCACTCCCGGCTCTACCCTCGTAGTCTCTGCTGCCAACTTTTTGCGGTATTTTGGAGTGCAAATCTGCGCAGGTATTTTCTCTTTCTTCCAGGTACGCTATTTTGCAATTTTTTTTGTACCAGCTCAATTTCAGCGCCCACTGTTGAATACTTTTGTTCATCCAGTCATCCTCCAGTAAGTACCGGAGGGGCTTATGTTCAGTTCATGGCTTTATTCAGGTAATAGTCCAACTTTTACAGCGCGAAAATAATAGCGTATGCCTTCCACTCTATCACTGCCTCCCTCTGCTGCGTCTTCGAGAGCCTATGTGACAGAAAGTATACCAGTACTTCCTCTGGTATACCTAGCATTGGACCAACCCTATCTGAGCATGATTGGGTGAGGATTTCTCCTATACACTGATCACTAGCATCCGTGTACAGGACCATCAACTTGCTGAAATCTGGATATGTCAGCAAGGGAACAGTGGTCGGTTGTTCCTTCAGGCAATCAAATGCCTTCTGGCAGTCCTCTGTTCACTTAAATCTGGTAAACATTTTAGTTAATGCTATCAGCTGGGTTGCCTACAGTAACCTATAACCTCTATGAATCCTCTCATTTGTCGTACTGTTTTTGGCTCAGACCTTATAACTTTCACCTTGTCTAAGTCGAGTTTAATTCCATTTCTGTTTATAACAAAACCCTCTCTCAGAAACTGGCACTTTGATACTTTCAACTTCAACCCGTGCCCTCTCAATAGACCCAATACCTGTTCTATTCTGGTATTTCTGAGGACACTAGAATATCATCAAAGTAGATCATTGCAAAGTTTTCTGCTCCACTTAACACTATGGACATTAGCTACTGAAATATACCCAAGTCACTGGCCAACCCAAATGGCATGAACCAGAACTGAAATAAACCCATGTAGCTATCTGCCAATATCTCGATCACAAATCTTATGTGGAGAAGTATCTAGCCTTCTCCGGTAGGGCTGATATGCCATCTATTAAAAGTAGAGGCACCACTAAGGGCTTGGAGAAAGCGTTCAATCTTTTATAGTCGACACAGAATTTGTGTCCGCCATATTTTTGTCTACTACTACCACTATGAGAAAAAGCCAAGGTGGCTCAAACCTCTCAATCATCCCAGCCTCAATCATGTCCTGTACTGCTTCATCTACTAAAGGTTTATTGTGGACAGGTGTTCTGTAGGGTCATAGTTTGATTGGTGGCTAGTTGTCAGTGTCTACCCGCATCTTCACCGTGCAGGTCTGCCTTAACTCCTTGTCTGATTTGACCACCACATCATGGTTGGCCCTCAACAAGTGTCCCAATCTAGCCCTAAACGTACTAGGGGCTACTACCTCTTTGTCTCTTATACCTTCCATTTGCTTTGGTCCTCTTTTTCACTTCATCTAACTTTACACTTTGTATGGCTCTCAACGGTAGGACCCTTCCTATTTCCTCTCCTTTCATTATGTTCATTGTCTTTAGTGTGTGATTGCACAACACAATAGGCACTATTTCTGCTGCCTCGACCACTTTTTACCCATAAGGCCACTCCATTCTCTATAGATCCGTCTTTTCTCCACCTTTCTCTTTATTACTAACCTACCTCTGCCTGACTCTGTGGTTCAAGGGAGGAAGCTTTATATCCTCCTCAACCACCACCGCTACTGATCCATCCAAATTACTTCTTCACAAAGATCAGGGGGTCACATAGAAGGTATGGACAATCCTCGTTCATCCTACCCACACTCGGAGTTTTACCATTCTATCCTCATGGGTTTTTCATCTGCCTGAGTAATCTCTATATCAGACCTTCCCATTCTTTTCTGATTTCTTAGGGATATATTCATTCCACTTGAGGTCTGCTGATAGTGTGAGGCCAAGGAGGCATAGTGTTTTACTCTCAGGGAGACTAGCCTGTTCCATTCTAATGGGCGGGGGTAGGAGCGATTGTCTATGATGGTTGATAGCAGCTTCGTTTTGTTAGCATTAAAATTTACGAGCCATTTCTTACTCCGGTCCACCATGGATTGGATGTCCATCTCAAGCTCGGCAGCGAGGTTCGCTTTGTCAACCTCAGCAGATTTTTGATTGAGACAAGAGTAAACGGTGTTGTCGTCAGCATACATGCCTACTTGGGATCTTATTACTCCGGGGGATCGTTAATGTAGATCAGAAAAAGTGTAGGACCTAGAATAGAGCCTTGAGGACACCCACGTTCGTATGGTAGTTTTGGGAGGCCTATCTGTTCAATACTACCTTTACTGTGTGATTTGAGAACAATGTTCCAGTTATACCATAGCTTCGCAGCTTGCATAGAAGGCCCACATGCCAGACTGTCAAACGCTTTGGAAATATCCAGGGCAACAGTTCGAGCTTCACCATTCTTGTTGAGAGCCTGGTATATATACTCAATGATGGTCGTTAGCATATCAGCAGTAGATCTGGTGAAGTGGAAACCATAATGTTTGTCCAAGAAGTGTCTGTGGGCTGTGAGATGCTGAACCACCTTGGCATTAATAAAGGCTTCAAACATTTTGTCAAAGATTGGTAGGAGGCTGATAGGGCAGTAATTAGCGAGGTCCGAGGGTTCTCTAGTATTCTTAAATATAGGAACTACAGAGGAAGACTTCCAACAGGCAGCAAAGCAGGAAGCATATAGGCAGTAGTTGTAGAGCTTAGAGACAACAGAGGAGAGTTCAGGGGCACATTTCTTCAAAACTATGATTGGGATTCTGTCCCCTTTGCTTGCTTTATGAGGGTCAAGCTTTGAGATTATGTTAGAGACCAGCGAGAGGGTAATGTGGACGTCATTCAGTTGGGCCTCAGTTCTAGGTGAGAAGTCAGATGTAGATACTCCAGACAAATCTAGTCTCGAATTGGTGGAGAATCTGCGAGCAAAGAATTCAGCCTTGTCCGCTGAAGTGGTGAGGACCTCAAATTCATTGATTAGAGGAAGTATTGAGGTTTTACGTTGCTAAGCACACTTTTATAGAGTCGCCAGTAGTCTTTGGTGCTGAACTTAGGGATGATATGTGCTGCTTCATTCTGGCAGCAAACAACATCTTAGCTTCATTAAGTATATCTTCTTGCACTTATTACGAGCTGAGGCAAAAAGGTGCCTGTTATGGTTCAACATGTGGCTCCTATAAAGCCAGAAGAAGTGATTCTGGTGGGCAATGGCGGCCGAGCAAGCGGGTGAGAACCAGGGGGACGAATGGGATTTAAGCCAAAACTTCTTGGCTGGGATAAAAGCATTGATGCTAGCCTTAACCCAAGTGGATACCTCGGATGCACAGTCTTCAACGGGAAGACTAAAAATATTGTTCCACGAGACGTCACACAGGAAGTCGCGGAACGAGTCCCAGTCTGCAGTAGGATATTTTGCTGGTCTGAGTTTCTTGGGTAGCATGGGAGTAGAAGGAGATGTTAACAGAAACTACTGCATGATCAGAGTTTCCGGGAGGGCAGAGCTGCTTGACATTGCAAGAGTCTGGGATGGAAGTGAAGCAGAGGTCTAGCAGTGAGTCACTTCCATGAGGGTTATTGGAGAAACGTGTGGAGAAATCTACCACTTGTGTAATAGATGAGTGATTGAAAAATTCATGGTGTGGACACCAGCAAGATTGGTGAGAGAGTTTTCCAGCCACTTGGCGTGGTCGATGTTAAAGTCACCAAACACAAATATATGGGTAGATGGATGAAAAGAAATGGCTTTATCAATATTATTAGAGATGTTATCAAGTACTAAACAGTCAGGAGATGAGGGGGAGCAGTAGAGAAAGAAAAGATAGCTAACTGAGCTTAGAAGTGAGAGACAGAAGCATATGAAAGAATGATCTAGGGATTCAAGAGAGATCACCCTAGCTAGAGAGAGAGACGTTCACTGATATAAACACCAAGCCCATCCATATGGACATAGTAGTCCCTCCTGAAGAGAGGAAGGTAACCAGGAACGTAAAACTCAGAAGAGGGGATAGAAGGGTCAAGGTTATGGGATTTCCTCTCTCTACTCTTATACAGGCAACTTCTCTTCAGGTGCCCTGATTTTCTGCAAAACTAACATCTTTCTGAGCAATTTACAGCAAAATGACTAGTCTGGCCACATGGGCAACATCTCACTATTTTTTTCTTATGTGGGCCACTCCACCTTTCACTTCTAAGGCAGCCAATTGATATCTCCCTGTTTCTTTTTTCTAGGAGCATTTTTTAACAGGAGTCTCTAGGGGCCTTTTTCTGAACCCACACCACTTTGACTCATGCCTTTGATGACCACATCTGGTGCATCTATGTAAAAATCTGGAGGCAGATTTTTTCATCATATGTGAGAACAGCCATCTTCTGGGCCCTAACTTCTAACTCCACAGGAGTCTCACCTGTCATCTGGACGAGCTCCATCATGTCTCTCATGGTCTCAATGGCAGCAAACTCATTGACCAACAAACCCTTCAGGTTTGGCCATGTCAACTGAAGGTTCCTGATCAGGTGACCCTCAAAGAGCCCCAAAACCGTTCTTTCCACTGCATTATATGCTAGGTAAAGTGTCTCCCTACCTGAGAGCTCATATACAGTCTGGATCTTCTCAATGGATGCTTAACTTCCTAGGATCACCCCCAAAGTTTTGAATCCTGGGTGCCCCTAGCAATTTCTTAAAACCATCTATTTATCATTGCCCTGCTACTTCATTTTCAACCTCTACCCTTTCAAGCTGTTGTAACCTGTGGTCACTCATGCTAACCCATTAGCACTAACCAAATCAGCAAGTCAACAAAGCGAAACAATGAACAATGCTTAGCTGAACCGCAACAACAAATCAAAATATTTCAGGGACAGGCGAAAAACCTCCTACCTGTTACTGTGTTTTTGACTGCGAGGTTTGATGAATAAGGAAAAAAAAAATTGTGGAGAGTTTTTTTAAAGAACCGTGTGGTCAAAAATTACCAAAGTCTGCTGGTTCCCACTCCTTTCTCATGTGTCTGATGCATTTTTTTTGGTCATAGTCAATCCAAGGGTTGAAAATCCTGGTTTAAACAGCACCAAATGTGAACCCCCACTACTTGTCTTTTGTGTCGATGCCCAAGATCTCTGCTGACAGTCAATAGTCAATCATCTCATTCCAAGTGACTTTGCTATAATATGAGAGGGTATTTTTATAAATATCCCTGTAAATATAGTTGGTTTCATTTTTAGGTACCTCCATTAATCTGTCGAAAAAAGTGCATGCCATGATGAGAAAAGGCCCCAAACTTGATAAAAAATGTTTTATTATCAAAATCTTTGTTATTATTAGGAAGGAAAGTAATTTTTGATTATTTAATTAAATTTTTTAATCCTTTCTAGCACATTCAAAATTTTGGTTAAAGATATTTTTCTTGCATCAAGGGATGGGCCAAAAAATAAATATGAAATATTTTAGCATCTTTTTTTTGCAGGTAAAAAAAAAAAAAAAAAAAAAAAAAAAAAAAACCCACTGATTTGTCAGATTTTAATGAAGGGCTTATTCACAAATGAATTAATTCAAAAAGTTTTTGGTAAAAATGTTATATATATATATATAGATATATATATACACACACACATATACATACTTATCATAAATTTCTTCAATTACAAAAGTATTCATTCTGAAAGGAACAATTTCTATATGCAATTTATTGTATAAGAGTTACTTTGTCACTAATGGTAAAAAGACTGTTCTTCTATAAAGTGATAATTTGCAGAATCTTTATATTTTTGGAGTTTGTTTCAGATCAGTGACTGAATTATGTTAACAAAATATATAGTTTCCAAGAGTTAATTTTGCAGCTTTTTAAATATTTCTGTTGGTAATTTATTGAAATTTGCCATTATTGATGAAACATGCTTACATCACAATGATCTAAATTAAACAATGTTCTATGCTGTGGTACCACACATGCTCTCTGTGATTCAAAATATTTAAGACCCAAAAGCCAGCAGGAAAAATTATAATGACGATATACAAGGTATTTTGATGTCTATCTTTAGAAGGACCAAACAGACTACTCTAATTTGCTATACCAATTAAATGCTCCATTGTGGGAATTTTTTTAAAAATTGATAAATAAATAATGAACAAGGAAAAAAAAAAGGAAATAAATTTTCCCACAATGCTAAAAAGTCAAGAAAACCAAAATATGATTACCCCAGTTGGTTTTGTCAAATGTCATTAAGAGACACTGTTGAAGTCTATAAAAAGACAAACATTCCCTTCCTCACTTTCTCTCCTTTCTTTTTACTCCAAAATGTAGCACCTCATGATAATTATGTTCCTACTGTTGAATGCTAGTTTGCCCTACTCCACTAATGACTGAAATCTTTCCAACATATGGTGCTCATGGGTACCTTACCAAAAACGCAACCTATGAAGTAAATCAAGCTCTTTGGTTATTCCAACTTAGTGCAAAGCTGACTTGAGTGTAACCAATGTGACAATGCTTATACTGACTTACCCTAAATTCTGGACCAAGAAAAAGAAAATAAATATCCTATAACCATCTTTAAACCTTCTAAAGAAAGATAAATGCTGCACAAAGCTGACTTGAACTCAACCATGAATATGATCTTATACTTACTTACCCTAACTTCTGAATCAGAAAGAGTATGAAGATACTCAAGAGAAGAGAACTCTATTTCACTACAGTCACCATAATAATAGAATAAACGGTCCATGGTAGAAACCAAAATTTTCATATACACACCTAAATTATACACAAACACTCAACCTTTTAAATTTCATAGAATTCAAAGGAAGATAACAAAGGAAGCTGTAGAATAGTGTTTTTTCTTTTGTTTTGTTTTTTTTTCAGTACAAGGCAATTGCTCAAAGGCTGAGAAAACAATAGCAGTATTTCAATCACCCATATTTTGAGTGAGAGTTACAGAAAGTAGAGAAATGTATCAAGTGTGTCAAATTGAAATGAATATGAAGAATAGCATGTATATTTCATGTCTAAGTTGAGCTGAGAACTTTTCAGTATCTCAGTAAAATGTTTTTTAAAAATTTGATAAAAAAAAAAAAAAAGATCAAGCTTGGTCAGATTATATTCTGAGAATTTGTCAATTCTACCAAAATGTCATCCCATCAACTCCTTTCCTTATAAAACCAATATGAAGTTGATAGCAGCTACTTACTGTTAGATATTTTTCTTTAAAAATAATTTCTTATTCAGTAAAGTAACTTAATTCTGTACGTTTTTTTTCACTGCTGCAAAAATATTAATTTCAACTATTAAAGACCTCATTTTCCTTACATGACAAAGTAGACTTGTTTTAAGTAAATTTAATGTAAACTAGAAATAAGTGCAAAAAATTTTAATTTTTCTTTTTTTACTTGAACTTTCTGATGTATCTTAAATTAATGATTGAAGAAGCACTTTAAATGTTCCAGGACTATAAAATATTCATAGAAATTCTCTTATTGTCTCCTTAATTAGTTGAGCTTAATAACTTTAAAAAATATTACAATAATCATAAATATAAATGCAAGTCATTGTTTAAAGAAGTGGATACAAATAAAAAGATTAAAAATTGACAAGGATTTCCATTTTACTGAAGCAAATATTAAACATATGAGACAGTTATCATTTTCTTTTAAACCAAACACAGCCTTTGATATATCTTTTGTAGGCAACCTATTATAGGTATATCTTCACAATCAAACAGGAATGGCCTATTTTTTATCTGATAGCAAGGCATAACATACATGCTAAGGAACAAGCAGAATTATAATATGATAGGAAATAGAATTGTTCCACAAGAATCGAGAATTAAAAAAAACAAAACAAACGAAGGCAGAAATATAGGAATATTTTTTTATTCTAGAATATGACAATATATTTAAACTACAGATATAATGTGATATTCAATTCAGCAATCAGAACACAAAAAAGTCAGTATGACAGATTGTTACAAAACAATAAACTGATGTTTGCAGATGGAATATTTGTACTTAACATCAAAAGGCTGTTGTTGATAGTAAATAGTTTTTCAGTAGATAAATTCTTACTTCTCTTCAGTTAATTCACAGAGCAACAATATAAGTATACTGACTATCTATGATAGTCATTATGTTCAAAATATATAATGATATTAAATGCTACAAGTATGTCATATAGGATATTTCTGATATGAACACTTTCACCATCTGTCAGCAAATGTTTGTTCTACAACTGCTTAGTTGATATATTTAATACGTTTACAAAAATTTATATAAATTGTGTTGTTAATGACACTGATTGCTTCTCACATGTACATCTTGATAAAATTGTGACTTTTCCTTTGTTGAATCACATTCAATTTGCTGTCAGATCATTTTTGTACCATCACTAGCACCATCACCTTTGTTTAAGATAACAACACACCAATCAGCACTTTAGAAATGTAAAGAGCAGCAAAGAGTCGTATTGAGTTGGAGTCTCTGGATATTGTCAAAAATTTAACTAAATAACCATTCATTGGACTTGTTTCTGAAAAAGAAACAAACGAATTTAAATTTCAACAAAAAACAACATCAAATATTGATTATTATAAACACAAGTTTTCTTACTTCAAAATTTCAGGCAGTGATTTTAAATCTAAAATCTAACCAAGACAGCATGGTGGAGTAATGGATAGCAGATCGGATTAAGGAATCAGAGAACCGAGTTTGAATTCCTCGGGAACGGTATAAATCCTTCTGTTCTCTCCCTAACTATGAGCAAATAGCAGGACAGACTGGGTTCTATAGCCTTGGTTGGTAACCAGTCTATCACAGTAAGAATTGGCAACCTACTGCAGAAAACCTTTGCACCACAAGCAGTTGGAGGACTGCTTGTGAAATAAAAATAAATAAACCCCATGAAACTTCTTACTAGAGAAGAAGCCAGCTCAATCAACTTAGGGTAAATGCCACCACAAGTACAAGTAAAGCAGAATAATGCCAGGTTTATTAAAATTAATAGAAAATAATATTTGATAGAATCTACCATCATTTTTCACTTGTTTCCATAAAGGATGCGCGATTTCTTTGAAATATACAAAACACTATTTTATTAGTAACTCCAAAATTTTGTTAGTGATTAGTATTGCTCACACCATTTCAGCTGCAATTAACACATTTGTAAAATTCTTGGGTGATATATATCTTAGTTGATCCCAACCCGTTCGGTATTGACTTAGTAATATTTCTTGACATATAAATGCCCATCTGGAATTTGATGAGTATTATTTTGAAAAACAATAATGGCTGACGAAACTCTTCCAATATTCTTAAACACTTAAAGAAGAGCCCAATTTAAGAAAAGAAAAATAAAACACTACTTGACAAGGTTCAACAATATTTCATAGTTATGTTTAAAAATTGTATGCAAGTAGATAGATCTATCTATCGCCTGGTTCACACTCCACCCACGTCTATTGAACAAGTTAAGAGGCTCATCCCTTGTTCTCTGTTTAGGATGTGGTTTCCGGCTTTCTCTTTTTCAATCTTTTCACTATTACGTAGCCACCTGCACATCAGTGGTGTTACCGCCTTGCTCGGGGTGATACGATTAAAAAAAAGTATAAATATATAAAATTATTTACAAAAAATTATAAGTCTTTGTACAAATGTCACTTGTCTTGAGAAAATAGCTGTTCTGGTAATCAATGAGTCAAAATGAATGAAATGCAGCCAACATGAATGGCACGCGAATGAAACATGCATCATATGATGGTGATTGTGCTGATCTTGAAATTTTTCATTAGTTATTAAATGGAATTAATCAAATTAGTATAAATTTCATGAAATTCTCTTGTCATTCTGTTCAAATAATAATAATAAACTGATGTTTCATCCATACATATAAAACATTCTTTTTTAATTATATTTTACTATTAATAATTCATTTTCATTATTTTACACTACTAAAACAATTTTTTATAGTTGACAAAAAACAGAAAATAAATTTGTTATTTCTCTTCATATATGCACTAACCATTCCCTCTCCTCAAAATTTTCTTGCATCTTGTTTATAGGGGCATGAGAATGAAAGCCTAAACACTCCTGTTTGACACACTAGTCCACCTTATGACACAAGAATAAAATAGCTTACAAAGCAAAAATCAGCACAATCAATATCATATTATGCATGTTTCAGTTACATGCCATTAATGTTGGCTGAATTTCATTCATTTTGAATTTTTCATGCAAGCTTTTGTTTGAAATTGTTGTATTTGTTTTTTTTATTGTACTTATGCAGATTTTCTTCATTTCCTAAAGCTCCATGCAAATCAGTAAGTGGTTTGCTGCCTTCCCCTATCTCTCTAGCCCTTGACATACCATTTGAGAGTTAAGTTTTCTAAGTCCTCTTTCCTTATTGTGTCAAAGGAATTTCAGATGTCTCTTCTTGATTTTGTATATAATTGTTTTTTTCTCTTGCCATTTTCTTTATGACATTTTTGTTGCTTACTCACTTTGTTCATGGAATTTAAAGTATCTTTCTGTAGAAGGACATGACTGGTGCTCTTTTTTTTGCCTTCAAAAATTTTACATTTTTGTTATATTTTTGGTAAACAGCTTAATTTTATTATCATATTCTCTTCTAGTTACATGTGCTACTCATTTTTGATTAGTATACTATTTTCTCTTCTAGTTGCATGTATAATTCTTTTTTGCTGTTAGAAGTGTTTGGGTGATGTGATTTTTTTTATTTGGTAAAAATCCTTTATGATTTTGTAGTGTTCCTGGATTGAGAAATATGAGAGCAGAGTTCAAATTCCAGTTGTATTTGTTGCATTCATTTATGCAAAAATACCCTTGGGAAAGTTATTAATCCATCACTCCTGCCTCCAGCTATGGGTTAAATAGAAGTACAGATTGGGTTCTATAGCCTTGGTGGACAAACAGTTTACTGCAGAAAAACATGACAATCTACTGCAAAAAAATCTTCTGCTTAGTCAGTCATGAATCGAAAGAGACATGACCTCCCAAGCGTATATCACGTATGGCAATTAACTGACTGATATAGATAAAAGGATTGAATAGCAATACAGATTGGGTTCTATAGCCTTGGTTGGCAATCAGTCTACCACAGTAAGAATTGGCAACCTACTGTGGGACAATCTTCTTCCCAGTGAGTCATAGATTGAAAGAGGCATGATCGCCCAAGTGTGTATCATGTATGGCACTTAACTGACTAAGCATTAGTCTATAGGGTCTGATTAAGGACAGCTTTCTTTAATAAGAAAATCTAAATGTCTGAATGACTGCATATACTGAAAGTGGGGTGAAACTATTTGCTAAATAACAAAATCAGAATCATATTAAAAAAATTATATATGAGACAGCTGAAATTTAGATTTATTATTTAGACATTTCTAGGGCATATGAGGAAAGAAGCATTGGAAAATCTGATAATCACAGGACAGATTGAAGGTAAAATGGACAGAGGAAAACAACCCATAACATAGTGAGCTTGAGTAAATGGATAGTGAAACAAGGTTAAAGAGAAATTAAAAAAAGACAAAATTTATTAAGAGCTACAAAGGAAATTGTAAAGAACCATGATCGCTTATATTCTGAAGAGACATGGTAGATAAAGAAAAGGAATACTCAGCTTGAGTGAGACCTTGATTGATCTCTGGGTTCTGTAAATTAGTGTTGTTTGGCTGCCAACATTCAACTGTTACATAGTTGTTTTTTATTCTTCCCTCTATTATTCTTTTCATAGCAAATCACAGCTGATAAACTTCTAAGAGGACTGCATTATATTCTCTATCAGTTGCTGATGTGTATTGTAAGGTTAAAGTAATGTCTAAGTAAGTAACGTTTTTATCGAAGCAAATAAAATCTAGGTGTCTTTTCATCGTTCTAAGTATCAAATAGATTAAATTTTATTTATTGTTTTTTATAGGATATTCAGGAAAATATTTTTCTCTCCTGTCTAAACAGCCGTTCTACAACACAGCAAAGATAAAAAAACTTTGCTATTTTTATGAATGGCTTCAGAAAGTAATACTTACATAACGTCCAACTTTGATAGAGATTTTTCATTGAATAAAAGCTCTGCAAATTTAGCAACAATAGGATCATGGTTGAGGCTTGCCACAGCAACAGCTTTATCTTTTCTGAAAATAGAAAAAAAATATGAATTTAAAGATTGGCTTTTATCTAGAACTTAAAATTACTCCAAGTAAAAAATCATTTCAATAATTTTTTTCAAATGAACATTTCAAAATAAATAATATATATGAGAGAGAGAGAATGGGTAAATGCATAAAAAAATAATGGAACTAACAGGACAAAAGACCTGCTCAGAAACAGAATGTATAAAAGCAAAGGAAAGAACACTCATACTAGAAAAAGAAAAAGTACTTCAGAAATGGGATGAGTATATTGCTGGCTTCTTCCACAACAAGAGAGAGCAACCAACACTGCACAAAAATATGGATGGAACAGAAATATTAAAAACCAAAGTGGAATCGGCAATGGCCAAATTGAACAGGAATAAAGTAGCAGGGCCAAATGGGATTGTAACAGAGATGTTGATATCCTTAGAAGGCTTTAGCATAGACAGGCTCACAGAAATAATAAACAAAATCTACAATAGAGGCAATATACCAAAGGACCTAAGCAGATCAATTTTCATAAAACTACTTAAGAAACCAGGTGCAAATGAATGTGAACTCCACCGAACAATCAGCTTAATGAGCCACATAACAAAACTAATCCAAATTCTGATGAACAGAGTGCACTGCAAAATTGGCTCAGAGATTTGACAAGAACGGTATGGCCTTGTTAAAGATATCAGAACAAGGAATGTGATATTCATGCTCAGAATGCTATCTGAAAGAGAAATAGAAATGCAGAAGGAACTATATCTGTGCTTTATATGATACACAAATAAAACAAGTAAAGAAATTTAAATACCTGGAAAGCTTGCTGACAGAGGATGAAAAGTGCAATTTTAAGATCCAAAGATGCATTGGTATGGCCAAGGATGCATTTCAAAAGCTAACCAGAGTACTGAAAGACAGGAGGATTTCATTGGAAACAAGGAAGAGAGTGCTGGATTTCTATGTGATATCTCTCCTTCTGTACGGCAGTGAATTTTTGACAATCTCCTTAAGGATGAAGGAAAGGTTTGAAGCAGCAGAAATGTGATTTTACAGAAGGATGCTAAGGATACCATAAACTGAGCACATGATTAATGACAAGGTGTTGGAGAGGATGGAAACAAGGAGAAAATAAGGAAGAGACAGATGAGGTTTCTAGGACATGTAATGAGGAAGGAGAACCTGGAGAATTTAATACTCGCAGGACAGATAGAGGGAGAGGGAGAGAGAGAGAGAGACAGGTGAAAGCAGCATGAGACCTACTTGATAAGCCTGAGCAAATGAATGGTAGAGTGGGTTTGGGAGAGATACCAAGAGGAATATTGTTGAGAGTGACAAGAGACAAAGCCAAGTGGGAGTCCATGATTGCCTACATCCTGAAAGGACATGGCACATGAAAAAGAAAGTTAAATATTACAGAAACAATCTTTAAAAAAATCCATTTAAAAAGCAAATAAAACAGCTTAAGCCCTGATATTTATCTGATTGAAATATCTCCATTGAAGTAATGTAACATATCATTGGTAGGATGGGTTCCTTGAAAGATAAACTTGTTCAATATTTACCAGAAGTTACTATCTCAGCATATTAGAGTATTTGTCCTATGTCCTTGGGGTGTCTGCCTGACCTACAATAACTAAGTCATCCTCCTTCCCCTGGCAGTGGTTGAGATAGTTGTCAGTGTAGTTGTGATAAAAATACTCAGTTTGGATCACCCGAGTTAAAAGTAACAAAATGAACCATGCAGTATCATATTTTGCATTTTAATGGAAAAAAATGGATAAGAATGAAATGCATGCAGACTTTGAGAGTTGAAAAGAAAACTATTAACTCCGGTTAAGGGGGCAAATTTTGAGGAATAAATAACTGTGGCTTGCAAGCAAATCATAAAACACCATACCCTACCCAAAAGGTAGAACAGCAAATTAATACAGGGTGTTTACTTCAGCTCCCTCTGATCTGCTTTGTCATCTCCAGGGAGTTTATTTTTCATGATGCTCTTAGCCTGAAAAAACTTACACACATGGTTTCAGAAAAGCCTTATTACTGGTCTTATGAGGAATGATGTAAGAGAATATGAGAAAAAAACTTATTAAGGAAAGAGAACAATAAAAGAATAGAAATTAAGAAGACAGAAGATAATGAATGGCATTGTATTTAACTTTTTGAATTCAAAGTTTATTGGAAAGCAAGAGGCTAGAAGAGAGCTTCAGAAACAAGAAGTGCAAGAGAAGAAACTGTTAGCATAGAACTTATCTAATAGTGATTATTATTTTGCTGTCAATACTCAGGAACAAAGAAACTGTATAAGTTTGCTTTCATGTATTTAGGGATTATTCCAATTATAATCATTGATTTTTAAAACAAACATTACCAAAAAATAAAGGTACTTAAAAAAGTGCTGTTATGGAAAAAAAACATTCTTCTGACATTACTTCTTATTGTAGGCACAAGGGTCTATGTTTGCCAAAGTATTTAGCTACAGTGCTCAGAGAGACAACATTAATGACTGATGTGAACACACCAAAGTAATGGAAACTGAAAGTTTTTAGTAAGCAATGATCTTATAACTGCATACTGGCAGATGTACTTAGAGTAAAAAAAAAAAAAAAAATGAATTATAAGAATCATTGAAATACTTTAGTATTGTTACTCTCTTCTAGAATGTTGGAGTCAATGGCTTAGGTACCATGGTACTGAAATTTTATTATGAGTATGATGGTAATGAATGTAACTAATATTTGATGACTTATACTATAGAGCAGAGTCACCAAAGAATGTTTTAACAGTCTGTAAGAATATACTTTCTGCCTTTTCCTCAAATGGACACTCAGAAGGTAGTGTGCTGTTGTGGAATTAATTTTGTACAAGGGTACTTTCTGAATGAGTCCGCATTTCATGTAAATTTTAGTATAAATAGTTAAAGCTTTAGGAATAGTTAAAATCATAGCTAAAGATTTTCAAGTTTCTGAGTTGAAAATTGTCACAAGCTGTCTGGAGAATGTCATAGTAAACAAAAAGACACCTGATAAAATTCAGTGAAGTGAAAATCTTCATTCAACATTTAAGCTTGCATCATGAAGAGACTCATTTACATATGAAGTCACAAAGACTAAATAGTTATGGCTATTACTCACAAGGGAATCGAGGACATACTACTTCCCATGACTGAGTAACACTACATTACAATGATGTCACTAAGATCTAATGAACCAAATAAAAAAAAAAAAAAAAAAAGAAAAAAAGAGAACCTGAATCAATAATGCAACTAGATACAGGAAGTAATGTGATGTTGATACCAAGAAATTTTTGGGAGAAATTAGGAAAACCAATATTAAAGAAGAACCATGTTCAAAAGAATCAGTTAGATGTAGGTACCGTCATGCATTTTCGATACCTAAATTTAAATTGAATTTTTAAAAATAAAAGTTTTCTTGAAGCTTTAATTTGAAAGCCAATAGATTAAATTTATTATTTCTAGTAAGCAAAATACCCTGCTGTATTTCAACCCAAAATTATATTGATCAAAATCTAAAATTTTTTTTGGTTTAAAAAATATTTCAATTTTTTGGCCATTTTTCATCGATCGACACATTTTGTAAACAGAAGCTAATTCGCAGTTTTAAAACCTCTTGCAAAAATAAAATACACCTCACTAACACATTATTCGGTAAAGGGAGATGAGGTAATTTATTTACATATGAAGTCACAAAGACTATAAATAGCTATGGCTATTACCCATGGAGCAGTTGAGTGCCTACTGCTTGAGTGAGGGAGTAACACTACATTACACCTAACAATACTTAACTGAAGCAAAAACTCTTGCCCTCCTAAAATATAGCAACCATTTTAGGATAACTACAGACAATCAAAGAATTGGCTCAGCAATAACAGCAGCATTGTTTATCATCTGAAACAAGTCTTAATACAAACATCTGTCCTACTTTACTGAACAGAGATTAAGCCTTTCCCAATTCCATCTGTCTGTTGATGACGACTGTGAGTAGTTAGACTAATTTTGGCATTGTGTCCTTGTGAAAAAATAATGAATTAATCTCTCACAATGTGTGGTAACTCTTTGCTTCTGGTTGCTGATTATGGTTGAATGCTGGTGGTTGGCGAGAGAGGAGAAATGTTCTTTGATAAATGAGCCAAATGCATTCTGTAGACTTAAGATTTAATGCGAAGAGAAAAAAAATAAGTTTACAGATTTTAACTTCTGTTTTAGCGTGTTCGGCAAAATGCAGCTTTATTCAAACTTGGTCCCAGAAAATGACAATTCACAATGCTCATAGCTCACATTTCATTATCTCCATATTCAACTAATTTAACCAGCTGACTTTATTACTAAAATAATGTTAAGTATAAAAGTTGCAGATGATTGTTGCAGAAAAGGAACATCTGGTTTCTCTCTTGTCCTCAACTTCAAATTGATTTTGCCCTTATCAGTTTTCAAACCTTGTACTGACCCTTTTCAAACAAAACCAGTGACCACATAGGTGGAGTTCATTAAAAAACATATTCAAGTGCCACCAATTAGTACACCAATACCATTCTGGCTGAAAAGAAACTTCACACTGATATCTGTACTTGTAAATACATTAATCTTTATCAGCTATCAACATAACTTCTCATTTCCTTCTTCGTGTTTCTGGTAAAGAGTTTCTACCATCTTGAATCCAGAGTTAAATTTGCCAAATCATGTTTTAATTTTCTGTTTATTTATATTTTAACCTTCAAATATCATTTTTACATTTCTACTTATGAGACATTGATTTCAGAGTCATTACCTTCACTGGTCATTTGTCCACATTTCCAAGGTTCAAAATGATAAAATGGACCTCACTAGCCTCCTGATTGCATGTCAATAAAACAGGAGTTATCAGAATGACAACTGTAAATAGTTTTAATTTTTGAATTTCTGTGGCCCTATATAAAAGTTGTTTTTTTTGTTTTTTTCATAGGTGGGAGCATTAACAGCAGCATTGAATCATGGGGACAGTAAAGGATAGTTTTCTTAACTTGATTAATTTAACTTTGTCCTTAATGTATTACCAGTTTGTAGAACATAACTATTCCCTAAAAGTTTCAAACCTGAATTATTTATTGCTCAAAAAAGCAACTGTTCAAAATTATTTTCTATTAGAAAGCTTGGTTTCACTTTGCTTAATCAAGAATATCCCCAGAACAGCCTGGGTACAGAAGAGGAGAATTTTCTCAACTCATTTAACTCAGTAAACTCTAAGTTCATTTAACTTAGTCTTTTTACATATTACCAGTTTGTAAAACATGGCTTTTCTCCAGTTGTCTCACATCTGAACTGTTTGGTATACACAAATCCAACTGTTCAAAATTATTTCCGGCCAGAAAGTTTAACTTCTTTTCTAATTAGGGGATCAATGTGACTTCTATTAAATCTAGTCAAAACACTTGTGTACTAAGTCACTTAGCTGATGTGAGACCAGAAAAATAAATAACCTTTAAACTTTTGGGCATAAAAATTTTTTTTTTAACTTTTTATCACCTTGATGAACAAATACTTACTTGATAAAAAAGGTAGCATATTTTTTATCATCTTCAAAAACAACAGTATCATCATATCCAGCACCATAACCTAAACAAGAAGCAAACAAAATTATGAAAAACATATTTGAGAATGTCTTTAATAAATCTGATTTCAAATGCAGAAAAGTAATTCAGCCTGAATAGGTGAGAATAAAAAGATGTATTGAAAAATTTATTCAAAACTAATTTGTTATCAGAACAAAACAGGAAATTGAAATAAAGAGACAGGAAAAAGGAAAAAAAAAACAAATGGTGAGAGAAGGACAGTGCAATAACAGGTATTGGTTGGAAAAAATTAAAACTTTAAATATTCATTATTTACATGTAGACTACTATCCTCATCTTTGTTGTTACTATCACAACATTTTGGGTATTGCACCCTTCAGCCATCAACAAATATTCAACCTGAACAGTCTATTCTGAATGCAGAAGTACATTTATTTTAAGTATGTTTCTTAAAAATTTCCCCAATACATTTTTTTAAACTAAATGGAACTTGATTGTAATCAAATTCAAATAGGTAAATCTTTGTGAAAATAAGCTAGTTTGAAAAGTTTGAACTGAGTTTATACATTCAAACTTAAGCTCAAAATTCAGTTCAAATCCAAACATTATGAACTTGGAATTAAAATGATTCCAAAGTTGAAGAAAAAAAAAACATGTTTTGGAAATTAACATATAACAAAAGACAGTAATTTTAAAAAATTGTGCAGTTAGAAGCAAGTTCCATGTCATAAAATATACTGGTTCTCTCCTCATTTCCACTTTTGGAACCTTTAAATGATTCTGATCCTAGCTTTTATTAAGGCTCTCCTCATTTACTGCATACAGAGAAAAATTCTGATCTTCTAACTGATTATAAAGATCATCCCTCTATACTTTGTATAAACAAGTGTATATACTTTAGTTCAATCAGTCAGTTAAGTATGATCCATCCATGCATGGGTGATAATATCTCAAAAAAGACATGACAGGGCAGAAAATTTTCCCACAGTAGGTTGCCATTACTTTCTGCAGTAGACTGGTTGCTAACCCAAGGTACAAAACCCAATGTGTCCTGTTGTTTAATCCATGGCTAAGGGGGGGGGGTGAAGTGGCATATTAATACCTTTCCCAAGGGTATTTGCAAGTAAGTGAATGCAAAAAATTCAACTGCAATTTAGTTCAATAGCAAAAGTGAAAACTGACCTATTAGAAATAGATGAACTGACATAAGTTATCTCTTAGCAGAGAGTGGAATGAGAATTTACTTCTGTGGATCGAATATATATGTTTGGCATTAAATTCATAAAAATTTCCCAAATATGGTTATGGTGGTGTTTCCTTATAAGAAAATATTTGGTGACTGAGCAGTCAGCAATGCTTTAAATTGAAATTTATAAAATCTTTCTTTTAAAACAATTTTTCAGGAAAATAGATTTCTCAAGTACACTGTTATTGCTCTTTCCAGTATTGATGGGGGAGAGGGGTTCCTTCCTAATCTTTGATTTGAAGTATTGTGGAAGATTAACATTTTGATTATGTCACTATTTTCTCTTGAAGTTATATGTGCTATCCATTTTAGTTGTTGCAACTGTTTGAAGTCCTCAAGTGATATTTTTCTGTTACTTTGTACAGTTCTTAGTTTGTGATTCTTTAGCTTCAGTCTACAAGATTTGAAAAAAGAATGGCCTTTAATAAGACCTACAGTTCCATTTGTTCAAAGTCATTTTTAACCATTGATCTGAGAAACCAGGTGCACATAGATGACAGTTTAGATATTTCTGAAGGAGTGTGGCACCATGCATGATAGCCACATAAAAGTCTCAATTCCACGAGGTGACTTAAGAACATGGCAAGTTTTTTTGGTTAATGTTTTGGGTCTGTAGTGACTTGTGGTGTTGGGCAAAACTACCTCTAGCACAGCCTATTTTATGTTCAATTTTATTAGATTGACAAGCAGAAAGATAAAATATATATTAATATGATATTATTCTTAAACCTATTTAATATTCTCGAAGAGAAGATACAGGACTAGTTCATAACTTGTTTCAGTGCTGGTACAGTACATGACCTACCTTTTGAATGTGACCTACGAAATTCTGTCACTGTTATAGTATGTGGCCTACCTTAAAAAGTGTATTTTAAGAAAGTATTATAACTGTCTGGTAAGGATTAGGGTTAGGGAAAATTATTAGTTTCAATAAATAGCCGAATATATCTATAAATAAACTCTTACTGAGGTAGGACACATTTAAACTTAGTAAGTTATATACTATACTGACACTATTGTTTCTTTACAAACCCAGCAAACAATCGAAGCCAATAATAATACATCAGTTTGGAACTGTAACTTACCTGCATAACGGATACTTTTACCAAACATCATAGACCAAAAGAATGGCACACTCTTCAGTTCTTGCTCTTTTCCTAACATATTTAAGGCAGCATTATGGCCTGCAATTACAAGACACATAGAACACAATAAATTTTATTAGATTACAATTTAAAACAGTTTTAGGAGAAAAGCATTTAAGAAAACCAAGTTTTAACACACCTAAAAGTAGGTACCTCCATTACATGACAAAAAAACCAGCATAGTATGAATTAAAAAGGTCCCAAACTTAATAAAACAAATATTTTCCATCAAAATTAAGAGGAAAGATCAATGTAATTTTTATTTATTTATAAAATTTTTTAATCCCTTTTAACATGTTCAAAATTTTGGCTGAAAATTTTGTTTTGATTTGAGTTAGTGTTGCAGAAAATCATACGACAGTTTACAATCAATCACATAATTCTTTACGTATCTCACTTTTTCGGTGACAAACACATCAATTTGGAAATTCTTGCAAAAAAAAAAAAATAATTGTCAGAGTTTACTGAAACTTTCAGTACTCATTCACAAAGGAATGAAATTATTTTTGAAATTATTAACTCTGTTTAACTCTGTTACCCCCCACTCCACATAAATTCATGAAATTTTAATAAATTTTAATTTTCTGCAATTTACTTTTTTATCACTCAAATGCAGAACTCATCAGGGAATATAAATCATTTATTTTTTTTATTTAAAATTATCTGAAAATCTGCTCCAAAGAGTAAAATAAAAAATGCAATAAAATTGATATAATTTAATTTGATAAGCTTTTCATTGCTGGAATATATAATAATAATTAAGGACATTATAGTCTGAAAAAAACATTTTTTTCCAATTACTAATAAAATTTTAAAATAGTTGTTTTCATTTTTTTTATTATAATAATTCATAAAGTTTTTAAAATATTTTTAAAATCTTTTAAAAAACTGTTGTCTTTTTTTATTTAAGAATTGATGATTATATTGCCTATCAAAAAATAAAAAAAATTAATGAAAATTTTTTTTACTTTTAAAATGATTAAAAAAATTTTTTTGTATGTAAATAAATATGTTCATTTAAGTATGATGTTCCATAGAGGTTGTATTTATTTTAGAAGTTAACAAGTGTTTTGGATTATTCCTCTTACATGAAAAACGACAGAAACCACATTTTGATTCTGATTCAAGTCTCTTCAAGACGTTGATAAAATTCAACAGCCTGTTTTGCAAGTCATTCCTTAAACATTTAAAGAAAATTTTACATTTTAATTCCTAATTTTCTAATTTTGTTAAAAAATATATATATATATATAATAATTGTGAAATTCACAATTTGTGGAGGTACCTAAAATATGAAAAATAGATATTAAAAATAAAAATTAATAAATACCATAACATTTCATAAATTACTGAGTTACCTTTACCGTTATTTTCATTCTGTTATTAAATTGTATTTTTTTTTTTCATAAAACATCTTCAAATGTAAGCCTACAAAGCTAAACTAACTAAAATTCTATCAAATATTGGATAATTGCTGAAAACTGTATTAAATCTTTTATTTTAACATAGTTAAAAATAAAAAAAAACATTTGTATGAATAAGATTTATACCAAATTCGTCTTCTATACTTTTGGTCAGATACTGAAATCATCAGTTGTCGGCTGCTGATAAGGTATTGACAGCTATGATAACAAGGCTACTGTAATTGAGAAATGCTTTTTGAAACATTTTTTAAGCAGTAATTCTTGTTTCAAGTCAACCTAAAGTAAGTTTAAATTGGTAATTTGAAGAAAATAATGTGTCAATGAGGTGTATTTTATTTTTGTAAGAGTTTTTAAAACCGAGAATTGGCTTCCGTTTACAATTGATGAAAAATGGCGGAAAATTTGAAATTTTTAAAATCTTTTTTAAAATTTAGAAAATTTTTTATTCTGATCAATATAATTTCGATTTAAAATACACCAGGGTATTTTGCTTACTGAAATTACTAAAGTTAATCCCTTGGCTAATTTTAAAGCTTGAAGATAACTTAATTATTTTTAAAATTTTAATTTAGGTATAGAAAAATGAGAGGAGGTAAAAATTTCAAATTAATGGAATGGTCCCTCAGCCTTTCCAGATATTAATCCAAGAGAAAACATGTGCTCTCTGATTAAAAGAGATGTACATATGAATGGAAAATTGTTTCCTAGAGATGTTCTTTGCTTCAATATAGGTTTTAATTGGAACAGCACAAAAGTTAACAAAATGTATGAATTAAAAACTGATAAAGGTTACAGAATGTCAAGAAGCCTATATCATTTTTCTTCTATGTGCCATGTCTTTTCACGATGTAGGCAATCATGGCCTTCCACATCTCCCTGTCCCTAGTAGCTCTTAGTATGCTTTTTCCTGTTACCCCACCAAAACCCTGCCATTCACTTGCTCAGTCCCGTCAAGTATGTTACAGGCTGCTTTCCTCTGTTTTTCTTTCCCTCTATTTGATATGTGAGTATCAGATTCTCAAAACCCTCCTTCTTCAATACATGTCCCATGAACTTTAGCTGTCTTTTCTTGATACTCAGTATTAATTTCCTTTCCATTTCCATCCTTTCCAAAACCCCATCATTGCTCACATGCTCGATCCATGATATCTGCAGCATCCTTCTGTAGAACCACATTTCAGTTGCTTCATCTTCGATGAGATTGTCCAACATTCACTACCATACTGAAGAACACACATCACATAGCAATCCAGTACTCTCTTCTTTGTTTCTAGAAAAATTTTCCTATCTCTCAATACTCTAATGTGTCCTTTGCCATGCCAAGTCACCTTCACATCTCATTGTTGCACTTTTCGTCCTCTGTTAGAACACTTCCACGGTATTTTAATTTTTGTACCTACTTGATTTTAGTATCTCCTACCTGTAATTGGCATTTTGGGTTCCTCGTTTTACTGATGACCATGCATTCGGTTTTCTTGTAGTCTATTTGTAGTTGTTTCTTTCCACCTTCTTCAGCTACCTTCTTTAGGAGGTTTTGTAGTTTCTTTTCCATGTCTGCTATCAGCACTGTATCATCTGTGTATCTTATGTTGTTCAGACTATGGCTGCCAATGACAAATCCTGGCATAACTTCTAGGGTCATCAGAATAGTATCACGGTATAAGTTGATTAGATCCAGTGAAAAAACACATCCTTGTCTTATGCTCCTTTCTTTCTTTGTATATATGATGAATTTATTTCCTGTCTGTATGCAAGAAGTTTGCTGCTAGTAGAGGTTCTTGGTTACTCTAATGTCTTTGCCAAATAGGTTGAGGTTGCTGAGCATTTCCTATCAATTCTTTGTGGTGTACTTTATTGAACACATTTGCATAGTCTATAAAATATAGGTACATGTCCCTTTTCATTTGTATTGCCCTTTCTGATAGCATTCTAAGTATAAATATTGTGTTCCTTGTTCTAGTGTTCTTGATGAAACCACACTCTTCTTGTCCTATCTCTGTTCTGATTCTGCTTCACACTCTATTCATCAGGATTTGAATGATGAGTTTTGTTATGTGGCTCATTAAACTGATTGTTTAGTGGAGTTTGCCTTCATTTGCACCTGACTTCTTAGGCAGTACTATGAAAATTGAGTTGCTTAGGTATGTGTTTCACTGATTAAATCTCTTAGATTTTGTAATATAAAAAAAATTTATGTGGCCTCTAATTTGTTTGCATAATAAAACACGACACCACCAAAATTATTTTAAGTAATAGATATTAAAATTTATTAATTCATGATTTATCATATAAATATAATAAACTATCCCAAAAATATTATCAACACCATTTGCTTAATACCAGTTTTACTATAAAAAATATTGATAGCAGACTAATAATAGACAGTGTATATCATTGATATTTAAAAATGTATGGTATGCTATATTAAATTTTTCCATCATGCAATTTAATGTTTCAAATTAATAATAAGAAAAAAAGATTTAAAAGTTAAATCTATTTCAGTTAGTGTATTAGCAAGAAACCATAATTTCTCGCATGTGAAAGCCTCGCTTTCACCAATGACTGTTTGGAATGGCCACAGCTCCTTGTCAATGTGGATTTGTAAGTAGGCATGTCGCAGATCTAAAAGCGACACATCAACTCCTTGTTGCCGTCATTCTCTGAGCTTTTGCGAGCACACTTCGGCGTCGACAGTGAATGCTTCTACAAATCCATTCAATTCTCGGTAGTCGAGTACCAGCTGGAGTTTTTGCTTGTATTCTTGCACGACTGCCATCAAGGAAATTAGACCCTTGGGTGGACCAAATTCCTCCTCGGGGTATGGCAGCAACCATCCGTTATGCTGCCATAGCAAGAATTCTTTCTCGTATGCATCCCAGGCATGGTCTGGTACAGTGTACTCTTGTACATTGTCAGTTCGCTGGGCGAGCGACCACTTGCCCATTTCCATGTTGCAGTCCACACTTTTTGCCTTTCATTGAATGTCACACTGAAATCGGGCTCATCAATAGAAATGGCGGCACATCCATCCAGGTCTCCAAAGTATGCTTCACCCAATTCAGTTAGGCAAACACCTCCTAGCTCTTTGATCGCGTCGATGCCAAGGAGGAGGTTAAAACCCAACAATCGTCTATCCAGAACTAGGACCTTAATGTTCACGGGCTGAGCCTGCCCAACTTCCAATTTTATTCTGCCGTGCACCCCCCGGCATTTCAAAGTCTTTCCGTCGGCTGTCAGCACTCCTAATTCCTTCTGTCTCCAATGGCGACACACACCTTTGCTCACCAGCATCTGTGAGCAGCCAGAATCCACTAGAGCTGTGCACTCTCGCCCATACAGCGGGCAATTTCTTGGTTTTCACTTGCTCAGGGAGGAGATTGATTTTCTGTAGTATTTGTTTCTTCTCGAAGTGTAGTTGGTAGACGAATTAATGACAGCTTCGATCCATTCTCCCAGCTGCTCCACATAGAACCCGGAACACTGTTTTACTTGGGACTGTTTTCTGTGCACTGTAAACAAAACACTGTCTCCCGAACACCGGTGTAGTCTTTACGAATTGCCAACACCGAACTGCCTCCAAAACAGAAGTTGGCTCTTTTTATGTGTTTTTGCTCTCGAGCAAGAAACTGTAATTTCTCACTTGTGAAAGCCTCGCGTTCGCCAATGACGCATGCGCCATGTCATTCCAAAAACTGACTTGCATGAGCTCGCCTCGCAGTTCCACGACTTCTACAAATGCATGTGCAGACAAACTGCCTTCTCTTGCTTCAGTGAGGTAAGTCTCCACCACATTTACTTCTGATATTTTTTTCTTCTCTTTACCAAATTTAAAATATATGACCCATTTATACTGCAATTTTAATTACTTTTAATACTCAAAAATGTTGTCAGATGATAAAACATTTACAAATTGTTATAAACCAACTAGAAAATGATGTAATCTAGTTTTTCAATAGAACAAATTTATTTTGAATCACTTTTTTTCACTAAATTTAAGTCCTAAGAGCTACTCAGAGTAGAAGATTACTGAATGAGGTTGTTGTAAGGGCATAAAGAGAGGAAGTAAAAAATGCATAGTATGACGATATGTAGGATAGATAACGAGTGATTCAAGGTTTGAAGTGATTAAGATAATGGGGATCCTCTGGAGTTTGTTCCCCAAAAGTAAAATTTCTGAGGAAGAAGCTGAGAAGAATTCCCTCCTTATCAATTGAATACATAAAGAAACAGGATGAATCAACCCTGTGCATGTGGCATGGTGGGTTCAAGTATTGATGGAACTAAGGAATAAAACTCATCAAAACATTTGCCATGAAAATAGCAATAGAATAGTGAGAGGCTTGCGACATTTTGTCAACAAGAAAGGAGTTGTAGGGTGGAAAACAAGGCCATATGGATACTTTTGAAGTCTGTCAAGGCTGGAAAGTGAGAATTGGGCAGTAATATTCCATTTTAAGCCTAATCTGTCTACAGTCAGTTAAGTGCCATACATGATACATGCTTGGGTGATCATGTCTCAAAAGAGACATGACTGACTGGGCAGAAGATTTTTTATCCGTACTAGGTTGCTATTGCTTTCTGTAGACTGGTTGCCAACCAAGGCTATAGAACCCAATCTGTCCTGTTATTTGACCCATAGCTAGAGGCAAGAGACAGATTAATACCTTTCCAAAGGGTATTTGTGCGTAAGTGAATACAATGAATTCAACTGGAATTCAAACTTGGCTCTCCAATTTCTTGTTCTGAGCCAACATCCACTGCACCACAAAGCATATCCTGGCTGACTGATCTGTCTATCAAAAAATATAACTGATATGTAATTTATCCATGTGAAGGCTATATAATTTACTCATACAACGAACTTGCAAAAGTAACACTCACCTTGAGCATGAGCCATCTGATAATGTTGCACATTTACAACAGAATCATCATTGATGAACAGAGGAAATTCTGTTATATCACCAGCAGCATAGACTGTTTCCTTGTTAGTTCGCATATGCTATATAAATAAATAAAAAATTTAATTAAAAATATAAAGGAAATTATGCTAAGTTCTTACTTTTATTCCATCTAAAAAGGTTACTTAACTGCAAACATCTCACAATATTAAAAACATAACTTTATGATGAGTAAATAAAATTCTGATTGGGGGCTCCATACTTGTGACTGTGTTATACTTTGCAAAGCCTAGTAGATACTGATGCACACCTTGCCATAGTTAGTGATCTAGCTTAGCACATAGTTACTACTGTAATGAGTTAGATCCTTGCCAAGTGCTCCCTTATGGAGTGGTGGTTAACAAGTTACCATATTTGATGATCACATTCTAATTTCAGCAGGGAATATATGGTACATTGTTACTGGAATTCTTGAATCCTGGTTGAACATTTTTTTTAAATTGTTTTTCTTTTAATTTTTAGAGAGATGATGTTTTATAAAGGGATGGCTGAAAAACTTACTATAGACTTAATATATTGACAATATTTGAAAACATATATATACTAGCCATTATTCAGAAAGGCAATTTGGACATTTTTCATAGGAGCATTAATAACATCTGGTCAGTGATAGCTGAGCATTTATTAAATAACTGTCCATATGCAAGGTCCTATAACAAAGTTATGTTCTCAATACTGAGAAAGAGTCCCTCTGAATTTCACCTCAAGGTTTTAGAGTTCATTTATGTTAAGTCCACCCCTCTGTAAACAGAAAGAGTGGTTGTTATGTTCAAGTATAATTAGCTTTTAAACAGCAGAAAAAAAAATTAAGCATAAAAAATATTATCAAAAATTCAATCAAGTTTTTGATTAGAGAGGAGTGAAACTAGTCAATTCCCACAACTTTGTGCTGTTTAATAGTTTAAATAGGTTCATTTTTCATGCTAAAATTAAATTCTGTACTGCTAACAAAATTAAGATTTTATTTCAGCTTTTAAACCTCTCTTAGATTAGTCACACACTGACTTGTGCCTGACAATTTGATAATTTAAATGTTATATATTGAGAATTATTTTATTATTTTTTTTTAATAATGAAACAGTTAATTTGTACGATACACATACCTTATCTACAGTTATAAATCCTTGAGAATTCATCTGTATCCCTGTAGCCTTCAGAAAAGTTGTTGCAGGAGTCATACCTATCAGAGTAAACATTAAAAAGAAATAACTATATTTTAAAACAAACATAATTTTTAAATCATTTCACTGCAAGAAAGGCAATAAAGCCACTAAAATGCAAGTTGATCTCGTATTAGACTTAAATTCACAAATTCTAGATGCCATAGAGGAAATGTCGCTGGAACAATATTAAATTAAATCGTAGTCAGAATACATCTTATATCTTATACTATCTAAACTTATTTATAAATGGAACTGTGTGTGTGTGTGTGTGTTTGTTTGTGTGTATCCATTACCTATAGACTCCGAAACAGCTGAACCGATTTTCATGAAAATTTACACAGTTGTACTATAAGCGTCTGCAAGTGTTCTTAGCTACGTTTTGTGTTGAGGTACCCCCGATAAATATCAAAAATTGATAATCGAAAAAATCGGGTTATAGAAGGAGTGGTCCGATTTTAATCAAATTTGATACACTCATAGACAAAGACATAAGAAACAATATTCAGAAGTTCCAAGGTTGCAGTTCTTACAATTGTACAGAAAATTTGATATCGATACTAGGAAATCAAAATTTGACTTACATCCATTCATTTTTTTTTTTCAGTCTATAGTTTTGCTTTAACTGGAAACAACTATTGCTTTTTAGTCTTTCATGCCAATGTCCAAAGAGTCTGAGCTCCAGGACCATGGATTAGTTTAAAAGCTTTTATTACATCCAAGCAACGCCAGGCTATATTGCTTGTATAATATAGTATGGTGTCAGGTTTTTAGCTGGTAGACTTAGAAAAAGCCTTAGCTAATATAAATAAAGATTACTAATACTTAGAAACATTTACACTGGCATATATTTAAGCCAAATGCAGAAAGACTATTAAGTAAACAGTTGAATTAGAAGCATGACTTATCTAATAATAGACATGCATCAGTGATCTTACAGAAAAATCTGCAATGTCAATAATTACTTGTTTTTATTATTTTATTATTAATTAAAAAAAATCATATTTTAATTATATTTCATTTGAGTCATCTTAACTTTAGCTGTTTTTCATCACAATTACCTATATCAGTATGGCAGAATAGAATATATAAATTTATATATGCCAGAACAATATTAGGCAATTTCTTTTTTTCTTTTATTCATTTCACCTGAAGTAAGGCAATAAAGCCAGTAAGACACAAGGAGATTACTGAATGTGAGAGAATATGGGAACAAGAAACATTATAAAGTAAGAGAACAATAAAAGCACAGAAGATAATGATTGACATTAAATTTTTTGAAATTTTTGAAAATCAGTATTGACTGGGAAGAAAGAAGAGATTTCCACATGTGAGAAGTGCAGAAGGAAATATTTATAGGAAAGGCACAGGGAAATTATGTTGAGGTGGGTGTGGGGTTGACTGAAGCCAATAACATTGCAGATTCTTTGTATTTTATTAAGAATCTATAAATACATAGAAGAAGCACCAGACCAGATGTACCAGCAATATTCAATGCATAGAAAAATAGTAGACTTATAAATGCATAAAATAGAATCTGGTGAGAAAAATTGTCTGGCACAACACAGTGAACCAACTTTCCTAACAGCAGACGCAGCAATTGATTTAAGATAATCTTCTCACTTCATGTCAACAGAAAATGTTAGCCCACGAAAGTACAATGAGTCACTCTCCTGAAGGTTAGCATCAGCCTTGCTGTTAGAAAGCAAAATGGGTTCTCTCAGACAATTAAAATAGAATAGTTTTCTCTTGATGATGACAAATGAATGATAAAGTGGAAAAGATTCTGTGTAATGTGTTTAGTTCTCTATAAGGAGTTAATTGAACTAAAGTAATGTTTTTGATGATAGAATGATATATGTGTAGAAAGAGGAATATAAAAATGCAAGTGTTGGTTATAATTATGTATTGGCAAGAAACACTAAAGGCATTGTACATAAGGTTATTGAAAAACTGATGATTATATAAAAAACAAGCAGAAAATCTTTATAAATCTAGTATGTCTAGATATTTATTCAGTGTCCTCAAATATTTAAGGAGGGGAATGCTTCAAAGTTATATTTCATTTTTTAAGTTCTATATTATTTTGTTTTCATTGGCTGTGTGAACATCAAGTGTATATCAAATGACATCTGTTTTTATGCCTAATTTTTGAAATTCCCTGCCCACAATCAGCATGGCTAGTCTCTTGGAAAACAACACACTGTGCCTCTTTGGCTTCACTTTTTCAAATGACTTAAAGTGGAACAACTACATTGAATCAATAGCTGCAAGGAAAGTTGGGTCACTGTATCATAACAATTTTTTCTTGTCAGAGTCTATTTTGCACATTATAAATCTACCATTCATCCATGCATTGAATGTTGTTGCCATACCTTGTCAGGTTATCGCACCCGGCCGGAAGCTACGACCGGCTGCTCAAGTGTCTAAAACGCGTCACTCCGGAAAAGAAAGCGAGGCCATCAATTTCCGGTGACTCAGCATTTCCAGGGACCAAAACGCTGAAAAATAACAACAAAGCAAAGTATAAACACACACAAGCGCTCGCACACAAAAACAATACTCTGAAACTAATCTATATACACATGGGGTGCAAACAAAACCCATGTGTACATTCGAAAGTGGAGAGAGAAATTGTTACTAACCAAACAAGAGATTACTAGCTCGGCAATGTTGAAGACCATAGCCGACAGAACATGGCCGATGTTTCTCAACCAAAACCAGAGGAGAGGGACCTGGGGTCGAGCGACGTGCTCCCCCTACCACCAGCGCCTGGCCGACTTTGCCACTCGCCATAGCAGCAGCCGCAACCAAATTCCAGCAGCCCAGCAGCAGCCGCCAGAAGCCAGCAGGAGCAGTCACGCAGTAGCAGCAGCCGTCCCTAGCCCAACCTGCCAACTCCAGCAGCAGCAGCAGCCACATTCTAACAGTCCTTTTTAGGACTCTCTGTTTACATAGATCTAGTCCTTTTAAGGGCTTCCCGTTTCTGTTATGCACGAGTCCTTTTAAGGGCTCTTCAATTACATATGCGATAGCCCTTTTCAGGGCTAACCTGCCCCCAAGCAGCAGAAGCAGCTGACGCACCAGGCAAGAACAACAGACGCACCAAGCAGGCAGAAGCAGCTGACGTACCAGGCAGAAGCAGCAGACGCACCAAGCAGCTGACGCACCAGGCAGACGCATCAGGCAGAAGCAGCCGCCAGCAAGTGCAGCCAACTCCAGCAGCGGCAGCCACACTCTACCATAGTCCTTTTTAGGACTCTCTGATTACATTGATCTAGTCCTTTTAAGGGCTCTCCGTACTGATATGCACAAGTCCTTTTAAGGGCTCTTCATCTACGTATGCAATAGCCCTTTTCAGGGCTAACCTACCTGAGCAGCAGAAGCAGTAGACACAGCGGGCGCACCAGGCAGATCCCGGCTACACTCACGACCGTACGTCTAAAGACAGCCGGAGCGGAATTTGCAACGACCAACTTCGCACCAGTACTACCCAGCCAGCTACCGGCTTACCGTCTAGGAACCTAGCGATCCCATCAATCAGCACCGGCGACCCAACGAAGTTTCTGTAAAACATTATTTTGCCGGCTTAGGCAAATAAAAACTTGGTTGAAACATATAAACCCTCGATTTCGTTGTCCTTGATTCGATCGTATTGCTTTAACTCACAGCGGGGTTAACGGCACCTTTTCTGTCGATAGCCCCGCAACAAGGTGTTCCTGCTATTTATCTTGAGGTTCTTGACAAAATCTAATGAAGGATCTGCAATGTAATCAATCCTGACTTGACATCTAAAGTCACTTTCTCACCAATATGACATGGATTCCCTCTGTCTTTTCTACAAATATTTTCATGGCAACTGCTCTGACAAGCATTTTTCCTTGGTAATATGACCACATGAATTTAAGCATACTACCAGATTGCTTCCCTGATAATTGCAAACTTTAAAAATTCAAATGCAACATCAAATCCCATCTTCTATCTACTTGAATCCCATTCATCTTATCCTTTCTTCAATACCCCTATACCTAGTCTTTTCTTTCATTTTCACTCTGTAAAACCTCTGCATACTAATGGCATTCCCATCTCAGTTGGTGTGAAATGATTAAAAAATAAGTTCAAAGAATATTTAAGAATCAAAATTTACAGAAGGAAACAACACGTTCATAAGCTTGAGCGCAAATTCCTCTGGAAGGATTTATCAAGTTTGTTTTTTTTTTTTAATTTTTTGATTTCAACTTTGTTTTGATCCTTCTTTTGCATGCTTCTTTTTTTATTGTTATTTTTGGGCATAAATACTTGGTTCCCATTTCCTTCCAAGTTCCAATTTTATCAGAATAAAGAGAAAGTAAAGTCGCTAAATGTTTTATTTAAGAAAAGATCTTTTGAACAAAATATTTTTATTTTTCAAGCACATTTTTAATAAATTCTTTTTTGCTTTTTTAAAAGAAACGTATTATAATTTCTTTGTAATACAACAAATATTATAATTTCTTTGTAATACAACAAATATTATAATTTCTTTGTAATACAACAAATATTATCAAGGGAGTAAATAGTAATAATAGTGATGTGGAGAGAAAAATGTCCTTTTGACAACCCGTTTATGTTTTGTTGTTTTTTGTCTCTTCCTAAGTTAATCTTTGCCTCAGTTCTTACATCTTGTTGGAAGCAAAATGTAATATTTTATATTATTTGCAAAAAGTATTATCTTCTAACTCAGCCAGTAGAATGGCTGTTACAGAACAGACAGGCTTTGCAGGACAAAAAGGATGTGTGAATTTTACCAAGAAATATTCCTTATTTCCAATCTCTGCTACTTAGTAATGGAAAAAATAATTGTGATGAAAAACAAGTGACATTAAAGTGAAATACTAGTAAAAAATTATTAATGGTTGATAATGTTACATTTAATAATAAATTCAATATTATTCCTATATAAAGATCACTTAGCAAATTTCAGTTGTTAAATGAGCCTATTTGTCTCTCTTTGTAAATCATACAAAATTCATGTTTGTAAATGATCCAAGTTATGGGCTGCCTCAAGGTTGAGATGGCTATGTATGCTTTACTAGTGCCAGAAGTCAGTGTTCAAGCCCAGTAAAAGCTAAGATTTCAAATGACACTTTTTAAGGGTGAATTTTCTGACTTGGAATATTGGCACAACAGTCTTCCTACTCTCATTTCTTCATGAGTTTTGTATTGTAGTAATCCTTTCCAGTTTTTCCAATCAGCCAAATATGTGCATTTGGTTACAGCAGAATCTAACCATACCAATTGGCCATAAAGTGGTACACACTATTGAATCAGTTGGAACAATTTTAACATGTAAGAAAATAGATGAATTTAGTTTTAACTTGACAACTAAATCCAGATGTTTATAAGTAAAACTGCATTTACCATATCACTTGAGCATAATCCCATTAGTATCTCTCTTTCTCTCTCTCTCTCTCTCTATATATATATATATATAGAGAGAGAGAGAGATAGATGTGTGTGTGAAAACAGTATATTCATTTTTTTTTATATATCAGAACAATTTCTATGTGTTTGCCTCCACTGTCATAGTCAATTTTTGTAGATAGGTTACAAATTGAATTTAAATTACTTTAAAACTCTTAAAAGTTAGAAATATGCTTAATCTGGAAAGAGCTAATCAATGCTTAGTAATTATTAATAATGCAATTTAAACAGCAGATTATAGATCCTTCTAGTTAAATTCAAACCCCTTACTTAGTATAGGTTAAAAATTAGTAACTATGATTAAAGAAATGGCATTGTTAATTGAGTGATAGCAATATTTAAGCTATTTCATAAATTTTTTGTCATTTTGCATTAATGTTTTTTTATTAACTTTTACTTAGGAAAAAAGTTTTTTAAAATTTTAAACTTACCAATTCCAACAACACAAATATCAGCTGGTAAAGAAGTACCATTATTAAGCATCACAGTAGTCAAATTTCCATCAGATCCTAGAAATTCATTTGCTTGGCAGTTGTAGTGGAAAATAACTCCATTCTCTTTGTGCAGCTATAGAAAAAAATAGTACGAATCACAAAATTGAAAGTATTGAAAACAGCAGTAACTGATCTTAAATTTCAGTTTTGTCTGCTTCAAGAAAAAATGGCATGCATGTCATATTTTTTATTATTTTATTCTTAAAGCATTTTAAATTGATACTGTATTTTACCATTATTTAGATCATTCAAAATTATAACTATTGAAAGTAGTTAATCTTTGATATATTAGGACCTTGAATACATCTTCACTGATTTTTCATGAAAAGTAATGTTTTATTTACAAAAATTAGTAAGAAGAATGTCACTGAATGTGTTATCCATTGCTAGCCATAACTTTTTACCACCTTTCTGGCAGCATTTGAATTTCATGTTGGAAAAACGACATCTTTTGAGGCTAACCATGAGGGTTCATCTTCCTTATCAAAATCATTATTTTTGAAGTGTCTAAACCAATTTCTGCATGTTGTTTCCAACAGAGTATGGTTTCTGTAAGTCTCAACAAGAATTCTGTGTGTTTCAGCTGCAGATTTCTTTTGAATAAAGTAGTGCAGTAAAATTCTATACAAATACACTTTCTTTGGCACAAAATCCAACATGTTTAATACTATAAAAAACAAAATTGTTTACACTTCAGCAAAACGACAGACTGAATTTCAAGCTTGCTTATCATACTTCCTTATAGATGTGTTACCATCTGAAACTACAGATACGCAGTTTTGGGAAATGCTATCTGTTGGAAAACAGTGAGAACTTCATCAAAGTCTTAATAATTTAGTGGAAAAAAGAATTGTGATTTTAACCCTTCACAGACTTTTGCTAACCTATTTTTGCAAACTTGATCCTTCATGACAGCAAAAAAAAAAAACAGTTTTTCCATTGACACTTATTAACTACTTTCAATCCTTGGCAATATTCATTGTTTTAAAAAGTGATGATTAGAATTGGAATGAAGTCTAAACATATAAAAGTAAATTTCTATTTCATTTTTGTTCTTGAGTATCAAAACAAAACTATTTTTTATTGTTTATTTAAAAGAATAATTTTATATTTACAACATTCTTGAAACTAATACAATTCTAGGTACCTCCAATAATTTGCTGAAAAAAAAAAAAAAAAAAAAAAAAAGCATGCTATGATGAAAAAAAAGTCCACAAAAAAGTTTTTTTAATCAAAACTTTGATTTTTTTTATTAAAGGTTTTTAGCCTTTCTAGCAATATTCAATATTTTGGCTATAATTCTCATTTTTCTTGCATCAGGGAAGTGGAGGCAAAAAAAATCATAAAAAAATTTTTGCATCTTTTTTTTTGCGGCAAAAAAAAATTTGGAAATTAAGACATTATTTAATTTGTAAAGTTTTTAACTGATTTTACAAATAAGATATATTAAGGAAACTATTTTGTTAAAAAAAACATTATTTTTAAAGAATAATGAATTTTTAGAAGAATTCTTTTCATCTTTTTAAATTTTTTATTAGAATAATTTATTCATTTTTTAATCTTTTAAAATTCTGCAATAGTTTAACCCTTTTAGATGATATTATTAAATAAAAATTACATTTACTAAACATAAATGGAAAACCTTACAACAAGTCACCAAACACCAATATTTTTAAAAGAATATTGGGTTTTTTGGTATATGTATAAATGTAGCAATTTTTATAGATACAAATGTTCATACACAACATCAGAAAATAAGAGTGATAACTATAATAAACTTATAGCCCAAATATCTAAAATTCAATAAAACATTAGATGAAAATTACATTCTGAAGACAAGAAGCCTAAACTGATTCTAAAATAAAAAAAATTTCAGCATTTCAAAACAAAAACCACTTCCAATCAATTTAAATTAGTTTTCAAAGAGAGCAAAATATTGTATACTCCAGAAAGTTAATGCTGCATTTTAAGGGAAATTAAAACAAAACAAAATTTTGACATTGAATATTTATTCAGCTAAATTTGAATAATTTTGTTATACAGCCTTTCTCCACTTTTTCCTTCAAATAAAAGAAAGTTGCTTTTTTTATGCCATGCAAAAAATTAAAATTTTTACCAGTGAGATTATTTTGCAAGAGCTTGAATAAATGAAAATCCAAAGGAGCAATGCCTGATGAATATAACTGGTGGGGTAACACATCCCAGACAAACTGCAAAAATTTTTGCCAGATTGCTAAATAAACAGGAGGTCTGGTATTATTCTGATGGAAAACACCACCTTCCCTATTTGCCAATTCTGGGAATTTTTCTTGAATTTCTAGTTGTGAGCAGTAATTTTTAAAATCATTTGACTGGTTACTTGGCAGAAGCTCATAAGACAGGGTTCCTTCCAATCCCACCAGATGCACGGGATGATTTTCTTAGGATGAAAACCTGCTTTTGAGGTGGTTAAAATTGGCTCATGTTGCTTACACCAGGATCTTTTTAGTTGAACATTGTTGGAAACAATCCATTTCTTATCGCTCATTACAATTTCTTTAAAGAAGGGTCTATTTTCATTGTTTATACAGCAGATCAGTTAGAAATGCAATCCAAAATATTCTTTTCACTCAGATAATGTGTTATCCAAACATTGATTTAAGTATCCAACCTTTATTAAGTGCTCATGGTTCGTGGATTTTGATAAATTTAGTGTTTCTGCCAATTTCTTCATTGTGTAATGCAGGTTATTCTCAATCACTGTCTTTTGATCATCATCTGTAATATGGGGGGGGGGGGTCTACCTGAGCATTTTTCATCAATACAGTTACAATCACCAACTCTAAACTTAGCAAACCACTTCTGTACAGTTCTGTCTGCTAAAGCACCTCCACTGTACACAGCACAAATCTTTTTGTTGCTTGTGAGGCATTTTTAACTTTACAGTAATAAAAAAAAGCATCAAGTGTCTTTATAATCTTCCATTTTCATAGGGATGCAAAATTGATGCCAATTAAGTAATTTCAAGCTTTCTTTCTTCCTTAAGAGATAGTTTAAATTGTGCTCTAATTGAAAATGTAAACAGATTATATCAGTCATAAATTTGACATGTTCTTACATGTCAGAACATGAATGAATAAAAATGGCATTGTCTTTCTGGACAATTCTTCAAACTGTTGTCCTCATCCTTTTTGCCATATACATGATGTTTCGGTTGCTGTACACTCTGACCTCCTTCAGGTGATTGGAATTTCGCACTGAACCCTTTATTTCATTCACTGCGATAAATAGTTCTCATTCCATAATTCTTACCATTTCCAGATGTCTCTTATCTCTGCTTAACTCAATTGAAGAGCAACACATTGTGCCTCCTTGGCCTCATTTTTTCACCTCAAGTGGAACAACTACATTGAATCTATAGCTGCATCTACTGCTAGGAAGGTTGGGTCACTGTGTTGGGCCAGAATGTTTTTCTTGTCAGAATCTAACCAACACATTTATAAATGTGGTATTCATTTGTGCATGTTGCCATATCTGGAAAGGTGCTCCTGCTATTTATCTCAAGGTTCTCAACAAAATTCAAAGAAAGATCTGCAATGTAACCGATTCTGATTTGGCATCTAAGCTTCAGTCAATTTCTCACTGACATGATGTGGCTTCCCTCTGTCTTTTCTACAAATATTTTCATGGAAACTGCTCTGATGATTTTTTTACCTCCCTTAGTAATCTGCCCATGTGAAATGTGATACTAGATAGGCATCTAGGTACTACCCTTTTACAACTAAAATAGTTAAATGTAACCATCACTTCTACTCCAATGGTGTCTTTTCTTGCACTTCCCGCCTGTGAAACTCTTTTCCATTTACTTACTTCCCTGATAGCTACAATCTCCCAAAATTTAAATGCAATGCCAATTGTCATCTTCTGTCTTCTCCCATTCATCTTTTATCCTTTCTTCAATACTTACTGTATCCATTCTTTTCGCTCTCTCTCTAACCCCCTTCCTTGCTTGGATTGAAAGGATATATATAAACTAAAAAAAATTAGATTTTTGTTCATCTCTGCTCTAGCCAGTTATTGAACTCACAACTTTTTGTTTAAAGTCACTGGATCCAACCAACACTTTTATCCATTAAACCATGTGTCCTTGAATACATCAGTGTATAAATTTTTGTGACTTATAAACCTAATGTCTCGGTAATCTTTTTTTTTTATCAGAGCTCATATTACAATCTTGATGTTTGCAATAGGTTTTCTCTAACACTCCATGTTACTGGTTCCCATATTGATATTTATATCTATGCTTGATTGGCTAAGGATATTGTTTTTTTTTGCCCAGCATATATACTGATTCCTTATATTTTTGTATTTTTAAGTGATATTCTCCATCTATTATTTCAACTTCATCCTCACAGGAGCCTGTGATCTTCCTTTTCCCTTCATATGTGGTCAGCTATGTTTGATTTTTTAATTTCCCATCATGTTACGGCCTTGCGGTGTTCTTGCAATGTTATCTTAAGTGGGTGGCTTGTTTCCTCTTTATTTTTCCTACTGCAGCTTCATGGGATGGCGTAGATGACAGAATAATGTAAATAATTACAATACCTCATCTCAGAAATATAGACAAATAATGCAATTCAATATTTATCATTTACAAATTCATAAAGAAATAAATATGAAAAGATTTTTTTTTTATTTATAAACATTTCCTAAATTATTAAAATATGTGAACCAACTATAAGGAAATCCTTATTTACCATTTTGTAAAGTCTGAATCCATTGGTAATTAGGCAATCTTTTTGCCAATCATTCCAGTAAACAATCTAATCAATAAACAGTATAAAATAAACACTCTATAAAATAAATCATGTTTATTATTTTTGTTGTTAACTCTCAAGAACAAAGAAAATATATAAATTCACTTGCATATGTTTAGATTTAAATAATGATGCGACAAGATGAAACAAAGAAGATACAGGAACATACCTCCATTATTTTTTCAGCTATTTGGGTTCCAAAAACGTTTTTGAATGGTAACTCATTTCTACACACCACATTCACTGAACTTGCTTTACCAATAACAGCAGCAGCTACTTCCATTCCTTTGATGTAATAAAAACAATATTTCATTCACAGTTTTTATGTTAGAAATAAATTATTTTTTACAGTGGTGTCCACCCTGATGTGACACTTGGATTGCTAGAGATTGATCAAACAAAAAGAAAAAACAAAAAGAAAAAACAAAAAGAAAAAAGTAAAAGGAAACATTAAGTTGGTTTCTTTTGGATACAAGTGATAAAGAAAAAAAATTACTATTTTGGAGTAACCATGGACAAAGAAAAAGGAAATCTGTGTGGTTTGTGTTGATAAAGTTTTCAGATTGGGAATAATTTTCTTTGCCGCCCAGGTTAACTCTTGCGTGGTTGAAAACACAACCAGCATGAGACAAGCTGATAAAGAAAGATGAATGAATAAAAACCTCTTTTTGTTTTCACCTATACATTTTTAAAATTTGGATTCATCACAGAACAGTGAAAGCAGGTTGAGGCTGGATGCTGCAGAAGTGAATGAAATGAACCTAACTGGAATTCAAACTCAGCTCTGTGATTTCTTATTCTGAAAGACTATTGATTACTATTACCTACACATCCACTTGACCTTGTTAGAAGTGTGGACATAACAAAATGCTGTATAAAGTAAGACAAATGGCAATTCAGGCATGACAGGGTTGCAGAATATTACTTCTCTCATCTTAATATCATAATTAATCAGTACAATATCATACTTCTTACTTTTTTTTTTTTTTTTTTAAATCATATCACCTTGTGCAAGGCATTAGAACCACTAATATGCAGGGGGCTACATAGGAGTAAAAATTAGATAGAAGAGAGTGAAGAGAGGGATGAACCAATTAGAAAGGAGCAAGAGAAGGAAGGGAATACAGGTGTGATGATAGTTGCAGAGGTGGAGAGAAAGGAAAAGATATACAGGGTGGAAAAGAAAGAACTAGGATCAGAGTGGTGAAGAAAGAACTAGAGTAAAGTGGTTAAGAGATTAGTATTGACCTTGCATTTAAATTCCTGGAGGTTGTAGCCGTCAGGAAAGCAAAAATAAAGAAGTGAGTTCCACAGGCGGAAAGTGCAAGAAAAAAGTTACAGGAGTAGAACTGTCATCTGCATTTGATTGATCTAACTGCAAATGGGTGAGACCCAGTTGCCAGTCTGGTTGCACTAGTGACTTAAATTCATTGGAGCAGAAGCCATGAAAGTATTTATAGAACAGGCAAAGGGAAGCCACATCCCATTGGTGGGAAAGTGGCTGGAGTCGAACTGCCAAGTTGGTACCTATCACATTACTAATTCTCCTTTGGAGCCTGTCAAGAACACCGAGATGAACAGCAGGGGCATCTGACCATATATGGCAGCAGTACTCCATGCATGGACAAATGGTTGATGCAGGACTTTTTTGGCTTCTTGCTTCCTAGTCAATGTTTATCTTTTAAAATTTAAATGCAATGTCAATCATTATCTTCTGTCTTCTTAATTTGTCTTCTTTTATTGTTCTTTCTCCTAAATAAATTTTTTTTTCCTCATATTCTCTCGCACTCAGGAACTCTTTGCATCTTAGTGGAAAAGCATTGTCATTTGTTTTTTATTTACTTTTGGGAAAATTAAATAGTGAAGTTCAAGCCAAAATATCACAATAGATTCTGCAGAACATTAATTTTTATTATAGAAAATTCTTTATCTCCTCAAATTTTCCCAGACATTTAAAGCAGGTTAAATCAATTTTCTTTTTATAATTTAAAAATACCATAATATTTATAAATTAGGTAATTTTAACAAATTTACATATTTCTAATCAAAGTCCCTTGTTTTATTTTATGAGTGCCCATAAATACACAAAATATTACAATCAAGAGAGGAAGTCAACATGAATAAAAATTAATTTAGTAGAATGGTTACAAAAGCTATTTTACTCCATAAAATGTGATTTTTGAAAATCAAGTCAAGTAATCCAAAAGTTGTTTGGACTATTAAACTTGTTTTGTTGACTCATTAGTAAGATGGTTACAAAAAGAAAACACAGACACAGAAAAAAAAAAAAAAAAAAATTCAAAAAATTCAGATACCAATACACTGCGAAAATTAAAAATACCTATCCACATGCATGAAAAAAGGACACAAGCATATAAGGTAAAAAAGCAACACAAAATGAAAAGACATACACATATAAAAATGAAAGACACACCCACATCTGTAAAGGCAAAAAAGAGCCACAGAAAATGTAAAACAGCACACGAACAAAATAAAATGAAAGACAACCACACACACAAATGAAAGACAAAAAGGAAAAACAACACACACAAAAAGAAAAAAATACACACACACAAGAAAAAAAAAAGGAAAAACTACACACACAATGTCCTACTTTTAACTAATATAAATATGAAGAGACTGAAAATATAATTTTCTTAAAATTTCATAGAATTAAGTGTGGTGGGGTTAACATATGCAAAAAAAGATTTTCTATAAAAAAAATTAAAAAAATTTTAAATAATTTTATTCATTTGTGAATAAGTTCTGAAAATTTAATAAAAGTCTGGCAATTTGATTTTTGCTGGAATTTCCAAAACAATGTGATTAGGATTCCCTATACTAATCTTTGGCCTATCTCACTGACACAAGAAAACCAAACCAAACTTTTGACTGTGCTAGAACAGATTAAAAAAATTTATAAAAATAATTAAATACTTTGGTCTTTCCTCTTAATAATAACAAAGATTTTGAAGTTAAAACTTCGTTTTTATCAAGTTTGGGGCCTTTTTTCATCATGCTATGCTGTTTTTTCTTTAGAAATTTTTTGAAGGTGCCTATTTTTAATGCTAAATGTTGTTAAGAACAAAGTAGACAGTACATAAAAAACACATGGTCACTTAATTTCACCATCATTTTTTTTTTTTTCCTTACCAATAAATGAACTTCCAATGATGACCACATTTTTGTCATCACTTGCTTTATCAATGAAATTTGCATCATCAGGTGTTCGAAGATAACAAATATTTTTTAGGTCACTTCCTGGTAGTTCAAGATCTCTTGGGCTAAAATAAAAGAATTTAAATTTCAGAGACACAGAATTTCACCTCACTTTTTTAAAATGTTGCCTAATTTTCAATTTTTATTTTCTTCCTGATTTTTGTATTGAAAATCAGATTTGCATAATTTTTTCTTTCAAACTTGGAGACATTTATTTAAAAAAACAAAAAAAAAAAAAAAGAGAAAAATAATTTATTTAAATATTTTATTTTATTTTTTTTTTGGTGGTGATGGAGATGATTAAAAAATCTTTCCAGAAAATAACTTGAAAATAATTTTCTGAATTGATGATTATTCAGTTTACTATTATGCATAAGCAAAAGTTTCAAACACATAACCAGTTTTCCACTGGGCATTCAGTTTAGTTTTTATATAAAAAGTGTTGTGAACTTTTACACACACCTAATATAACAAATGCTATACAAATCATTTAACAATGCCTCATACTTCATGATTTCAAGAATTGTCAAATTCTGAAAGGACAAAAGAGCTAATATCAAACAGTGAAATTGAGAATTCTATTTTGACTTACGTGATCATACTACTTATTAGTAAAAGGAATCTAATGCATCTTGTTTAGGTCAACAAATGCTAGCAGAAAATTATCTTAATGTGACAAGATGAGAATAGAAAAAAAAAACTTTCAATTTGCTTGATATCGCAGGATATATCCAAATAAATCTTAGAAAAGCAAAACAGTATTTCCATATTTTTTTTTGCTAATGATCACCCAATACAAGGCCTAAGAGCCATTTAAGTAAAGAGTTACTGAATAATGTTTCATGAGCATTAGAAGAGTCAAGAAGGACAGTGTTATGAGGATGCATTTATATATAAAAATAATTATGTCTAAAAAGTTGTAGTAAGGGATTCTATTGAGTCCTACTCGTTATTACAAAAAAGTTTTAATTCATGAAGTAGTCGTAAAAAAAAGGAAATTAGAAATAGCACATTTGGAAGATGCTAGAATGTTCAAAAACATTTGCATAAGAATATGCAAATTAGGTGTTAACCCCTACAAAAACAGGTTTTGGGAAGAGAGTAGTTAGTTGTTAAAAGGATTTGCTGACATTATCAACTCCGGCTTTGATTCAAGGATTTATATCCAGCTGAAAGAATCTCTAAGTTGCCAACCAACTAAAACCTGAAAGAGAACCTCATGGAACTAAAAGGATAAATAGATATTTTTGACTCTTTCATTGACCAAACAAATAATTATTCTTTATTTACACATTTGAGTTTTTCCTAAAAGTATAGCACTTAAACTTCTTCACTATCTTAACTGGGTAAAGATATTTGACACTTTCCTTCCCCTTCATAACACTTACCTGTTACTCTGCCAGTAGTAAACTTTTCTGTTTTGAATGCAAATAATTGTAAATTTTGTATATATATCATTTTGTGTTTATCATAAATTAAATATTTGTCTGTGATTAAGCTCTGTGTTTTGGTCAATCATTTTTTTTTCTTTTGTTACAACACGTAACAGACAGTTAAGGAGGTTATGCAGGAAAGATAGTGGTTAACCTTAGATCTAAAAAAGCCAAGATTGTAGTGATTGGGAAAACATCATCTTGGGAGTCTGTTCAACAAAGCAGCAGCAATTCAAATAAGCAATTTCTTACTAACGGAATATGAAGAGAATGACAATAATTCTGTGTATGTGGCATAGTAGGTCAGCTGCAAAGATCAGGACTGGCAGAACTAAAGAATGTATCTTGTCAGAACATTTACTATGAAAATAGCAACAGAGTAGAAAGAGGCTTGTGACATTTTGTCTGTGGGAAAGGAGTTGTAGAGTGAAAAATAATTCATCACTCACAAGGTTTTTAAACTAACATGACAGGCAAGTGAGGACTGGGCAGCTCCAGCCCAGATGTGGCATGAAAACTTCATTTTTAATTTGTCAAATTAGAGCAGAATAGGAGGAAACAAGTACTTACTGGAAAAGTACAAGGAAGTGACTATTTTTCCAGCATCTTTAACAATGGATTGCATATATGAGTTTCACTTAAAGTCTGGGATGAACGTATATCCCAATAAGCATTTAAGGCAAGGAGCTCCCTTGAGAAAGTAGTCATCCATCATAAGTGAAAGTTGAGGGTCTACCAGGTTCTGATCATCCAAATTTTTTGGAGGTGCACCTATAGATTACTGCATCATCTGTATAGATATTCATTAAAGAGTATATTCTTTGGTAAATCATTAATATGAACAGAAAGAGGGTAGGACTGAGAAGAGAACTTTGAGGAATGCCTTCCTGTTAAGAAAGATGTGATAATTGAGAAAACCCTTCTAGTTATTCCATAACGGGAGAGTTTGAGTAGCAAGTCATGAAGCCATATGTTGTCAATAGATTTTAATACATCTAAGACGATTGTTCTTGTGCTGAATTAATTTAGTGCCTCACTGAGTCTGTCAGTAATGACAGCTATGAACCTAATGGATTGAAATCCATACTGGAGGTTGTTTCTATTGTTGTTGATTGTAACCTAAAAGAGTTTGATATTGTGAAAAAAAAATGGATTCTTAAAAAGAGGGGACACAATTGACACCTTTCATAGATTTGGGAAGCATTTCTCTTTCAAACAGCAGTTAAACAGTTTAACTCTGAGCAGATGTTCTGAAGAACAACTGGGATTTCATACAGACCAGTAGACTTCTTAGAGTCAAGGTTTTTGATAAGTCTGGGAATTTCCTGTACCACAATAAAGATATTACAAAGTTTGTCCTCCATGAGAATGAGGAAGTCAGGTAAGGAGTACCTTATCATCCAATGTAAAATTAGAAGTAAAGTTCACTGCAAAGAACCTTGCCTTGTATGACGAGGATGAAATAACCTCATGGCCATTTATTTATGATAGTTGGTACTGACACTTTGCCACTATTGTTTTATTTAAGATTTTCCAGAACTTATAGGAACCAAATCTTTTGTTTTCAATTTTGGCTTGGATTAACTGTGTATAACTGCTCTTTGTATTTTCTAGAACTTCCTTTGCAATTATTGCAGGAGTTCAGAATTCTGCAAGAATCCTGCTACATTATTCTTAGTTAGATATGGTAGTAGTAGTTATAGTGGGCCATGGCTGCATATGATACAGTAACTGCTTAAAAAAGTTACTTGTTAAACCAGTAAATTTTCAGCAGCAAAAAAACAGTGATAAACTAAAATCATATGGCAATGACCAAGTGTCTTGGTTAAAATGAGTGCAACCATTATTAAACATGTTTGAGGCTCAGTTCTGGTGTGTATGGTAATTTGGAGCTATGGCATTTATTGTGTTGCATTTGTTACATGTGGAGATGCTTTATCAAAATAACTAGTTGACTTGTCCAGAAAAGTATTAAGATCTAATGTGTCATTCAAACAAGCCAATTGATCACTGTGGATTTGACAGCAACCCAAAAATACTAATTTAATGAACATGTCCATGACTACATTTATACTCATAGTTCCTTCTAGCTTTTGTTATTTGATTACAGTAACTGTGAGTATTTGTAATATACTTCTAATCTATTTAAGCATTAATACAGATAGTTCTGATTGGAATATTAATAAAAACATTTTAGTGAAGAGAAAAATCCACTTACTTTCCCCCAGTTGCAATCATCAAAGCATTATATTTTATTGTACTGCCATCTTTAAATTCAGCTGAATTTTTGTCAGTATCAAGGTTGATCAACTAAAAAAAAAAAAAAAATAAGAGGGGATAATATTCAAGAATGATACATGTCAGTTCGCACATCAATAAATCCATAGCACAAAAAAGAAATGTGTTTATTTTACATAAACATTTACATATTTCTGAGATAAGGTATTGTAATTTACACTATTTACAATGTTCAGACTGTTGTACTCTTCTTTGTTGCCATATTCAAAATGTTATGGCTGTTGTACATTTTGGCATTCTTCAGATGATTGAAATTTCAAAATGAATCCTTTATTTCATCCACTGGAATATATTGTTCCACATGCCATACCTCTTTCTAGATGTCTCAGTATCAAAAGTGGATAAAAGTCTTGTTTGAATCCATTAACTTGACCCAAATAGTTGTTCAATACCTGGCTACAGTAGATGTGAACAAAAACTTTGAGAGTTGAGTTAAAGTAAAATAATTGATACTGAAACATTCAGAAGAGGAATGGCATGTAAAACTAGCATAATCTACCTGTGAAATAAAGGGTTCAGTTCAAAATTCTAATCACTTGAAGAAGGCAGGCATGTGAAATAGATGAAACATCATGAATATAGCAATGAAGATGAGAACAACAGCTTGAACTATGTAAATAGAGTAAAATATTTACTTTTTAAATTTTCCATGTTACAGCATTTTACAGGTGAATTTTTATCATGGATCAAACACTAGACAGTGAAAATTTCATATGAAAATTCAACTAAGAACTACAAGCAAATGACTTATTGGGTCATCTTTTTACTTATATTAACTTTACATTAAGCGAAACATTTAAAGCTGGAAAAACTTGAATTTTTAAAGCATTGCAGCCAGGAAAAACTTTTCTTGGAAGTAAACAACTCTACAAAATCATGAAAGCAGTAAATACTGATGTAGATAAATTTATTTATATAAAGCCACATAAATATCAACATCTTGCAGGATGCAAATATTATTTTATTCAATGATCCTCAAACTGAAAGCTCTGTAACATGAAATTTTGGGAGAAAATGAAAATCACCAAAAATGTAAAATGATAAATTTTATTAAGAAAAAGAGTAAGTTATGGGAATCTTAAGGAATAAAGACCATTTTTAACCTGATAATTTGTATCAGTCAAGATTGGCATGATCTGTAAGTTACTATAATATATAGCTACTAGGAACTTTATAATTCTTGATTAAAATCAAAGTTTGCTTTCTTCATAAATTTGAAATAACTTCAGACTGCACAGTTACTACTTTACACCAAACCATCCAGTATCATAAATAATTTCACATAGAAACAGTTTTGGTAGAGTTTGTAACATCAAAAGGTATCTTCAAAAAAGAATGAAAGAAAAGATGAAGGCATTGTAATTTAGAACATGATAATTTTCATTTTAATTATCATTATATTATGACACACAATAAAAGTCTTAGCAAACCTTATAATTATAATGACTCATGCTAAAATTCTTATGTGCAATGTTCCTTCAAGACTTTGGTGATCATGGATCTTCACAATCTTTCCTTTGTAGCTCTTAATAAATTTTTTATTTTTGTTTTATCTCCTAAACATTGTCCCACCATCCATTTACTTAAGCTTGCTAGGTAGGTTATGCATTGTTTTCTTCTGTCCCTTATGCCTTCAATCTGTCCAGTGAGTATCAACTTTTCAAAGCCTTCTTTACGCATTATGTGCCCTAGAAATTCCAACTGTCTCTTCCAAATGTTAAGTCTAGGTGTTCTTTGTGTTTCCATTTTCTCTGAAACTGTTGTTGCTCACACACACTATTATCTTCCAAATCAGGTGGCATAGTTCAGTCAGTTAAGTGCCATACGTGATACACGCTTGGGCGATCATGTCACGAAAGAGACATGACTGACTGGGCAGAAGATTATCCCGCAGTAGGTTGCCATTGCTTTCTGTGGTAGACTGGTTGCTGACCAAGGCTATAGAACCCAATCTGTCCTGCTATTTAATCCATAACTGGAAGGAAGAGACGGATTAATACCTTTCCCAAGGGTATTTGCGCGTAAGTGAATATAATGGATTCAACTGAAATTCAGCTGTTACACATTCTAAAAAACAAATCAATAAATCAAAGTTTTTATTGTCCTGTGGAGCTGTTCACATACACACACATATCTTCATACGTATGCTTATCTGACTTTTAACCACACTTACCCACACACACACACATATATATATATATTCAGTGTGTATCATTTTTCCGTTGTATTATTGTCTGAATATTTGTATTAAATAAAAGAATTTATCTGATTGGTTAAACCTAACTAATCAGAACTAAGGTAAGTGCTGATAAATTTTACTGCCAATTTCTAATGACGTATTAAATGGTATATAAATGTTTTTGCGCCGAAAGCAGTTAGTTTTGGATCTTACCATGAGTGAGTTAACACTTGTAACTCTTTAAGAACTTTACTATTTCACCCCGCAGCAAACTTCATCAAGATGCAGACCAGGATTGTTTTGTCCCAGAATTCATTTGAACCAAACTCATCTGTCCAAGATTACTCATGGCTAAATGAACTTTTCTTTCCGCTACAACAAACATTTTAAATATTTCAAATCCTGCATTCTTATCAATTGTTAAAATACAGTTTATGCCTTGTTCTATTATGCCTTTATGTCTTGTCCATTTATTTCCATGCCTTTTTCGACTGTGACATTTCTCGATTTCAGCTTCAATATATTTATTGTTGGGGAGTTGTGAGTAGCATTCTGGAAAATATGAAAATGGCCTTATACCAGCCAGAATTCGATACCATGAAGCCGGCATGTTGTTATTTGCTAAATAATTAATTGGACCTACTCGTAGCTTCCCCACAGTTCTGTGTTTCATTTCTTTTTTGTAAATTTCCCAATGTTTTTTAAATTTTTACAAAGAGTTTTATTAAAACCTTAAACTATCAATTTCTTGATAACCTAAGAAAAATGACTCATTATTTCAATGACATGGCAATTTTCAATGTAAGTCTTAAGCTGTTTGAATTTCTTCGATGAGGTATTTTCATCATTAAGTGTGAATTTTTCTTTCACTTTGTTACTTTTATGACTTATAAAACAAAATCTATTGCTTCTAAATGCATTTGTTTTGCTCAAAATCATTAATAAAATTCAACATTCTAGACAAGAGAACAATTTTGTTGTTTATATCAGAGCTTCCCAATCTGGGCAATATCACCCACTAGTGAACGATTTTAGTTGTTGGATAGGTGATCAGTAACTGGATAAAAATGGTGGGTAATATAGGATTTTGTGTATTAAAAAGTTATTTCAATATATGCTACACAACAAAAAATATACAAAAGTGATATGCAAAGAACCTGCATAAAAAAAAGATGTTAAATGGAAATAACTGAATACATTCCTAGATAAGGTATAAATATCCCCATAGAAAACAAATATTTTCATATTTTCTATAGTTTTGAGAAGTGTCATTAACGTTCATATAGTTCTTCAGTATTAGACATAACAAAGTATATTATTTTGTTATGTCTAATACTGAAGAACTATTTGAACTTTTATTAGATGCAAGTCAAGTATATATTTTTTAATTTTATAATTATGAATAAAAATTGTTTTTAAAACTGAATTATATATAGTTTTCATTGGTTAAGATTGCTTTCATTTAAACTTTAATATGGCATTAGCCACTGCATGTCAGTGTTATTTGTTCCCTCCCTTTGGTATTTTTTATTATATCATAAAATCAGTTTACGAACCAATAGCAAGCTTTTACCAAACAATTTTAATAGGCTTTGGAATATTTGCTCTGCGTCTCTTTCACAAACATACAAGGTATCCGCACTAACTTTTACAGCATCGAATCATTCCTTCAAACTAACTCACCTGATATCTTAGCCCTATGTGAAACTAACCTTGACCCTTCTATCCCCTCTTCTGAGTTTTACATTCCTGGTTACCTTCTCCTCTTCAGGAAGGACTCCACTGTCTATATGCATGAGCTTGGTGTTTATGTCAGCGAACACCTCCCACTAGCTAGGGTGACATCTCTTGAAACCCTGGATCATTCTTTCATGTGCTTCCGTCTCTCACTTCTAAGCTCGGTTAGCTATCTCTTCTTTCTCTACCGCTCCCCCTCCTCCTCAGACTGTTCGCTACTTGATAGCATCTCTGACAATATCGACAAGGCCATTTCTTCTCATCCATCTGCCCATATATTTGTGTTTGATGACTTTAACGCCCAACACACCAAGTGGCCGGAGAACTATCACTGACCTTGCTGGTGTCCACACCATGAATTTTTCAATCACCCAATCCCTTACGCAAGTGGTGGACTTCCCCATGTGTTTCTCCAATAACCCTAATGGAAGGGACTCACTACTAGACCTTTGCTTCACTTCCATCCCAGACTCTTGCACTACCAGACAGCTCTGCCCTCTCGGAAACTCTGACCATGCCGTAGTTTCCGTCAACATCTCATTCCACTCCCACCTTACCCAAGAAACCCAGACCAGCAGAATATCTTACTGCTACCAAAGAGCAAACTGGGATTCGTTCCAAGACTTCCTCTGTGACATCCCTTGAAACAACATTTTTAGTCTTCCCGTTGAAGACTGTGCATCCAAGGTCTTCTCCTGGGTTAAGGCTGGCATCGATGCTTTCATCCCAGCCAGGAAATTTCAGCTTAAATCTTATTTGTCTCCCTGGTTCTCGCCTGCTTGCTAAGCCGCCATTGCCCACCAGAATCATTTCTTCTGGCTATATTGTAGCTATGTGTCAGACCAAAACAGGCACTTTTTCGCTTCAGCTCGTAATAAGTGTAAAAAGATACTTAATGAAGCTAAGATGCTGTTTGCTGCCAGAACGAAGCAATGCATAGCATCCTCTAAGTTTGGCACCAAAGACTACTGGCAACTCTGTAAAAGCATGTTTAACAAGAGTAAATCCTCAATACGCCCACTAATCAATGAATTTGAGGTCCTCACCTCCTCAGTGGACAAAGCTGAATGCTTTGCTCGCAAATTCTCGACCAATTCAAGACTGGATTCATCTGAAGTTTCTACACCCGACTTCCCACCTAGAACTGAGGCTCAACTGAATGACGTCACATTACACCCTCGCTGGTTTCTAACAATCTCAAAACTTGACCTTCACAAAGCAAGCAGAGGGGACAGTATCCCAATCATAGTCTTGAAGAAATGTGACCCTGAACTCTCCTCTGTCCTTTCTAAGCTCTACAACTTCTGCCTATATGCTTCCTGCTTTCCTGCCCGTTGAAAGTCTTCCTCTGTAGTTCCTACATTTAAGAACACTGGAGAACCCTCGGACCCCGCAAATTACTGCCCTATCAGTCTACTTCTGATTTTTGGCAAAGTGTTCGAAGCCATTGTCAATGCCGAGGTGGTTCAGCATCTCACAGCCCACAGGCTCCTCTCAGACAAACAGTATGGTTTCTGCTTCACCAGGTCTACTGCTGATATGCTAACGACCATCACCGAGTATATATACCAGGCTCTTGACAAGAATGGCGAAGCCCAAACCATTGCCTTGGATATCTCTAAAGTGTTCAAAAGTGTCTGGCACACTGGCCTTCTACGCAAACTGCGGAACTATGGTATAACTGGACATTTGTTTGACCTAATCCAGTCTTTCCTCTCTAACCACACATTGAAGGTGGTATTAAACGGACATACCTCCCAGAACTACCATACGAACGTGGGTGTCCCTCAAGGCTCTATCCTAGGTCCTACACTCTTTCTGATCTACATTAATGATCTCCCTGATATCATAAAATCACAAGTAGACATGTACGCCAATGACACCACAGTTTACTCTTGCCTCGATCAAAAATCTGGTGTGATCGACAAAGCGAACCTCGCTGTCAAGTTTGAAAAGGACCTCCAATTCATAGTGGACTGGGGTAAGAAATGGCTCATAAATTTTAATGCTTCCAAAATGAAGCTGCTATCAATTAACCATCATAGACAATCGCACCTACCTCCCATTAGCATGGACCAGGCTTGCCTCCCAGAGAGTAAAACACTACGCCTCCTTGGCCTCACATTCTCAGTAGACCTCAAGTGGAAAGCCTATATCGAATCCATTGCTAAATCCACTGCTATAAAAGTCGGTTCCCTGTGCAGGGCCAGAAGTTTCTGAATCTATCCTGCACATATATAAATCTACCATCTGTCCGTGTATTGAATACTGCTGCCAAATCTGGTCGGGAGCCCCTGCTATTCTCCTTGGGGTTCTTGACAAAATACAACGGAGAATCTGTAATGTCATCGATACCGACTTGGCAGACCACCTGCAGTCACTCTCTCACCGGCGTGACGTGGCTTCCCTGTGCCTCTTCTATAAATACTTTCATGGCTTCTGCTCCAATGAACTTAGATCACTGGTGCCCCCTAGGTATGAATTTGCATGAGATACTAGATTAGCAACTAGGTCCCACCCTTTTACAGTGAAACTGATAAAATCTAACTGCAATTTCTACTCTAACAGCTTCTTTTGTCACACTTCCCACCTGTGGAATTCCCTTCCACATACTTGCTTCCCTAACAGCTACAATCTCCAGGAGTTTAAATGTAAGGTCAATAGACACCTCCTAACACACTAACTCACATCCATTCTCTCAAACACTCTTCCCATCTACATTCTTACCCGTCTATCACCCTCCTTCCAACATTTCCTATATCTAACCACTCTTTCTCACCACCTTCCCCTATGTAACCCCCTGCACAATAGTGGCAGTGGAATGCCTTGCTTGGGATGAAATGATTTTAAAAAAAATAAAAATAAAAAGGTGGGCAATAGAAAAGTTTGTGAACCCTGGTCTATATCAATACAAGCAATTCAGGGACATAAAACTGCAATCATGTTAAAAACTTAATTTTATTATAGGCTAAAGGAAACACTAAAATTTGTACTGTAGCAATCAGAAATTACTCCAAATCAGATAGTGTAGATAATTTTAGGAGTCAGTTGAAATATCTTGTTGTTGTCTTCTTCTTTTTGTTGATGGCAAGAAGGTGAGGGAGTGCGTATGTGTGTCGCAGGGACATGTGTTCAGTTCAGTGATTTAAAATTTCTCTTGCTACATTGTAGTATGCCCTATTTGACCTCTGATCTCTTCTTACTGTTTGGCTGATTGAGAAATGTGGATAAGTAGTCAAGTAGAATCACGTGGCCAGCTTCAACTGCAAACATTTAGATATAATAAGAGTCATAAAGTACAGGTTGTTTTCTGTCCAATCAGAATCCAGAATTACTAATCTTCACACTGGCTTGTAAAATTTACTTTGGTCTTTTTTGTCAGAATTTGTTTTTGGTGATTTTGATCTGATTTTCTATGTGTGCAATTTTACTTTTTGTGTTTCAGATATTTGCTGAAATGATATAGGATTTGTATCCTATAGTAATATTGTTTTGTAATGAATATCTTACAGTTTTAATTTAAAAATATTAAGCTGGCTTGTAGATTTTCCATCGACTTTAGAAAATTGATAAGTGAAGTTCAAGCCAAAAACAACTAAAATTCAACAGATTTTGCAGAACATTAATTTTTATAATAGAACATTGTTGATCTCATCAAATAATTTAGAAATACCATAATATTTATAAATTAGTTAATTTTAACAAAAGTCTAAATTTACATATTTCTAATCAAAGTCTCTTGATTTATTTTATGGGTGAATATAAATACACAAAATATTACAATGAAGAGAGGAAGTAAACATGAATAAAAATTAATTTAGGAGAATGATTACAAAAGCTATTTTACTCCATAAAATATGATTTTTTGAAAATCAAGTCTAGTAATCCAAAAGTTGTTTGGACTATTGAACTTGTTTTGTTGTCAAAACAAAATTTAAGCCATTTAAATTTAAAACCTTTTTCAGATTTACAATCCAAAAAGGAAAAACTTTGTAGATAGGAAGTTTCTTTTCTAAAGGAAAAAATAGATGAACAGAAATAATGAAAGCAAACATACCCACCAGTTTAGTTCATTTACCTACATTTTTGAAGGGAGAAAGGAAACTCTCACTCTGTACACTTGGAAGAGGGTGTGAAATGAATTATTCAAAGCATTGTGGTCATAAAAATTACACAAAGAATGAATTTACCTTTTGGAATAGTTTCTCAAAATTATTGCAAGATTTGAATATAATAGACAATTAGCACAATATTTTTTTAGCATTATAATTTTAGTGTATTTTTACATCCATAGAAAATTTAATTGCAAATGAACAAAATTTTTAAGTTAATAGAAAAAAAATCACCTCTTTTCCTGTTTGAAGTTCAATGCAATGCTCAGTAAAAAACTCCTTTTTTCGTAAAGCTATAGAATCAGCAGTGGAATTCATAGCCTGTTAGAGAAATTAAAGATTTTGTGAATATCAACAGAAAATTCAATTATATACAAAAACTTTATTTTTATCTTTACTTCTGTCAAAAAAGATTTAAACACTTTTTATAAGTGTTACAAAAAAGGTTACTGTAATGAAAATTGAATTATAAACAATCACTCCTAAATATATTAAAAAAAAAAAGGAACAGCAGAATGGAAAGATGGGATAAATAGGAAAATATAAAGAGAGGCTGTCTTCATATTTTTCCCAAAGCATGGCTACTATACATATCTATCTGGAATATAATAGCACAAGAGTATGTCTCAAATTACACAAAAAGAATAAGTGCTTCAATTAACAAATTAAAATATCTGTATTCTGACCAGAATTTATTAATCTATATTCTTTTTTGTTCCCTTTTTCTGACTGCCGTTTACAGCACATCTACACATTTGTGCGTAACACACACAAAGGAAACTTTAAACATAATGCTTCTTATTTACTATTTATTCCCATGGAAACTACAAATCTTTTTTGGCAAATCTTGAGGCAATATCTCTGCTTGATGCATTTAGCCATCTTGCGTGAAAACGAAAATTCAATGAGCATGCACTACATGTATATACTCTAGGCATAACAGCTGGGAATTGACATGGCCTCCTTTTGAAAAATTTTCGCACATGTACAGGAAGGATACTACCACCTCCTAACCAAAGTATTTGGCCTACATATCATTAATTTTGGTTGGAAAAAAAATAAATACTTTTTGAATGTGCCTCATACTATAGCAAAATTTCAATTTGAGTAAATTTCAAAATCTAATTATTCTTAAGAATTAAAAATAGCTATTTTGCACAAAAAGCTATTTGACAAAAATATCTTAACACCTTCTGTACCAGATATTTTTGGCTTTTGCTGTTTTGCTACAGGGAACAAAATGAAAACATAATACAAATTTAAAAAGGGGCAGTATTACATGAATAACACTGCTTGATGTTTAACAGGTAAATCAGTAAAATTATCAATTAACATCCTTTGATGTTTAATGTATTGAGTAACACAAAATAAAAAAGAAGCACATTAACAGCCAGGTATTTGTAGCATGACATTTCATTATCAAATGAAACAGTGTACTTATTAAGCTTTAATTAGTATTTCATCTCACTTTTCTGCTTATTTACCTCCTGCAGTAGTAATAAACATAATTCTCCCCATGTTCACATACATATTAAAGTAAGGAAGGTCTCTGAGGATCTGCTTCCTTTCCAATCAATGTTGCTGATTTAACAATTGTAAAATATAAAAATGAGCTTTGTGTTGAGATAAAAAGCAGTAAAATAATATGGGGGGAAAAGTTAAAAATTATTAAAAGGTAAGAAGAGAATCACATAATCAATAATCTAATAGTAAAATTATTAGAAAAAGCATTGTTAACCAGTATTAATTTATGACTATCATTCTACAATCATTAATAAACAGCATGAATCATAAATAAAGAATAAGTTTGATTTGATCTTCTATGAATTGCGAAGCTCTCATAGTCCAAACAGTAATAGCAGCTATAATAGGTTTTATAAAGCAAAAGGGATAGAAGTTAAGATTTTACCAAAAGACAACATTATGTATCTAAATCTAAATCTAAACTTATTTATAAATGGAACTTTGTGTGTGTGTGTGTGTGTGTGTGTGTGTGTGTGTGTGTGTGTGTGTGTGTGCGCGCGTGTCCATTACCTATTTTTTTTTTTTAATCATATCACCCCAATCAAGGCGACAACGCCACTGATGCGCAGGGGGCTACATAAGAGTAAAAAGATTGGAAAAGAGAAAGCCGGAAACCACATCCTAACCAGGAAACAAGGGATGAGCCTCTTCACCTGTTCAATAGACGTGGGTGGAGTGTGAACCGGGTGATAGTTTAGTCTATCTAGTCTCTGAAATGGTTGAACTGATTTTCTTGAAAATTTACACAGTCGTACTATAAGTGTCTGCGGGTATTCTTAGCTAAGTTTTGTAACGAGATACCCCCCAATAAATATCGAAAATCGATAATCGAAAAAATCAGGTAATAAAAAGAGTGGTCCGATTTAATCAAATTTCATACACTCATAAACAAAGACATAAGAAACGATATTTAGAAGTTTCAAGGTTGCAGTTCTTACAATAGTGCAGAAAATCGATAATATATATATAAAAGGCAAGATGTCTATTTTTTCAGCCCTTTTATTTTAGTTTTTGCTTCAGGTTTGGCTCTAAGTAGGTATAATTGTAGTTCTTAGTCTCAGCCATGATACCATTTACTCAGAGGACTTATTTAGTCTTCAAAATTCAGTTTACAACGAAAAAAACTTATTTGATATTGATATCAGGAAATCAAAATTTGACTTACATCCATTCATTTTTCTTTCAGTCTACGGTTTCGCTTTAACTGGAAACAACTATTGCTTTTTAGTCTTTTGTGCCAACGTCCAAAGAGTCTGAGCTCCAGGACAATGGATTAGTTTTAAAGCTTTCATTACACCCGAACAACACCAGGATATACTGCTAGTTTAGTTATAGTTAAAGAAATGATGTATGTGCAGTTGCAATAAATAGCAATTGATATTTAGAAAGGAAAAACATAGTAGTAAAAAATAATGGTTAAACATTCAGATTGTATATTTTCTGTTTGAATTTCATGATATGAGGAGTTTACACTACTTACATTCAGACTATTGTCTTCATCTTTGTGGTTGTTATCACAAGGAAGAAAATTAGAGAGTTACATGTCTGAAAAGACCAGTGAACATGCTGGGTTTTGAGGACCTCCTTAGTCAGCCTAGCACAAAAATAAACAAAATATGGGGACTGCTAATAAAGAAAGACAAATGACAGCAAGATTGACTGCACTCATCACCAGGCAGGTTAGATTTAAGACTCTAAAGTTCTCTATTAAAGTGTTGGTTTATGAGTTTGGTGACATTAATTGTGAGTTCAATCACTGGGCTGGATAGTGTGTACTTGGACTCAGTAAAGAAAAAGTGTAAGAAATAAATGACTAGTATTAAAAATAAGAACTAGACAAGACATTTCTAAATAAGTACAGTGGAATAAGAACAGTCTACCTCTGTAGATTAAGTAAAAGGTTCAGTTCAGAAATCCATCTAGGTTACCCAGATCAACATCCACCTGATGAAGGCTGGAGGGCACAATGATTGAAATGAGATAACAACAAGGATGAGGACAATGGTCTGCATGTAAATAGTGTAAATAATTCAAATTATCTATTTTTCAGTATCTCATGATAATCAGTTTCAGTTAGGACAAATATCAGACATTTGGTATACACAATTTACATCTATTAATATCATTTGTGCAAAATGAAAATAAGGAAAGTTAAAAAGAACAGAAAAAAATGATAAATTACAAACCTTAGATAATTTGGGTCTGTCATATGGAAGACAATCCTCTTTGGTTACAATAATAATTTTACCATCAAAATTTTCTTGCCTCAGTGTCTCTGCACATGAAAGAGATGCTGGTCCTAAAGCCCAAATAAAATAAACAATAACTATTTTTTTTTAATTGTAATGTAAAATCTTTTAAGTTAATATGCCTTGTCAATATAAACAAAGGATTGATACAAAAAATTACTGAAAAAAATAAATACTGGAAGAGTTGCCTTTCTGTTATTATCCCTTTTAGTCATGCACAGAGTAGTAAGAGAAGCAGGGATAGAAATGACAAAGATTTAAGTCAGTATCTTTAACTAGGTTTTACCAGCATTACCTTCAAATAGTTAAAATTAATGAGAGAAAAATAGACAAAGAAAGAAAAACTTAATATAAAAAGGATGTAGATCTGTTTGGATACTTAGGGCACAGGATGAAATATGAAACAAAAGAAATGACATCTGAGTAAATTGCCCAAAATTATATTTCTTGTTTTATAGACTGAAGAAGCAGAACTGTTTCTTTATCTCTGTTAAGATTTTGAAGGATTTTTTCAATGCTGTTAGATTTTACTTTATTCAAGTCTGCAGGAAAATTTATTTTCACATTATGTGTGCATATATATTTTTGTCAATTACTCATACATTTATTTACCACATTTATTTATTCCAATTCATATTTATTTACACTATTTATATTCAGACTACTATTCACATCTTTGCTATCCCAACATTTTGACCAATGTGCCCTCTGGCCTTTACCAGGTGTATTTTAAACAAGGTTATCTATAAGAAATTCCCAACTGATTCCTTTATTTAATCTACATGAGTAGACTGTTTTCATTTTTCTTTCTTGTCTCCCAAAAATTCAGACAGAAATTCATATTTGTTTCTATAATTTACTGCTCTAAAGATTTGACATCCATGCTCTAAAAGGGCAAACTTCAACTGACTTAATCTGTCTACTGATTTTTACTCTATTCAGGTTATGTGACACTATTCGGCCGGTCGCTGTTGGTTTTGATCCAGCCAGCTGGTCGTAGATTGTCATGGTTTTCTCCCTTGTCCCATGTTGTGTTGATTAATTACAAAGCAGTCACGTGAGTTTTTCACTAGCTGTCTCTCTGCTGAACTAAACCAAGCCGGGAAATGTGCACACAGTTGAGTAATAAAAGAAAATTGTAACATCAAAGGAAATAAGTGGACCGACGTCTGAAGTGTTGTGAAATAACGTCTTTATATACAGATTATACATAATAGTCTCTTGAATAATTTCCCATCCCTGCTTCTATCAACTGGTAGCATAACGGACGTTTCTTAGGTAAATTGAATTATTCTCCTAAGCAATAACAAGGAATCTGGCTGGCCGCAGCTTGCTGCTTCAAACAGAAGTCTAAGTTCATTTTATAAGTCTAGTCAACTTGTTGCTTGTTTTCCGGAATGTTACGGAAATTGCCGAAGTGCTGGGTTATTCTCTTTCAGTTAGCAATTTCCGACTTGTCTGAAAATTCTCTTCTTGTCTGTCTCTTAACGCTGGTTGGTTGATTGGCGACAGGCTTCTCTACGGTCGGCACCCAATGGCATAGCAATCATCTCTCTGTCTCTTTACTTCTTCGGTTAGGAACTGTCTTTGGTCATTATGTTTCTGGACCGGGAAATCAAACTCTCTGCCACTCAAGCTGCAACTACTTATTTTGTCTGTAAATTCTCTTCTGTCTTTAACTCTGGTTAACCGGCATCAGGCCTCTTCTGTCGATCTCTGCAACTTCTCTGTCACTCTCTGCAACCCAAAACTTTGTCTGCAAAATCTCTTCTTTTCTTTTTGTAATTGGCTGGCCGGCAGGCTCTGCGGTTGGTGCCCAACAACATGGCACCTATCTTCATCGTTACATCTTTAGGCCGGTAACTGGAACAGAACTTGAACTGCCTCGAACCACCGCAACTCCAGTCCAACTTTGGACTCTCTTCTGATCCAACTCGACACCGACTCAAGGCCAACTTCACGCCGACTCCAGGCCAACTTCATGCCGACTCCAGGCCAACTACGGACTCTCCACTGATCCAACTGGTTTTGATCCCTTGGGACCCTGTATTTATGCACATGCCATGGTGTGGGGCCGACGGTCGCTGGGGGTCTAATCCACCATCCCAGCAACCAATAAAATCCTGAAGTTAGCTGCTACTCGTTGCCTGTGGTTTAACCAATGGGATTAGTCTTCTTTCCATGACGTCAATTGTTAGTCGTCTCCCCCTTTTGGGGCTTGGTCACCGGACCAATGGAATCTCTCTCAATCTTATGACGTCATCGCCCCTTTTCTGGGCTGGACTTAACCGAATTTTCTTCCTCAAAATTTTCTTGTTCTCACGAAACAATTTCGGGGATTTTTTTTTTCTTAAAACAATAGGCATTAACCTTTTTGAACTGTCTTCGCCCAAAACAAGTTGACAAGGGTCCATTGACATTGTTACCCAAATAATAATTTCTATGCACCTGTTTTTAATATCCATTCTCTGAGTCACCTATATTTTCAAGTGACAAGAATGCCTTATCAGTTTTACCCTGATGTCAGTGAAAATACCTTTTCTCTAAATTACTTGACTCGGAATCAAAACATCTGTTATCTTTAGTTCTTTCACAAGAGTCACCTCACCAGCCAGACTTTAGGACCCAAAATGAAATTTCCCTTTTCTTTACCAAGAAACAATAACAAATAAATTTATCTTTCCTTTATGTTTAGAATGACTGTCAGCTTTCTTTGGGGTGACTGAAACCAATATCTATTGTTTCTGGCTTGAACTAATTTAGTCTGTTCTTTCTTTTTCTTCTTTCTCTGGTCTTACTTTTCTATTGTTTTGCCGGCCCAAAAAAAAAATAACAATTGAATCTATCTTTTAGGTTCAACTATGACACCTGTCTGTATGGGTGGATGGAAATTGAAAACAATCGGTTTCTCTTTTCTTTCTCTTCTTTCCTGGTTTACAATAATAGAGAAATATCAGATGTTATTTTTCATCTCTGCTTTCTTTTTAAAGATAAAGATTTTCCAGCTACAGTTAATAATTAGTTAATAAAATGAATCACCTCCATTTTCCTTTGCTCATATTCGGAGGATAAAGAAAATTTCTCTTAATTTGTTCTCTTATGATCTATAATAGCAATTAGAAGATTTTGGTTATTAATTAATTAATAAAATTAATTATCACCATTCAAAAATATTGTTATAGTTGTTTGTTCATCTCAATGGCCTAGCATTTTTCAGATTAAACATTTTCATTGTTCAATAGTAATTTGAACACCCTACTCAATTGCAAATTACTCTAAACTACTAGTCACTTCTGAGCAATGAACAAGGATAATTTGAAGTTAACTCTTACAATCTTTCTATCATATAGATTAAATGGGGGGTTATTTTTGCTTTAAACTGAAAGCAATTTTCTTCTCTCCCTAGAAGAATAAGACTGTATTAATTGAAACAACTGATTTAGTTTCTTTTTCACCATAGAGTCAGTTTTAGACCCACTGGAGTGACAGGGTGTAATCGATTTCTATTTTTTCCTCAGATTAAGTCATTTGCAATGATGTGCAGTAATATGAATCTATTTTCAGGGTGTATGATGAAATTTGTTTGGCCTTGTAAATACTGCGTCATCCATGATGACATCAGATTTTATCATGGCCAGACGCTATTGTCTCAACTGTCGATTAGTTGTTCTACAGCCATTGTCTTTGATGGTCATTACTCCAGGGAAGTGTATGAAAATTGTAACATTGTACAAACACACTGGCAAGCCTTAAAAAGAGACCATGGATATTGTTGGTGTCAGTCTTTCAACTGTCAGTCATGTCATCAAGGCAAAGAAACAAACTGGATCCATCAGTCCAAAATGTAAAGAAAAATATGGTCAGAAGAGAGAAACAATGTCAGTAAGACATTATCCATTGTGTTTCAATTTGTACAAGGGTGTATGTAAGAATAAAATGTCAAGTCAAGAAAACCCAAAAATGATTCTATTCTTCTATGTGCTGTGTTCCTTCATGACATAGGCTATCATGATTCTCCACAACTTCCTGTACTTTGTACTTCTTACTATGTATAAACTTTGCTATATTTCCTAATCCCTGTTCTGCCAATCATTTACAAAAACATAGGTTGGTTATGCACTGCTTTCGACTGTCCATCTTGCCTTAAATATCTCCTGTGAGTGTGAAAGGATAATTATCCTTTTTCCCATTTTCTCTAAAACTTGTTGCTTAGATGTTCAGTCCATGGTATTCTGAACAGCCTTCTGTAGAACCACATTTCTGTTGCTTCAAATCTATTCTTCATCTGGGAGGAAATTATCCAGCATTCACTACCATAGTGCTGGAGCAATATTACATAACAGTTTAGTACTCTTTTCTCTGTTTCTATTAAAATTTTCCTTTTTCTTAATACTTTGCTTAGCTTTTGGATGGCATCTTTTGCTACGCCAGTGCACTTTTGAAATTCTGTGTCACATTTTCTGTCCTCTGGTAAAACACTTCCTAGAAATCTAAATTTTTGTCCTTGTTTCATTTTGGTGTCTAATTTTTAATTCACATGTAGAGCTGTTCCATTTGCTGACAAGATATTCTGTATTTTTATAATTGATGTTTAATCCTTTCTTCTTGCTTTCCTATCTTCTGTAAGAGTTCCTATAGTTTCCTTTCTGTGTCTGTTATAGAAACTGTATATCTAATGCTAAGATAGTAGCCACCAATAATGAATCCTGGTAGGACTTCTGATGTAATGAATATGTAATGAATATGCATACATCTTGGTTCCCCCTCACAGTAAAGTGATTGGCTGGTGTCAGCCATAAATACAGGCAAAGGCGAGGATGCATAGAGGTCTACAGGCCTACGACTATTGGTCTACGTCTATTGACTGTGCCTATGTCTCAGGATACTGCATATAACGAGTACCGTCCATTACGTCTACAGGCTAGATTGGCCTACCCTGTTATAATTGCCAAAACTGCTTAGCTACCCCGAATGATATATATCCCTTTCCGGGACATATCAACTTCTAATAATCTCAGGATTGTTTCACTGCAAAAGCTGAAGAAGTCTGGTGAGAAAACACATCTTTGTTATATGCCAATTATTATTCTTGTGTATTTACTGAATTTATTTTCTGTCTGTATGCAGGCAGTTTATTCTCAGTATAAGTTCTGGATTCTTACCTCCTCCAATTAAAAGGAAAGTCTGTTGTGCTTCACTATTACAATTAGCCATGTTTTTAACTCGTCGAAACTGGGTAAGCTTCTTCTTAGATGCTATCACTTTCACCATATCATTCTCTACTTCAACCTGTAAAAAAAAAAGCATGTTTTTTGATAATAAAATCAATAATGATGATTTTCCACAGGTATAAAGAATTGCTATACATTTCATGAGGATTTTATCCAATAATAAACAAGATCAAAGTAAAGTTCAAGATTAACTTTGTATATTTATATAGACAGATGTTTACTGGCCCATGGCTGAGTGGTTAGAACATCAACATTCCAACCATGAAACCTAATTTCCCATCTATGGTTAATTTGTCAAGGAGATAATTTCTTGATAGTATCACCCTGGAGTGATGTTTCCCAAGCATGTAAAAATTATTGCAAAAATCAGATAATTGTCAGATTTTAATTAAACTTTCAGCATTTATTCACAAATGAATGAAATTATTTATGAATTTATTATTTTTAGAAACTCTTAGTAAAAATATTTTTTATCACCTTCACCTCCAAGTAAATTCTTGATATTTTAAGAAATTAAATTTTGCTTTTAAAATTTGTTTTATTAGTTAAATGCAGGACTCCTTGGGGAACGTAAATCATCTATTATTTTTTCCAAACGATTGGCCGTTTTTCAAAAAATCTGCTCCAGGTAGTAAAACAAAAAAATGCAATAAAACTATGACATTATTTGATTAGATAAGTTTTAATTGCTTATATATTGATGACATAGTTGGTAGAAACAATTTTTTGATGAATAATCAATTTTTACAAGAATTATTTTCATTTTTACTTTTTTAATTATAATAATTTAGAAAATTTAGAAATAAAAAAAAAATTCTACAAAGCCTAATTGTGGTTAGTTTATTAAGTTTAGACTATTTACATTGTTAGAACTATTGTCCTCATCTTTGTTATCATTTCCAGAACATTTCAGCTGTTGTATGTTCTGGTCTGCTTGGAATTTCAAACCAAAACCTTTTATTATCACTGGGGTGTATAATTCTCATTATCTTAAGTATGGTATTTTCTATGTTATATTAAAAGATCATGTGTTTCAAGGTTTCTTCCACTCACAGGAAACAATTTGGACAATTGTCATTTCTGGTCAACCATACTTAGCTGTCATTTGCCATCTGGCTGTCACCAATCATTTGTAAATTGTTTAGTTTGCACCTCGGTGATTAAGAAATACTTTTATTCTGAATTTCATGCTATAAACACATAATACTTGTGTAAATCACCATAATAAATAATTTAACGTAAAATTTGCTAATTTTTCTAAAAACAATTTGTAAGTTTTAATCTTGCAAGATTTTTAAAATTGAGAATTAACTTTTGTTTACAAATGTGTTCTGTTAATCATTCAAAAATGGCTGAAAAATTTAAAAATTTTAGATCCCAATAAATATAATTTCCATTTGAAATATACCAGAGTATTTTGTTTACAGGAATTTGTAAAAAACATAAATTTTCAAGAAAATCTTTATTTTTACAATTTTAGTTTAAAAGTTAAATACCAAAAATGAGTAGCGGTACCTAGTTTTATTACAATTTTAGTCATTGCTTTTTAAAACATTAAATTGCCAGAGTGAAGGGAGTTAAAAATGCAGTGTCATTGAAAAAAACCGTGCTTTTGATACTCCATCTTCTTGTGAGTAGGGTTAAGATTAAGTTTTCCACTTATATTTATGAAGGGTAACATTATACACTTAATTCTTATGAAGGGTTATGTTTTCCACTTATTCTTCATTTCAAATCTGACCTGTTTTCTGATGCATGTACAATATCAGCTTTTATAAAAAGCAACTAAAATTATAATAAAATATACTGAAAAAACTAAAATAAATTTGTTAAATAAAAAAATTCATATCAAAATAGCAACTAAATCATCCATCACACTTTTCTATCAATTATATATTAATTACAGGCTTGTATGTATTTCAAAGTTAACTTCAACATTCATTAAAAAAAAAAAAAATCCTTAATGGACAAGGTTTACTAAGGAAACTTTTGAAAGAGAAATTAATATAAGCATTGTAACTTATAAGGAACAATAAATATTTTTAAAGGTAACAACATGAAGAGTTAAATACAATTTCATTTCTATCATAAGAATATAAAGGGATAATTTTTTCTTGTAAATCCAAATGGAGATGGGAAATATCAGAAATCAAAATCATAATATCAAACATTTTTTGCTCTAGTTCACTATTACAAGAAGGTGCAAAAAAATGTTTAGTCTAAACTATAAATGTTATTTATCAATTTGTTTTTCATGGTTTAAAAACCTTTGTTAGGTTATTTAAAGTGAAAACATATTTTGGATTGTGAGAAAATTTTTTTATGTGAGTGGATATGTCATTGACATATTTTTTGAGAATAACAATTTTTCCAGATACAAATTGTACTATTTAATCCATAGCAGAAGGGATAAATAGATTCATACTTTTCCTAATTGTATTTGTGCATAAGTGAATGTAATGAACTTGTCTGAAATTTATAGTTGGCTATCTAATTTTTTATACTGAAAAACTAGAAGGGGCTCAAAATAAATAATTGTTTGGTTGAATTTTTGGATCTGAAAACATTTCAACACCTTGTATCATTAGATAAGAATTGTTTACATTCAACTACAACTGTGATGTTACTGCCTACCACTTCTTTTTGACACATAATCAGTAGTTAAATGATATCAGGGATAAAGTTTGACTTGGCAATGTCAAGTCAAAATTATGAGTGACAGTGTAAGATCAGTGTTGCAGTTAAAAATAAAATCAGAGGTTTCTTTATCATCACATCAATCAGATACATTCATACAAAACAAGGAATATCCAGTCCATGCCAATTTATTAAAACCTTTCCAACATTTTCCCAAAAAAATGTTGCATATATGAAAATATCAACTTTAAATATTTGTGTCAAATGAAGCTTTTCAGAAACAGTAGCACCAACCTTAAATGTATGAATACTATCAAGTCCAGGAAAATCTTCAATATCACCAGTTTTTACATTGAAACATGCACCGTGAAATGGACAACGGATTCTTCCATTGCAATAAGCTCCTAAATTTCAATGAAACATTAAGAAAAGGAAAGAATCATCATAGAAAAAACAGACAACTAAACTTTTATTAGATAGATGATGCCAATGAAATGATGAAATAAAAAAAAACATGAAATATTTTAAAAGAAAGGTGGTAAATTGTCAAGAATGATTGTAGCAATATATTAGCATTTTCATTCACAAAGAAATTTTCAAATAGCATCAAAATACACAAAGGTAAAGTTTGCTTTATACACAATACACAGGAACATTTTAACTTAAATCCATAAAGTAACCACTACATATAGTGGTCTTATTCTAAACAAATGTACTTCTGCTGTAAAAATAAATGTTTAAACAAATAAATTAAATGTGTGTATATATATATATATATATATATATATATTTATTATAAATTATGTTTTAGAACATGTACATTATTTTTTAATATGTCCTTGACAATCATATGTTTGTTTCAACGTTGGGTACATTTCTTCGGGAGGTAAAAGCAATACTGTATTCGTCTGCTCCCTATTTTTGGTTCATTGTTGTTGTGGGAGGTTGGTTGGGGTTATTGATAATGAAGGGAATGTGTCTTCTAGAATTTTGAAGAGCCTGGTGTGTAAGTGCTAAATTGTTGATTAATGGAATTATCTGTTGGGATATACGTTTTTATCTGTCGGGTATATCTTTTGGTTAGAATTTCGCAGAGATTGGTATGTGTGTGTGGGGGGGGGTATTACTCGGTCAGTTTTGTGTGTTTGCTTGGGGTTTTCTTGTGTGTGATTGGGGACTTGTCTTGTTTGTTGACCTTAAGAATTTTTAGATGTCTTGCTTAGCTAGCAAGCTAGATTTATTTGTGTCTGTTGTTACCAGACAAATTTTATTTATTCTCTTTCATTTAGTGGTGAGGCTGTTTTTCTTAGGGTTCCTTATATAGACGTGATAGGGGTGGGGTGTTTTTTCTTTTTAATTTTGATTTTTTTCAGTACGGCATATTTTGTATTTTAAATTTTTGTATGTGTAAATTATAAGACAGGCTTATTTTGAAAAGTAAGTTTCTTAACTTTTTCATCATAAATTGATTTTGAACTTTAAGAACATTTTTTAAACAATTATTGTGCATCATGTTAATAGCAATGTGCAGAAAATAACTTTGGGGACATTATTCAAAAATTGTCTTTGCCCAGCATAAATATAAATGCAATGGGTTTAATATTACAACCATTGCAAAAATATAACTAAAAAAGATAACAGCTCTAGTGTTAAAAATAAGTGACAAAAATATGTAAAAATCATAATGTGATCAGTAAATTACGTTTTTGTTTTATGTAACTTACCTTTACTTAGAGGAAGGCCATAATGTGTGCATTTGGAACCAAATGCAAAAATTCCATCGTCTTTCACAATTAATGCTTTCTCATTACCAATTTCAATTTCTTTGATTCTGAAAATAGACCAAAAAGGATGACAGACTAAGTTGCAAACATATCAATAACAACTGAGTACTATCCTTAAATTGATTAATTCTAGTAAATTTACTTTTACTCTCTGACACTGCAACAATCATCTAATTCATAAAGCTAAAAGTTAATGTGTGTCTATTTGAATACTTGAAAATTAATAAAAATATGATGAAGTCTTTTTAAGGCAGTGATTTCCAAAGTGAACAATACCACACCCTGGGGGTGGTGGAAAGATCCAAAGAGCCATTGAGAAAAATAGTGGGCAGCCAGAAGGTGACAGTGACACATTTGAACCATAACATATGCCTCACACTCACACACAATGTTTAAAGTGTATCTTACCTTCACTTCAGTGTGTCTCATCTATATAACAATTGTTATGAGAAATATTAAGGTACTCATTTGACATGCAATAATACCACCAAAAAAATTTAATCAAAATTTAACTATACATTGTGGGGTTTGTGTTGTGTCTATACATATGTGGGGAGAGTTAGAGTTGTGTGTTGGTATGCAAGAGGTGGCAACTCTCCAATAGCCCTAACGGAAGGGACTCGCTACTAGAACTCTGCTTCACTTCCACACCAAATTCTTGCTCCACCAGACAGCTCTGCCCTCTCGGAAATTCTGACCACGTCGTAGTTTCTGTCAACATCTTGTTCCACTCCACCCCTACCCAAGAAACCCAGACAAACAGAATATCCTACTGCTATCAAAGAGTAGACTGGGATTCATTCCGTGACTTCCTCTGTGACGTCCCTTAGAACAATGTTTTTAGTCTTCCCATCGAAGACTGTGCATCAGAGGTCTCCTCCTGGGTTAAGGCTGGCATCGATGCTTTCATCCCAGCCAGGAAATTTCAGCTTAAATCCCATTCGTCTCCCTGGTTCTCGCCTGCTTGCTCGGCCGCCATTGGCCACCGGAATCACTTCTTCCAGCTTTATCGTAGCCACGCATCAGACCAAAACAAGCACCTTTTCGCCTCAGCTCGTAATAAGTGTAAAAAGATACTTAACGAAGCTAAGATGCTGTTTGCTGCCAGAATGAAGCAGCACATAGCATCCTCTAAGTTCAGTACCAAAGACTACTGGCACCTCTGTAAAAGCATGCTTAACAAGAGTAAGTCCTCAATACCCCCACTAATCAACGAGTTTGAGGTCCTCACCTCTTCAGCAGACAAGGTTGAATGCTTTGCCCGTAGATTCTCGACCAATTTGAGTCTGGATTCATCTGGAATCCATACACCCAATTTCCCATCTAGAACTGAGGCCCAATTGAATGACGTCCACATCACGCCCTCGCTGATTTCTAGCATAATCTCAAAACTGGACCCTCACAAAGCAAGTGGTGGGGATGGAATCCCAATCATAGTTTTGAAGAATTGTGCCCCTGAACTCTCCTCTATCCTTTCTAAACTCTACAACCTCTGCCTATATTCCTCCTGCTTTCCTGCCTGTTGGAAGTCTTCTTCTGTGTTTCCAATATTCAAGAACACTGGTGAACCATCGGACCCCGCAAATTACTGCCCCATCAGCCTTCTTCCAATCTTCGGCAAAGTGTTTGAAGCCATTATCAATGCCAAGGTCGTTCAGCATCTCACAGCCCACGGGCTCCTCTAGGACAAACAGTATGGCTTCCACTTCACCAGGTCTACTGCTGATATGCTAACGACCATCACCGAGTATATATACCAGGCTCTCGACAAGAATGGTGAAGCCCGAACCGTCGCCTTGGATATCTCTAAAGCATTTAACAGAGTATCGCATGACGGCCTTCTACGGAAACTGTGAAGCTATGGCATAACTGGACTTTTGTTGGACTTAATCTGGTCATTCCTCTCTAACCACACACTGAAGGTGGTATTAAATGGACATGCTCCCCAGAACTACCCTACAAATGCGGGTGTCCCCCAAGGCTCTATCCTAGGTCCTACGCTCTTTCTAATCTATATCAATGATCTCCCCAATGCCATAAGATCACAAGTAGGCATGTACGCCAATGATACCACAGTTTACTCTCGCCTTGATCAAAAATCTGGTATTGGTGACAAGGCGAACCTCGCTGCCGAGCTTGAAAAGGACCTCCAATCCGTGGTGGATTGGGGTAAGAAATGGCTCGTAAAATTCAATTCTTCCAAAACAAAGCTGCTGTCAATTAACCACCACAGACAACCGCACCTCCCTCCCATTAGCATGGAACAGGCTTGCCACCCAGAGAGTAAAACACTACACCTGCTTGGCCTGACACTCAGCGGACCTCAAGTGGAATGACTACGTCCAATCCATTGCTAAATCCGCAGCTATGAAAGTCGGCTCCCTGTGCTGGGCCCGGAAATTCTTTCCACCTGAATCTATCCTGCACTTATATAAATCTACCATCCGCCCGTGTATTGAGTACTGCTGCCACATCTGGTCGGGTGCCCCTTCTATTCTCCTCGGGGTTCTTGACAAAATACAGCGAAGAATCTGTAATGTGGTTGATACCGACTTGGTTGACCACCTGCAGTATCTCTCTCACCAGCATGATGTGGCTTCCCTGTGCCTCTTCTATAAATACTTTCATGGATTCTACTCTGACGAACTTAAATCACTGGTGCCCCCTAGATGTGAATTTGCATGAGATACTAGATTGGCAACTAGATCCCACCCTTTTACAGTGAAACCGATGAAATGTAACTGCAATTTCTACTCCAACAGCTTCTTTCCTCGCACTTCCCGCCTGTGGAATTCCCTACCGCATGCTTGCTTCCCCGATGGCTACAACTTCCAGGAGTTTAAATGTAGGGTCAATAGACACTTCCTAACACACTAACTCACACCCACTCTCTCCAACTCTCTCCCTATGTACAACCTTAAGTCGTCTACCACCCTCCTTCTGACATTTCCCATACCCAATCGCTCCATGTAACCCCCTGCGCTATCGTGGCAGTGGAATGCCTTGCTTGGGGTGACACGATTAAAAAATTTTGAAAACCAATGTTGTATGATGTGAAATTTGTTAAATAGTTCTTTTCAATTTATCATTGAATTAACTACCTATCTGATATAAAGAGTTTGTATATTATATTTGTATAAAAATTAATTAAATTTATATAAAGTCTTCATGTATGTTTAATAAAATTTAATAAAAATTACTGAAAGACTGTTCCTGTAAGTTCTGGAAAATCTCAAACAAAATTCTCAATAGAGGCTAATTGTCAGTGCCTATAATCATAAATGTCCTTGAGTTTATTTTATCCTTCTCAGATAAGGCAAGGCTCTTTGTAATGAACTTTATAATTCTATAATAGACAACAAGTCATCCCCTACCTCACTTCCCCCTTCTCATTGAGCAAGAACTTAGTATCTCTGTCAAGCACAGGAAGTTTTCAGATTCATCAAAAACCTTGACTCTAAGAAGACTACTGGTCTGGATAAAATCCCAGTACTTGTTCTTTAGAAGTTAACTCAAAGCTATCAGTAAACCTGGTTAAATTGTTTAACTACTGCCTGATAAAGAAATGTTTCCCAAATCTATGGAAGGTGTCAGCTGTGTGCCCCATTTTCAAGAATATAAGTGAGTGCTCATCTGTATTGCAGTATCAATCCACCAACCTCGTTAGTATCATCAGAAAACACTGAGTTGTTGATTAAGTCAGGAACAATTTCCTGAGCAAAAAAACAGTATAGATTTCAATATTGTAGGTCCACTGCCATTATATTATAATCAGGGAAGCACCAGACAATAAATTCATCATGAGAGTGACTGCCTTAGATATATCAAAGGTTTTTGACAAGTTGTGACATATGGGGTTGCTACACAGAATTTCCAGCTATGGAATCTCTGGAGAAGTTTTCTCAATTATCAAGTCCTAACAGGTAGGTCCATGAAGTTCATTGTTAACAGCCAGTCTTCTGAAGCTCAAGAGATCAATGCAAGTATTCCTCAAGGCTCTCTTCACAGTCTAACTCACTTTCTGCTTTATACTAATGATCTGCTTAAGAACATATTGTGATTTTTAATGAATATCTATGCAGATGATATGATGATGCATGGGAGAAAAAATCTAGATGACCAGGATCTGGTAGCTGATCTTGTCTCCATCCTAGTTTTAATGGCTCAATGGGTGAAAAAACTGGCTTTTAACATGTAGTACTTCTCTTAAACTAGTAATTTTTCTATCATCACCACTAATCAGAGCCTGAATTTTCACCTATCATAATGAATGGTTGTTCTCACAAGGAGGTTCCTTGCCTTGAATATCTATTGGAAGTCAAGTTCACTCCAGATTTCAAGTGGAATTCGTATATACAAACTATTGGTAAAAACACTGAAAAAAACACTTGTTCCTTCTATCACTATCAAGTACACGACTGCCTGCTATGGTCTATCCTTACAAGAGCCAGATCAGACTAAAAATCAGACCATATTCTGGAGCAACCCAGTTCTCATTTTCCAGATTTAGTAGATTTCTAAGGTGTGTTTGAGGTCTTGTGGCTGATGAATTATTTTCCACTTTACAATCTCTATTCCATCACATGCCTCTTGCTATTTCCATGGCATATGTTATGAGGATTTACATTCCTTAGTTCTACTGGTTCTGACTTTCACAGCTAAGACCCACCATCCTATATACACTGGAAGAAAGAAGTTTTATTTGGGTAGCCTTTTCTCAAGAACTGCTACTTTACTGAACAAAATCCTGAGAAAATGCTTCCTCAATCACTACAATTTTAACCTCTTCAAGTCTTTCATTAACTGTTACCTTTCTTATATATCCTCAAAAACTGCACTTCTTATCACCTCTTTTGTACACCAGTCTCAATCAGTAATCCTCTACCTTGAGTGACTGTTGGGTCTTATATTGGTGAACAGTTAATAAAAAAAATATAGAAAGTATTAATTTCTAATTTTGTTTTTGTGATCTTCAGAAATGAACGCTTATTTTATAGATGGCTTTTATAATTAAATGGCTTAGTTATTCAAATAAAGACATTTTCACCTTGGAAATAATGTTATTACCTGGAAATTAGCAATATGACATTTTTAAAAATAGTATATTCTGAAATCTTAACAAAAAATATAACATACTATATCCAGCAAGATTATCCAGCATTGACTTGTATTAAAATAATACCAAAACTGAATTAAATTTTAATGAATGTGTACATTACTGTTGTTATTTTAATATAACACATAGGCAATACTGGGTAGCCGTGCTAGTCCATTTTAATCTTTTCATTTTTAACTTAATTTTTTGCCTTTGCTTATATTGAAAATAGTTGAATGATATAGGGCTTATGTATGTAATTAAAAAGAAAATAGTTTTTGCTTAAAAGTTCAGCTTTTATGTATTTTTGCTTTTAATGAGAAATCAAAGAGCCAAGTTTGAATTCCAATTGAATACGTTGCATTAACTTATACACAGATACTCTTGGGAAAGGTAGTAATCCGTCACTCAAGCTATGAATTAAATAATAGGACAGAGCAGGTTCTATAGCCTTGGTTGGCAACCAGTTTCCCAGAGAAAGTAATGGCAACCTTCTATCATGTCTCTTTTGAGACATGATCACCCAAGCATGTATCACATATAGCACTTAACTGACTTTTATATAAAATGAACGACTTTTTAAAAATTCTTCTTTATTAAATAAAATGTGTGAAATATCTTACAATTCATTTCTTCATTAACTTTGCCACTGTTAAAAAATAATTGAATAATGTCTGTTTAAAATTGGAAACACTAAAATAGTATTTCTGCTGTAATTTCTAATGATATTACATATGTTTTTACTTATAAATATCTTTGCTTATATAAAAAGTACAGGAATAAATTGTTTATAAATACATTTTATCAATGAAAATGTATATTGTTTTAAAAATGTAAATATTTCAGTTTCTGATTTTAAGCTATATACACATACGCACAGATAAATGTCTATTATAGAATAAACAACTGTCAAAATGTTTAAACCGATCAAACCACTTTACAAGGTGGTGCTGAAATGTCCTTGGCTCAATCTACTTAAAAATCTGTTCAATGACCAAACATATTTTCATTTTTTGGGAAGGGTTTCTTGATTAGGCTGAGATATTTTAGGACATTCTTTCATAATTATGGTAGTTTTGCTAATGCTATTTAATGTGCAAACTTCTCAAACAAAGAAATAAATGCATAATAAAGAAAAGTGAAGAGACTTGGATTACACAAAGCTAGATATTATTTCTAATCATTTGAAATTAAAATCAGTTTAGTGGCAAACATTTTATCATGTTTTAATGTGCACTGATACAGGCATTCTTATTGTTTCTTCAATATAATGTCTCAATAAATGTATAGGAAAAATTTTGTTAAAATAAACTAGTGTTAATACAATTATCTGTCTAAATAGAAAGTGCTAATTGTAAAAATTGTTTTTCCAAGAAATCATCACAAAAATAGGTCTTCTATATGTTGTGTCCAATCAGGATGTGAGCGAACACGACTCCACAATTTCCTGTCCATTCTAGCTTTTAATAAATTTTGTCTTTTTATTATCTCTCATAATCTATTTTCTGCCAACCATTTAAACATGTTTGTTATAGAGGTTATGCAGTGCTTTTCTCTATTCCTTTTACTTTTAGTTTGTTTTGTGAGTGTCAAATTTCCCAACCCCTCTTTCCTCATTATGTGCCTTAGAAATTTCCGATCTCTCTTTTTAATGTTAAATATAAGCTTCATTCCTGTTTCCATTATCAGTAAAATTTCTTCACTGCTTACATATTTGATCTATGGTATTCTCAGCATCCTTCTGTAGAACCATATTTCTGCTGCTTCAAGCCACTTCTTCATCTGTGATGAGATTGTCCATCATTTACTGCCATAATCATTTATCTATGTTAATGATCTCCTAGATGTAATAAGATCCCAAGTAGGCATATACACTGATGACACTACAGTTTACTCTCGCATCGATCAAAAATATGCTGAGGCTGACAAAGCAAAACTCACTGCCAAACTTGAAAAGGACCACCGATCCATGGTGGACTAGGGTAAGAAATGGCTTGTGAATTTTAATACTTCCAAAACGAAGCTGCTATCTATTAACCATCACAAACAATCGCTCCTACCCCCCATTAGCATGGATCAGGCTAGTCTCCCAGAAAGCAAAACACTGCACCCCCTCAGGTTAACTATCACAACAGACCTCAAGTGGAATGCCTATAGCTAAATCCGCTGCTAAGAAAGACAGTTCTCTGTGTAGGGCCAGAATGTTTTTTTCCACCTAAAACAACCTGCACATATATAAATCTACCATTTGCCTGTGCATTGAATACTGCTGCCATATCTGGTTGAGTGCTCCTGCTATCCACCTAGTTGTCCTTGACAAAATCCAGTAGAGAATCTGTAATGTGATAGATCTTAACTTGACAGCTCAGATACAGTCACTTTCTCAACGGTGCAATGTGGCTTCCCTGTATCTCTTCTACAAATACTTTCACAGATTCTACTCCAATGAACTTAGCTCACTGGTGTCTCCTATATATATAAATTTACTCGAGCCACAAGATTAGCAACTAGGTCCCACCCTTTTACTGTGAAACCAATAAATTGTAAACGCAAATTCTACTCCAGCAGCTTCTTTTCTCGCACTTCCCGCCTGTGGAATTCCCTTCCATTTACTTGCTTTCCCAACAGCTATAATCTCCAAGAATTTAAATGTAAAGTCAATAGTCATCTCCATCTCACTAACCTGCATCCTCTCTCTCATGCTCCTTTCTCCGTCCACTCCACTCATCAGTATTCTCATCCTTCTCATAGCCACATCCTGAACCCCCTATAACTTGTCACTCTTTCTCATAACTTTCCTCCAATGTAACCCCCTGCAAAACAGTAGCAATAAAATGCCTTGCTTGGGGCGATATGATTATAAAAAAAAAAGAAAAATATCAGAGGACCAATATTACATGAGAGTTAAGTAACCTTTCTTTTGTTTCTAACAAAATTTTCCTGATTTTTAATACATTGCTTAGTGTTTGGAAGGCTTCTTTTGCTATTTCAATGCACCTCCAGATTTTGATGTCTGCCAATAAAACACATCTAAATTTTTGTACTTGCTTAATTTTGGTGTTTCCAATTAGTAATTTGCATGTTAAACTCTTCTTTTTGCATGCATATATACATTGTCTTCTTCTTAGAAAGGAAGATGTTTAGTTCTTTTTTCTTACTTTCCTTTATGAGCAGTTTCTGCATTTTCCTTTCTCTGTCTGCTATCAACACTATGTCATATTCATATGTAATGTTGTTAAGATAGTGGTCTCCAATAATGAATCCTGGTAGGACTAAATCTCTCAGAATCTCCTCACAGTAAAAGTTGAATATACCTAGTAAGAAGACATGTAACTTAGTAAAACTGATGGATTAATAGAGAAAAGATTGAATTCAGTTAGCAGAGAACACAAAGTGAATAATAAATAATTTACTCAGAGTGAGTATATTCTACACAGTGGAAGTGATGTTAGTGATCACATACAAGACTGAAAACCTTTCTCTTCTTATAACTCCTTTCTCTCTCCAACAAATTACACACTTTTCAAGTAATTGCCATAGAAAAAAAAAGGAACAATTTTTCTTTTTTTTTCTTTTGTATATTGGATCAACATTTTTATTCTAACTGCTGGACTAAAACAAATTACAACCACATTTTACAAGGTTTACACAATTAAATGGCATTGACAAAGTTCATATCCACAATTTTTTTTTCTTGACGGTATCTCAGGAGATTTTGATGAACCTAACACATCTTTTGCAGAAAATACCTCCCTGTGATGTCTCAAACAGAAACACTAAATAGAATATTTTTTATGCTTCTGGCTTTCAAATGTTAAATTTACAATTATTAAATACCATGTTAATTTTCTGATGGGTGATGATTAAAAGAAGTACATACTTGCCAAGCTCAAGATCATTTACATTTCCAACAACAACTTCGACTTCATCAGATTCATCAGCACTTTGGACGGTAGTTGTAGAAGGCATTCTGCCACTTACTGATTGGTCTTTTACTTTGTAAGTTAACCCAGTTACTTGAAAAAAAGTAAAGAAAAAGAAAGATGATTTGGAAGTCAAATACAAACAAAATTTAATTCAGAAGTAAATATGGAAACATGGAAGAACTGCTGTTTTTCACTTAATATTTTAATATAAATTTTTTTCATATGAAAACTTTATTGTTCAAAGCACAGTTACTTCTATTAATTTCTTTACAAGTTGCAAAGAAATTAATAGAAACAAAATTATTAATGATTTTTTGGCCATGAAACCTGTCAAGAAAAATAAAGAAATGAGTTTAATATGGAATAATCTGTGAAGATTCAAAAGAGAATTGGACAGTTAAATGAGAAATTGACTGTTGAAAAGGAAGAAGAAAAAAAATGTTTAAATTGATTCACTTGCTACTTAGATAGCCTATCTAATCTGAAAATATTGATAAGAATTAAATAATAGAAGTTTGTCTAACTTAATATTTATATTGAACCAAAAAAATTCTATTTTCTTCAAATTGAATTCAAATTGTTTAATTCTGGGAATCTATTTAATTATTTTATTTGTTTATTTATTGTACAATACATTTTATATTTTGTTTTCTTTTTCATAGCAGTGGTTATATTTTAAAAAAATGAGTCAGCACTTTCAAAGGCTTTTCGTTTATCATATCTTTTCTTTAAACGGGCATGGGGTGGTACTGCAAAACTATCGGCTTGGATGGCTTCTTCCCACTTAAATTTTTTTTGTTTTGTAATCAAAGTAAATAGACCCTTCTACTGCCTGGTTTACACTCCTCCCTCTTCTTTCAGATAGGAGTAGAGGTGCATACTTTGTTTCCTGTTTAGGAAGGGGTTCCCAGTTTCTTTCCTCTCATCTGGTCCTAGTGCTAGTGCTATCACAAGCTTTTTGCAGTATTTGTGGATGGTGGCAATGTCTCTTCATTCTGAGGGTACTGGGTTCCCTGGCTGCTGCTTCCAACTGGTAGTCAAGAGCCCAAAATCGTGCGTAGTGTCATGAGAGGCTGCTCTGATCAACAGTTGAATAATATCAGGGTTTTATGTAGTGCCATGTCATGCATGGATGGGTGTCTCTGTATAAACCTTGGGTGGGTAACCCTGAGGCCACATTATGCTGCAGTCTGCACTAGTTTCCCTCTCACACATGGTGCATACAGCAACCAACTGATTCTACTCTAGGCCAATCTCCTAATAAAACACTAACCATGAATACGTGCGTATTCATAATATCATAATAGCAAAACTAAACCAGCTAATCAAAAAATACCCAAACCCATCAACATCTCCTTTGTTAACATACAAGGTATATGTACCAACTTTTACAGTGTCAAATCTTTCCTCCAATTAAACTCACCTGACATCCTAGTCCTCTGCAAAACTAACCCTGATCCTTCTATACTCTTATCTGAATTCTAAGTCCCTGGCTACCTTCCTCTCTTTAGGAAGGACTAATGTCCACATGCATGGGCTAGCTAGGTTGACCTCTAGCTAGGGTGATCTCTCTCGAATCCCTACATCATTCTTATATGTGTTTCCATCTCTCCCTACTAAGCTCAGTTAGCTATATCTTCTTTCTCTACCAATCTCCTTCATCCCCCAACTGTTCTGTTCTTGACAGCATCTCCAATAACATTGATAAGGCCATTTCCTCTCATCCATTTGCCCATATATTTGTGTTTGGTGACTTTAACACCTACCTAACCAAGTGGCTGGAAAACTGTCACAGATCTTGCTGGTGTCTACACCATGAATTTTTTCAATCAGTTAGTCCCTTACACAAATGGTGGAGTTTCCCACACATTTCTCTAATAACCTTAATGGACCTGTCTCACTGCTAAATCTGTTTTACTTCCATCTCTGACTCTTGCAATGTCAAGCAACTCTGCCCCCTTAGAAACTGACCATGCGGTGGTTTCTGTTAACATCTTCCATTCTTACTCTACCCATGAACCTCAGATTAGCAGAATATCTTACTGCTACCAAAGAGCTGATTGGGACTCATTCTGTGATTTCCTGTGTGATGTTCCTTGGAACTAAGTCTTTAGTCTTCCTGTTGAGGACTGTGTGGCTGAGGTCTCCTCTTGGGTTAAAGCTGGCATTGAAGCTTTCATCCCAGCCAGGAAGTTGAGACTTAAATCTCACTTGGCCCCTTGATTCTCCTCTGGCTACTCAGCTGCCATTGCCCACTGAAACCAATTCTTCCGGTTTTATCGGAGTTACGCGTCAGATCATAACAGGCACCTTTGTGCCTCTGCTCGCAATGAGTGCAAGAAGATACTTAAAGAAGCTAATTTTCTTTTCTCACACTTCCTGCCTGTGGAATTCTCTTTCATTTACTTGCTTCCCCGACAGTTACAATTTCTAACAATTTAAATGTAAATTCAATTGTCATCTATCTCACTAACTTGCATCCTTTCTCATAGGCTCTTTTTTCCGTCCACTCCACTCTCATCAGTATTCTCATCCTTCTCTTACCCACTTCCTGACACCCCCAATAATCAGTCACTCTTTCTCATAACTTTCCTCCTACGTAACCCCCTGTGTACCAGTGGCAGTAAACTGCCTTGCTTGGGGTAATATAATTAAAAAAAATAACAAATAAATGAATAAATTATGAGAGAAAAGATTACTTTAAAAGCATCTTCATTCTTATTAAGTAACAAGTTTGTAAGTAACAAGTAATAAAGTTTGTATTATATTGTATATAGGTTAAAGCCAAAGGGAGAGAAACATTTAGTTAAATCTAAAAATAGTAAAAAAATGACTTTTTTGTTTACTAAATACTATAGTACATAATAATAATAATAATAATGTCCTGATACTATACTATTCATGGATCACATGGATTTTGATCTTAACTGATTAGATATGTTATGCATAGGTTTCAGATTGCGGAATTAAAATGTGTGAGCACAGATTTGTCAGATTCTTATCCGTAATCATATGTAGATTTTCACTCAGAGCTGATGTATGATACTATGGATACCTACATTGAAAGTGGGGAGGTGGGTTTATCTTAATCTCAGATTTTTAGTTTGATGGGCCTTTGAAGTTCAGTCTTCTAAGCATTAAGTTGAAAAGGAGTTTTCAGAATAAAGTGACACCACAACAAGAAATAGGTTATATCCATGTTCTGGTTAATATTAACAGTCGTGTTTGAAATCAGGGTGATGACAGTTTGCCCTTGGCAAGAGAAACATGTCCATGTCATAATTCCAAAGTTTTCATTTCATATTGCCATCCACTATGTTAGAATGAGTTAATGAGCAAGGAGTTGATAGGGGGAATATGACGTTCACCCTACAGCTGATTCATATTCAAGCTCAGTCCTCTTGGCTGATCATGGAGTCGATTGCTTTGGTCCAAGCTTAGTCTCACTCATTGTGTTAATTGATTGCAAGACTGGTTTGGTCTGAATGGCCAACTGGTATCGATGACTTGATTTGGTCAAAGTAAAGTCACATAAATACTTGGATAAAAGAAAAGTATTTATATGCAATTCATGGATGCAAAGCTGTTAGTACAGTTATTGATGACTCAAACAGTTCTATATTCTCCATGCAATAACTACTGACCCATCTCGATTATTGTGACACAGAGCTTGTTGTCTTTGACTTTTAATGAGACTTCTGGAACAAGGCTTTTACGTTGGGGTTTTATCTTTAGGGCAGCAAATCACATCAGATCAGGTGAAGCAGTAGTCTAGTCTCTTTTCTCTAGTCTACATTTGTCCTCTGGTCTGCACTATTTTCAATCTTGACTGTGTTCTCTCACGCTGCTGTTCAAAATATTCAGCTTATATGGAGTCCTGCATCAAGCAGGGGTAGGGTATTATGTGCTCTGGGTATGCTAGCATTCCCTTAAACAACTAATCAGAGCTCTCCCTTCAAATATCTAATTATGGGGGAGTATCTCTTCCCTCCTTGGAATTTTACATTAGCCTTAATGGTCACCTGATCAAACCTGTCTCCTTCCTGCTGTGTGTGAGTGCCTCTCACCATCACTGCCCAAAGGACATGGAACGCTCCTTCAACTTTCCTGAAATCCCACCTGAACCTTTTCCTCTTTGGTCATCTGACCAAACCTGTCTCCCTCCTGCTTTTTGTGAGTGCCTTTGACCATCATTGCTCAAGGAACATGGTCTAGCTCAAACAGCCAAGTTTTAATTATCACCCAAAATTCTTATGGTGTGTGGTCATTTTCACACCTGGACAATCCCTTTATTTGAAATGTTTTATCACATTTTGGCAGATTAAAAATTTAATTACCATTCTTTTGTTTTTCTTCATCCAGTCATCAGTATTTTAAAAGTTTTTATCAATTGACTGAATTTTACAGCCAGAGTGGCAAATTTCTCTATTTTTCTTCCCAAAGGGTCTTTAGAATATACCTTCACTTATCTCAGCCCTGACCAAAACCAGATAGCCCCTTTGTTTTCAAAACTTTTATTACGATTTTATCCTATTTTCATTTATCAGGTCATCAGTATATCTTCAGTCTATCAAAAATTAGTGTTTTTCTGTCTTCTAGCTTTTTTCAATTTACTAGCTTCTTTCCAAATAGTGTCACAGGAAGAGGTGAAATTATCCCAAATATTACCTAACTACTCAACTAGAGGTGTAAGCAAACTTTGAATCACACACCTACATATATCTAAATACTTTATACTCAGCCTAACATAAAAAAAACTGAAATTCCTATAATTTTAAAGCAGAATAAAGTTTTTTTTAAAATATAACTAGAAAACAAGAACAAAAGCCTACAATTCTGTATTAGTTAAGACTAATTAAAAATAAAAATTAATAATCTAAATAAAAAAATAAAAAAATAAAATATCAGTTACCATGTATACTAGAGTTTTATGATCAGTTTTTACATAAAAAAATAGGTTACACTAAACACAGGTCAGTTTTTGAAGACATTAAAAATCATGCATTTTTGGTGGTCAGTTACACTTTACATAAGTAATTTATTTTATTTCATACCAAAAAATTCTGTACCATGTATGTCATTTTGCTGATCCATATTTTTATACATGAAGTCATTTTGCTGATCCATGTTTTCATACATGAAGTCATTTTGCTGATCCATGTTTTCATACATGAAGTCATTTTGCTGATCCATGTTTTCATACATGAAGTCATTTTGCTGATCCATGTTTTCATACATGAAGTCATTTTGCTGATCCATGTTTTCATACATGAAGTCAGCTTATACACAAATAAAAGATCAAACAAAACTATTCTAAATATTTGATATATCAAATTTAAAGAATATGTGTTTGCAAAAAATGTTATACTTAATTTTCATGTTATGCCTTTAGAGTCAAGGAAAAAATAATATCAGATATTAATGACAAGTATTATTGAGAAAAAATTAATTTCTAAAATGTTTTTGGAAAAAAATAAAAGATTAGACTAGATTTTATGTTTCTACTGAAAAAAAAATTTCTATAGCACAAGCAATACTTCTAAAATTCAAATTTTTTATTGCAAACGTTAAACAACATGAACGGAATTTCAGTTCCTACAATTTTGAAAAATCTTGGAATCATATGCAAAGTTATTAGCTTTGTACAAAATATTTCCTGCATAAAAAAAAAAAAAAAAAATTGGTTGTCAACTGTGTATTCAATTTTTAATTAAAACAGAAAATATAAATAAAAAGTGCTATAAACTTCTACACCTAACATAATGAGAAAATTATTTTCTTCACAATTACATATCATAAAAGTGAATGAACAGAATAAAATTATTTAAACTCAGAGAAGAACTCAATGCATAACCTACTTTGTGAGCTCCAGTAAATGGATGGTGGAACAAGGTTCAGGAGAGATAGCAAAAAGACAGAATTTATTAAGAACTACAAAGAATAGGAAATTGTGGAGACCCATGATTGCCAACATCTTATAGGGACACTGTATATAGAAAAATTTTATGATGAGTCATTATAATTATATGATTCAACAGGAGATATATTTACTTTCCTCACTCCCAAAAGAGACTGTAATTTATCTAATCTTTATTCTGGAGAGGGTAGTGTATACTCTTCACACCTGTTTTTTTTTTTTTTTTCCATATTACCTGTGAAAGAAAGCTATATAAATTCCAGTATAATTTGAAAACACCTGAGCACTACAATCACATGACTTTATTACAATATGGAATACACTTTCCTACTTGACCATAATTTGATTGTATCATGTTACTGACTTTAACCATAAATTATTCTCAAGTACTTAAAAAAAATAATTATCATTGCTTGTCTGCAATTTATTATAATGTGATTAAGATGATTGTAAAATCCAAAGAAAGAGGATTAGAAGTTGGTATTATGATATTTTGCTTTAAACAGGTTAAAAAAAAAAAGAAAAAAAAGAAAAAAAAGAAATCCCTTTCCAGTGTTTTCTTTTACAGTATTTAGTATTGGAAATTTAGATCTAAAAATTAAAAATTATTGCTAACTTTTATATCTGCATGCATTTTACTTTTGATATTTCATGAACAAACAAGATACAACTATATAAGAGTGTAAAATATTTCAGAACATTTCCAAATTCAGAAAAACTTGATATTTTTCTTTCACATTACTTTCATGTATAAAAAAGTTAATAAATAAAAACTCAAAATTTACCTTAAAATTCAACAAGGAGTGAAACAAGGTATAAAAATATAACTAGCAGTAGCTTCTCTAATTTCTCTCACATACAAAGAAGAGACATGAACCAACAGAAAAATGGCTCTACAGAATAAATATATATTTTGTAACCTTGCTAGGATTATCAAAATCACATTGTCAGTTCCCTTTGTAACTTGATTAGGTTCAATGAAACTGGGCGTTAATTTTATAACTTCTACTTTAGTCACTTTGTAAAATCCCAGATACAAGAATAATAATGCCTTTGAACAATACTGTCAGACACTTATCTTTCTCAGACTCTACTCTCTCTAATCACTTTATACTCATATATATATATATATATATATATATATATAATAACCAAATAGACTCTGTAAGTATGCAGGCCGTAAATTTATACTAAAATAAACCTCCGAAAAAACCATTAACAAACAGAACCTAAATCCGTTACAATCCGGTGTACTAAGACGTCAGATAAATGGGGAGAAAAAAAAGAAACCTGCGGAACAAGAACAAAACATTCAATACTCCGCAGTAAAGAAAAAACCCCAAACGGAACCAAACACAAGAAAAAAGTGCTCAATACAAAGTACGAAAGAAAAGATACAATAGTAGAGCAAAAACACACAAAAACACTATAGATTTTTGTATATATATATATATATATATATATATATATATATATTCTATGCATCATGTCATCCACAGCCGCAGAGTACCACTAATTACTTAAGAATGAGGTTGACAGTGTTTATTCCCTGGCGATCTGTGTTCGAACACAAGTGCTGGCAGTGACATAATTCTTGTATGACACTTCTCCTTTGAGATGACTTTCTCTGGAGCCTATATTTCTTCAACTTTGGTTCAATATTTAGAAATTCTGTTGCTATTCTTTTTCTTTTAAACCCTTGGTTCAACAATTTCTGATGCCGTAGGTACAAACATGTCATGCAAAATTTTCATAGGTACCTCTTTTTGGAAACTTTTATAATCAGCAAATTTGCATTTTAACTGATTAAGATGTTGCTTATGTTCCCACCTTTGTCTGTACCATGTATGTCATTTTGCTGATCAATGTTTTTATAACTCCATCTTCCCAGAATTCTTTTCCATGTTTCCAGGTTTAAAGTATTTACTCAGATTGTTATTTCTACATGCTCTTGCCTATGTTCTTGTAGTAATTTAATCTTCCTAGCAAATATTAACTCTGCAGGCAACATTCCAGACAGTGTTTGAGTTGGGTGTTATTCTGAAAACACTCAAAAATTGTTGTAGCATTACTTCATTTGATTCCTCACCCTCTGACCTTTTTAGAGCCCTTTTTAATGTATCAGCAAAGCATTTCACTTGTTTATTTGATCTTGGGTAATAAAGGAGAGTTGTAATGTGTTCTATTGCTGATGATTTACAAAAAGCCTTAAATTCACTAGACATGAATTGCATCCCGTTATCTGAAACAATAGTGTCAGATACACTGAACCTTGAAAAAATATTATGTAGGAAATTTATCATTATCGTGATAGTTGGTATTCTACATTTTAATATTTCTGGCCATTTAGAGTAACTATTGACTACCACCAGATAGTATGCTCTATGCAATGGTCCTGCAAAGTCTTTATGTATTCTGGACCATGGCATATCAGTTATCAGTCAAGGTTGAAATTTTATGGGTGGTGACTTATCTGCTACAGCACAACCTCTGCATGATTTCACTAAATTTTCAATATCTTGAAATGCGTATAAGACCCCATTAAGGATTTCATTCTAGAAATTTCTATATGTCCTATGTGGAATTCTTTTAGCATGTGTTTTTGCACAATTCTTTCTGCGTACAGAAGTACATTATTGCATAATGAAAATGCATTATTTCCAGTAGTATTTTTTCTTTAAATCTTAATTCTTCATTTTCATTATAAAGTCATCTTTTTCTGACTTAATTCTTATTCCCTCCTATGTTATAGGCAGTTCTCTTACAGCTGGGACAGACAACTTTTTCAGAATAAGGGCCTGATGAGGATTTTGGGAGCAGGCTGCAGTCTGGAGTGACAAAGGAAACACCCTAAAGTGAGTACTGTATTATAGAAATCTTTTTCAAGTAGTCTTTCATTTTATGCAATTCTTTTTCTGCACCCACCCTTTATAACTTTTGAACTTTCTTTTCACTACCAGGTCACAGACATGAAAAATCAGACACCAAAGTCTTAGACTTCTCACATAGGTGTGAAAAACTTTGGAATGAAGTAGTAGGGGCTCACAAAAACTAAAGAGGAGTTTTGAGGGTCAGATTGCCCTGTTAATATTGAGCAGGTTGACAGGCCAGATTTGACCCACAGGCTGGGAGGTTGCCAACCCCTGTCTTACAATATTGTATATTACATTATTAATTTCATTTTCAGTGCTTATCACCACATTTACTGTGTCCTCAAGTGATTCACAGAATTTTGGTATTAGTCTAGATAATCTGTCTGCATAACTCAATATTTTGCATGGTAAAAGCTATTTTATAATTATAGTTCAATGGGATAGTTCCCCAGCACTGCAGTCCATTTGCTGTATGCGTGGGAACACCCTTTTTTTATCCATATGCAGACAATAATGGATGATGGTCTGTCTGTAGTATGAACTCTCTACAATGTATGAATTTATAAAACTTTCATAGCAAATATAATGGCCAATGCTTCCTTTTCTATCTGGCTATAGCTTTTTTCAGCTGCAATTAATGATCTTGAAGCATGATCTATTGGTTTAGTTTTTCTGTCCTCATATTTGTGTAGTATCACCGCTCCAATACCCAAATCACTTACATCTGATGCAACCACAATCTTTAATTTAGGGTAAAAATGAGCAAGTGACAAGTTCGACATTAAGACTTTCTTGATCTCTTCAAAAGCACTCTGACATTTATCTGACCAATTCTATTTCCCATCCTTCTTTAGCAGGTTATTCAAGGGTGTTCTTAATTCAGGCAAGTTTGGTATATATTCATGATAGTAATTAGCAAACCCTAAGAATGCTTTTAACTTTATTATATTTGTTGGAGCAGGTATGTCTGCAATTGCACTCAATCTTGTAGGATCTGGTTGTCTACCGTTTGCATCAATAATTTGTCCTAAATATTTAATTCTGAGCATAAACAATTCACATTTTCTTTCACTGATTTTAAAACTGTACTCTTTAATTCTCTCAAATACATTTTTATATCTTCTGTATGTTGCTTTTAATAAATACATCATCTAAATATGCTTGTACACAACCTAAACTGGCAAGAATCATATCAATATGATATGGAATATGCTTGGTGCTACCTTTATACTGAAATTTGTATAGAACTCTATGAGTGTTAACTTAATTGTTTTGAGCACTCTTCATCTACTAGTACTTGTAGGTAAACATCTGCCAGATTAAATTTAGAAAAAATATGTATGTATGCACACACACACACACACACACACACACGTGTGTATATATATATATATATATATATACGTAAATGTGTGTGTGTGTGTGTGTGTGTGTATATATATATATATATATATATATATATATACGTGTGTGTATGGAGATTTTCGAAAATAAAGGAAAAACATTTAAAAGAAATTAATAGATAATTTACATTCCCCAACGAGTCCTGTGTTTAACTAATAAAACCAATTTTTGTAACAAAATTTAATTATAATTTTATGAATTTACGTTGTGGGGGTGGTAACAGATGTAAAAAAAATATTTTTATCAATATTTTTTTAAAATAATTTGAAAAATAATTGCATTCATTTGTGAATTAGTCCTGAAAATTTCATTAGAATATGATAATTATTTGATTTTTGCAAGAATTTTCAAATTAACATGCTTGTCACCAGGAAAAAAGTGAGATATGTAATATGTTTTATATTGTAAACTCTCATAATGATTTAGTTACTTGCAAACTAAAATCAAGACAAAATTTTTTACCAAAATTTCAAACATGTTACAAGGAATTAAAAATGTTTTTAAAGTAATTCAAAAATTATTTGATCTTTCCTCTTAATAATAATAAACATTTTGATGAAAAAGTTTTTAATAAATTTGGGACCTTTTTATTCATACTATGCTGTTTTTTCAGCATTTTAGTGGAGATACCTAATAAATATATATACATGCATTTTTATATATATATATATATATATATATATATACACACACACACACACACATAAATATACGCACATATATACATATATATTTAATGTATTGAAGGAGCGGATTATTTAAACATATTGTTAAATATAAAAGACAATGAATTCTATTACGTTTGATCATGAGCTGTTCTAAACTTCAAATGGTTGATTTAATTTTGGCTGAAAATAAAGACAAAAACTGTCTAACATTTGTATATTTTTTTTTTATTAAGCTGGTTCTTGATCTAAGCTTTTGGTTCACTTGAACCATATTCAGACTTGTTAGATGGACATTTAAAAAAAGATATTCACCATCAAAGATTATATTCCTTTATGTTGACAGAAGATTGCTATGCGATGATAATGGTCATGGAATAGCAGACACAGGTTGTAAATTCATGATGCTGTTCTATGACTTCATACCATGTGAGAGACCGAAATATTAACAACAGAACCATATGTCTAAATACAATGTAATGTGTTGTGACTAGTTTGAAATGCAATTTTATTGAGTGTGGGTTGCTTTGCTTTAATGTAGATGGCCTCCAATATCTGAAGGTTCTTTTTACTGTGAGGATGTGCGAGTCATTTTTTGTTATGCCTTTCGGCTGATGAAATTGTACTTCCAACATAAACTCATTCCACACCAGGGTTGACAAGTCAACTGACATCTTTGTCTGCCGAAACAGACTATTTCCTCAGATGAGGTGATTCAAAATTTATTGTTTAATAAATATTTGCTCTGTAATTAAAAACACTGAGCATTTTTTGTGGATCATTTTTAATATTTCATAATTTTTAATATTATATTACTAGGATTCACTTGGATTATATATAGATATATCTAAACTTATTTATAAATGGAACTTTGTCTGTGTGTGTGTGTGTGTGTGTGTGTGTGTGTGTCCATTACCTATAGACTCCTAAATGACCGAACTGATTTTCTTGAAAATTTAAACAGTTGTACTATAAGCGTCTGCGAGTGTTCTTAGCTAGGTTTTGTGTCAAGGTACCCCCGATAAATATCGAAAATCAATAAAAAAAAATATTGGGTTATAGAAGGAGTGGTCCAATTTTAATCAAATTTGATACACTCAAAGACATAAGAAGCGATATTAAGAAGTTTCAAGGTTGCAGTTCTTACAATAGTGCAGAAAATCAATTATATATATATATATATATATATATATATATAAGGCAAGATGTTTGTGTGTGTGTGTGTGTTTCTGGTTATCTGCCTGTATCTCTGTATTTTTTCAGCCCTTTTATTTTAGTTTTTGCTTCAGGTTTGGCTCTAAGTAGGTATAATTGTAGTTCTTAGTCTCAGCCATGATACCATTTACTCAGAGGACTTATGTAGCCTTCAAAATTCAGTTTACGATGAAAAAAACTTATTTGATATCGATAACAGGAAATCAAAATTTGACTTACGTCCATTCATTTTTCTTTCAGTTTAGTTTCACTTTAACTGGAAACAACTATTGCTTTTTAGTCTTTCGTGCCAACATTCAAAGAGTCTGAGCTCCAGGACCATGGATTTGTTTTAAAGTTTTCATTACACCCGAGCAACACCGGGCTATACTGCTAGTATATATTTTAAGACATTGAATAAGTTATCGCTGATTTTTCATGAAAAAAATGCTTTATTTACAAAAATTAGTAAGAAACATGTCACTGAAAGTATTGCCCATCACTAACCACTACTTTTCCCCATCTTTCTGGCAGCATTTCGGCCAGGTCATGTGCCATCGATCTGAACAAGTATAATCATATAGAGCAATGTCTGGTGAATATGACAGGTGGGGTAAGACTGCCCATTTAAGTGTTTTCATGTAAGTTTTCACTCATTTTGCAATATGTGGCCTAGCATTGTCATATTGCAAAATCACTTTGTTGTGTGTCTGCTCATATAGCAGATGTTTTTTCTTCAATGCTTGGCTGACATGAAGTAATTCCTCCGATTCTTCATCTTCAATCTTTTCAGTGTGCCAAAGCATTTTTTATCTTCAACATTAAAATCATTATTTTTGAAGCATCTAAACCAACCACTGCATGTTGTTCCTGACAGAGTATTGTTGCTATAATTCTCAACAAGAATTCTGTGTGCTTCAGCTGCAGATTTCTTTAGAATAAAATAATGCAGAAAAATACACTTCCTTTGACACAAAATCCAACATGTTTAAGTTGTTTACACTTTGGCAAAATAACATACACTGAATTTCAAGATTGCTTTTAGTACCTCCTTGTGGATGCATTACCATCTGAAACTACACACATGCAGTTCTGGGAACACCATCTGCTGGAAAAGTGATAACTCATTCAAGGTCTCTGTGTGTGTGTGTGTGTGTGTGTGTGTGTGTGTGTGCGCTGGGCACAATCTGTAAGAAAATCTGCTCCATGACTCAATTCACTCTACCAGAAAAGTTAAAACAAAATCCTGTACTACTTCATATTCACACCAGTAGCTCTAATACGAACATTTCAGAGTGCTTGTGTGTGAATCTAAGGACAGTACAAAGGGTTTGTTGTCGGAAATTTACAGATGTAACGGGTCTCCTGATTGGCTGATTTAACCCGAACCTCGTTTTGAACTTTAGGCGGGCTTTACCAGAGGTTTTATGTTTTTTTTACACGATGGTTTTGTTCACTCCTTTTTTCAGCTAGCACAAACAGTATCGGACGTATTTGTGCCGCTCCGGATTTTTGTTGGAGCAGGGCCTAAATTGGCGCCCACTTGTCTCACTATATCGAGACCATCTTACCAATTCTTTGTAATCTTTTAGGCTAATGCCACAACTTTGTAACAGAGAAAATCTCTTGTTACCCTTCTTACCTTAAAAAGGATACCCTATGGGCAAAGCCTTGCCTTCCTAGAGAAAAATTCTCTAAGCACTATCATCTTATACCAAGATAAGAAACTGTGAAAGAAGCTGACCCAGAAGAAAGTTCCTGTACGTCGCGGATCGCAGTTCCTTGTGTCTTTTTCATCCCACTCCTAGACGGAGGATACTATACCAAGCTAAGCAGAGAAAAGAGACTATACCAAGCTACACTGTAGCAGCAAAATTCAGCATATTTTTGCAAGACAAATAAATTGTTTTTTCTATACCAGGTATGTCTTGTTATGTTTGATAATTTCCTTTCACTGCTTAAGCGCTAAGCTATGTGAATATATTTCTCACATAGCTAAGAGTTTGAGAAGTCTAAACATGATAACAATGTTATCACTATTTGATAACTAGTGATCACTAGTTATGGCTATTCATTTTTCTATAGGGCCTCATACTCACAAAGTACATCAAGTACCTTGAGGAGATAGTGCTACCCTGGGTAAAGAGAGTAGCTGCTGGAAGACCCTATATCTGGCAACAAGACAACCATGATTGGGTTCTCCTTCTTGTGTTGCACCATGCAACACAAGAGAACCTAATCATGGCCATCAGATAATTTCTGCAACCACATTACCCCTTACATCTTGCCATCCCCTTGGCTATGTTTGCAGCACTGCTGAGCAATAAACTAAAAAAAATGCCTTGTAGCACTTGAAGGCAAATATTATAGCAGCAGTCACTAACTTAAAGAGACCATCCAGAAGTGTTGCAGGAGATTCTGACAACATCTGGAGACAGATTAAAGCCAACAGCCATTTTATTGAATAAATTTACTCTTTAGTATTTCAAGTTATTTTTGTATAATTTTGCTCAATATATCTGTTAAAATGAGATATTTTGGCATAATTTTGATGATAATTTATCAATCGCACTCTGTATATAGTAACAGTTTAAATATAAATAAAATATATATATGTTAAAACAATATAAATAAAAAGACAAAAGGAAAACTCCTCTTTGTCAATGCATTTTATTGTTTGAAGAATTTTATTAAAATAAATGGAAATTTTTATTTAGTAATTTATATTTTACATACAAGGAACATGAAGGAAAAATATCAATAAGTTTTAAAATTTTTAATTTGAGAATGTTCTAAAATATTCTTAAAATTTGTTGTGTAAGGAAAGCTAAACATTTAAAACATTTTTCTCTAAAACAAAATTTATAAGTATTATTAAAGATAGGTTTATGTTTACACAAGTGGACAATGTCAGGCCATTTACATACATTCTATTTCTGATATTGAGCACTTTTACCCATAAATATAGTAGATGTTAAAATTATATTTTTATTTCATACAAGATTCAAAGTCAATAGCTAATCATAGAAAAATAAGATTTTGCAGCTGAACATATGCTTAAAGCAAGATAATTTAATATTCTTATTTGATACTTTTTATTAATAAGAGAAAAATTTGATCAAATAAAAAGTGGCTTACCTGGGCCTTCCTCTAGTTCAGAATTTTGTGGAACCTGAAGATTTACTTGCCCTGTTTAAATAGGATAATTTTATATCAAACATTTTCATCCATATTTATATTAATGTATACTTGGGAAGCAATCTTTCTTTTAAACTTGTTTCATTAAAAACGGCTGACAAGGAAGATTTTATTAATTTCTGATTTAACTTTTCCAGTATACTTACATGTTTTCTTTTTGATGGAGATAAGGAATATAAAAATGTTGCATAATTTTTTTACTTTCCAAGTGCTTTCAGCCACTTCACTGGCCATTTTCGAGGATGTTATTTTATCCTCATGTTTTGACTAATGTAATCTTTGTTTTGAAAAATAGTGTTTTTTAAAAGCCATCACATGCAAGATATCACATGAGTATCTGTTTATGTTAAAAAAAACTTTCAAAACTCCATTTCCACTGTTAATTTTTTTTTTTAATCGTATCACCCCGAGCAAGGCGGTAACGCCACTGATTTGCAGGGAGCTACGTAAGAGTGAAAAGATTGGAAAAGAGAAAGCCGGAAACCACATCCTAAACAGGGAACAGGGGATGAGCCTCTTCACCTGTTCAATAGACGTGGGTGGAATGTAAGGTTGATGGTAGGAGAAAATTGTTAGTGCCTCTCTTATAGCAAGATGCCTTTGATATTGTGATTTAAATAGTATTTTTGTATTTTCAACCAAAATGTTTCTTAAAGGTTCCTGTAAATTATGAGTTAATAATGAGTTTCTTTATTGCATTGTAGTTATATATATATATATATATATATATACTAATAATTCTTTGAGTAGACACCTTACATGCCAACTATGTAACAGGAGTGCAATAAAAAACATTTATTAACTCATAATTTACATGAACCATATATATATATGAGAGAGAGAGAGAGAGAGAGAGTGTGTGTGTGTGAGAGAGATTTTGTATGTGTTAAGTTTATTTTATTATGTATTTTAATACACCTTAAAAAACCACAATCAAAGAGCATCTTAACTTTTGTGTCCATAGAAGGGAACATAGTTCAGCAATTGCTGTCTAAAAGTATTTCATTGAGCCATTTAGCTATTTAGATCTTTATAGTATTAAAACTATAACGATCTAAGATAATAATAGTTAGAGACAAAAATGATTATAGATGCTAGCTTAGAAATGTCAATTTTTAATTATTTAATTATGATGATATCTGTGCAATATAATGAAGTCATACACAAACAAAATTTTTTCTTTGGATAGAATATATCAGTAAGTTGTGAAATATATTCTAAATGGCAGTACCTTGATTTGCATGCTTAATCTTAATAATAATAATAATAATAATAATAAACAGATCAAGGGCCTTGGTAACACCTAACTGAACAGTAAAATGTTCCTTAAAATGATTTGGACTGCCCTGGCATGTCAGCTTTTGACTTTTGTTGATTTATATGAACACAAAAACTTAAGTAAAAAAAAAAAAAAAAAAAAAAAAGAAAGAAAGAAAGAGATTAGCAACAACACACACAAAAAGAAACAAAATAATTTTTTATTTTTTTTTAATTCCAAATTGCATTGTTTTTCACTTGTGAGTTCTTCTTTGTGCCCTGTCCTTTCAGGACATAGGCAATCATGGCTTTCCACATCTCCCCATACCTGATGGCTCTTAGTATGTTTTCTCCTGTTACACCACACAACCCCCGTTCCATCATCCACCTGCTCGGCCCTTCAAATATGTTATCCGCTGCCTTCCTGTTTTTTTTTTTCTTCTATCTGGCCTGTTAGTATCAGGTTCTTCAAGCCATCCTTTCTCAGTGCATGTCCCAAAAACTTCAGTTGTCTCTTCCTGATGCTCACTATTAATTTTCTTTTTGTTGCCATTCTTTCCAACACCTCATCATTGTTCACATGCTCCTTCTGTAAAACCACATTTCCGCTGCTTCAAGTTTTTCCTCATCTTCGATGATATTGTCCAGCATTCACTGCCATATTGTAGAACTGACATCATATAGCAATCTAGCACTCTTCTTTGTTTCTAGTGAAATTTTCCAGTGTCTTAGTATTTTACTCAGCTTCTGGAACGTGTCTTTCGCCATGCCAATTCGCCTTCAGATCTGTGTCGCACTTTCCATCTCCTGTTAGAACACTTCCTAGGTATTTAAATTTTTGTACTTGCTTGATTATAGTATCCCCCACCTGTATTTGGCATTTTGGGTAGCTCTTTTTGCTGATGACCATGCATTCAGTTTTCTTACAGTTTAGTTGTAGTCCTTTTTTCTCACTCTCCACATCTACCTTCTGTAGGAGGTCTTGTAGTTTTCTTTCCGTATGCAATTAGCACTGTATCATTTGCATACCTTATGTTGTTCAAATTGTGGCCTCCAATAACAAATATTGGCATAGCATCTAGGGCCCTCAAAATATTTTCACTGTACAAGCTGTTACAAAATAAAAATAACTTTCTTTTCTTCACTGTTTGCAAATTTTTGAGCCAGTGTGAAATCTAATTTTTGACCAATAGGAAAAAGATTGCTTCTGTGCTGAGAAAAAGATCAATGCAAATTTTGAAAGTAACTGTGTTAATATTTATTAACCAATGAAAGGAGAGTGATTTGCAGAAAACAACAAATTGAACTTTCAATGACTTATGTCAGGTTTGTTTCTGCCCCAAAATGTGTTTGCATTGAGAGTCAACTACATGACCAAAGTCAACCTACTTATTTCACATTTTTTAGTCAGTCAGCACAGAGAGAGAGAGAGAGAGAGAGAGAGAAGGAAGCTGAGAGCTTTTCAACTCAGAAATTGTCAACCACCAATCAGGCAAAACTGTCCTGGCAACCTGTATTTGCACCCTCTCATTTTCTCTCTCATGTTGCTTTATCTTTCCTTCTTCACCTACCCACCATACACAAAAACAAAAAGAAGAACAAGACATTACTACTACTTTGTTGATACACTCAGCAAAAACATGGACTTAACTTTTTTCTCTAATAATCAAATTTCACATTTTGCTGAAGTGAACAAAATCTTAATTCTTTAAGCTTTTCATACGCTTTCATTTAGAACATTTCATAGTTAATAATTTCACTTCCTATAAATTGATGTTATGCTTTTCAATGAATAATTTTTTATTTATTTATACAAACAAAACAGCTATATTCTCTTAACCTTCTAATCTGGAGTAAATTGTGAAGAGTTTAGTTGTTTGGCACAAGGTCAGTTTAATAAAAAAGCTCGAGCATCCCACTTCACATTCTCGTCATCAGTCTCATGATTGGTTAGGGTTATATGGTCACTGCACTGTTATATATCTCTTAGATGCTTCAGTAGGTATTTATTCATACATATCTTGGGCAAAGTATACCTGGCAGTTTCCATCCCTCTCTGTGTCAGACTATAGTTGATGTTCTCCAACTTGAATGATTACCTTGGTCATGGAAAAGTGGTTATTGATTTCATTGGTGGAAATTTCAGTCCAGGAAGCCTTTCACTGTGCAATGCCCATGTGCAGAATTAGCCTGCAGCTGATCAAAGCATACTATAGTTCCTTTCTCTTGTTACTGAAATCATTGATTTTAAAGCTGTTTAATAACAGTCATTATGTTAATAAAACTGATATTGATTTTTCATGTTTGTAAAGTTTTTCTTGTTTATAATGTTTCATTTCAATGCAAGAAAATAGGGATAATAAATAGTCTAACTATAGATTTGCTAAAAGCATACTATAGGGGCCATTTATAAATATTTAACCTGTTCCCTTAATCTAAAAGATCCAGTTGAAGTAAGACTATACTTTTAAAGACAAGAGACTACAGTCATACAATTGATTTGCTGGAGATTAAACTATTATAATCAATGCTTTATAAACTTTTGATACAAGAAACTAACAATCTGTCTTTTATTTAAATTGCTTTCACCTTTCTTTCAAGAGTTTTTGTTTTAAATGAATTACTGCGCTGAAAGAGAAGGATATTAATGACTTCAATAAATCTTCCTTGAATAGCCCTAGGATGTAATCAAACAATTCTTGGCAAACATGGATTTTTGTGCCCACAAAAATAATGGTGTGTCAAAAGGTTGTTTTTTTTTCTATGATACTGTTTTTATTTTAACTATACCTCAATAACACTTGCTGTTTAAAAAGGGATTAGAATTGTAATAAAACTTAAACCTATGATGAAAGTGAATTTATACATTTTCTTTGTTCTTGAGAATTGACAAAAATATTAAACATTAGATTGCTTATTGACAAGAATAATTTTATATTTACAACATTCTAAAAATTAAAACAATTAAAAGTAATGCAATATTTATCATTTACTAATTTAATAAATATATTGTATTTATATTATGATCACTTTGTTTACATATCTCTGTTCATGTTTTTTGTGTTGTATAATTTACTTTAAAAGTAAAAAAAGAAGAATTTTGTATGAAGTTATTTAAACTCAACAATTATATGAAAGGCTTAATAACTAATATGAAGGGTGTAAGTAATAAGCATTGTACACAAGCTCAAAAAACTGAAAACTGATTCTGTGAATTTTGACAATATTTATAAAAAAAAAAGATTAACAAGCTAAAAAGTTAGATTTACTAAACTCAGAAGTTCACTGGTCAATAAATATATTTTTCAATTTTTAATATCTATTTTTAGAGGGAAAATATTGTTAATCATTTTTTAAAGTGAGATTTCAATTGTAACACACAACAAAGAATATTGTCATCTGCTTTTTCAAAGTTGGCATGGCATTTGGGATAACATCACTGATTGGTTAGTAAATGTTAATGTGAAAATTTGAATTTAGAGCCTATGTTTTGATATGAGTAAATTTCTGTGAGATCATTTTTTTGTGCAAATTTGAGATTTTTAGTGATATTACTTAAATCTCATTGAATTGTTTTACAATTTTAAACAGAGTTCCACAAATGTGATGTGACTGCTTCATAACAGAAGAGTGCCAATCTGTGTAACCTCACAGCTGACTATCAGATAGTATGGGGCATGGTCAATGACTCAGCAAATGTGGTATACTTACACTGACAACATCCTCAGTAGACCAAAACATAGAAATAAATATCATTTAGGAACCTGATTAAGAAAAAAGAAATGAAATAATATCACCACCTGAGTAAACAATCTACCCAGGTAGATTGAATAAAGAATTCAGTTTTGAAGTATGAAGACAGATACCTGAAGAAGGCTTGAGAGTACAATGAACACAATACTGTAAGTATAGCAAAGATGAAAATGCTACTTCAAATAGTTAAAAAATCAAGTGGGCAATGCAAAACAATATGTAACCAGTTGGTGGGAGGATTAAAAAACAAGCGGGCAAGACATGAAATCAGTGAAAATTAGCTGTTTGGAAATTTTATTGAATGCCAACAATACACAGTGAAAGCTTCTAATAATTCTTGGAGTTTGTAGTTGACACAGTTTGATTTTCTCCCACAAGAAAGAAATACTGAACTTAATGTTCACTGTCAAAAATTAGAAGAGGAATATAGAAAAATTGCAAAACCTGCATTAATTCCAACATTAATTACAGTGAAATACTTTTGCTTCATCATAATGATCAGTTACAAACATTATACTCTAAAAGCTCATTACAATGAAGTTTGACACTTTTTCATATCCACCATATTCTCCAAAATATTTCATCAACTGATTACTACTTTTACAAATATCTGAAAAGATTTTTAAGCAGAGATTCATAAGAGGGAAAATTTTGAAAAATGTCTAAAAAGTTTATTGATCCAATAATTCTAGTAGAAAGCATAAATAATTTTAAATTTTAGCAACGAGACAAATTTAAATGACTTGTATTATCTAAACTTATTTATATATGGAACTCTGTGTGTGTGTGTGTCTCCATTACCTATAGACTTTGAAATGGCTAAACTGATTTTCTTGAACATTTACACAGTTGTACTATAAGCATCTGAGAGTGTTCTTAGCTAGGTTTTGTGTCGAGGTACCCCCGATAAATATTGAAAATCGATAATCGAAAAAATCGGGTTATAGAAGGAGTGGTCCGATTTTAGTCAAATTTGATACACTCATAGACAAAGACATAAGAAACGATATTCAGAATTTTCAAGGTTGCAGTTCTTATAATAGTGCAGAAAATTGATAATATATACATATAAAAGGCAAGATGTTTGTGTGTGTGTCTGTTTATCTGTCTGTATGTCCTTTATACTAATCCACAATTTTTATCCAATTCTCACCAAACTTCATACAAATATTCTTTAGGCTGAGTCTGAGCTTTAGGACCATGGATTAGTTTTAAAGCTTTCATTACGAGCAATGCCAGGCTATACTGCTAGTGATTAATATATTTATTTTTAAACAAATACACTGATCTTTCATATTAATATTTTAAAATTGTGTTAGCAGTACAAAATTTAAAGAGGGCATTGAAGATGTACATATTTAAAATATGAAGATATATAAAATATCTGCCTTTTCTATGTCATCATTAATAGTTTGCTTTGCCCATTTTCCTCCAAAGCTCATATATAAAATAAATGGGAAAGAAATCAGATAAATATAAAATTTTTAAAACACTTGAATAAGTTAAAAATACAGTTCATCTTTTACCTTTGGTAGGCTTGGAAGTATTAAGTCCCATTTTATTTGTTTATTCAATAAAATATAATCAGTTTGCTTAGTTCAGATTACCTGCTGATTGCCTGTGGCCACCTGAAAGAGAAAGAAAACTTTAATAAACAATTTTTGAAAAGATTTTTCTTTAAATCAAAATCTGAAAAAAAAAAAATTTATAGACACAAGATGAGGTCTTTCATTATTAGAAAAAAAAAATGGTCAGAATTATAGTTATTTTTACAGCAATAAAATATTGAATTATTAAAATTGTTTTATCATTGGATAACACAAGTTTTTAGTCTTAAACAACTTCATTCAAAATCATTGCATTTGACTGCATTGTGACAGCTGTCATCTCAGTATACAATTTTTATTAACTTATTTTTGTTTACTGATTCTAATATTGAAGATAGTCAGAAGCAAATAAGTAATATTTTCTATCAAAATAACAGTATAACAACAAAACATAAAATGAAAGCCAGCACTTTATAGAATAGGTACTGCCTCTGACTGAACATGTCAAAATTGGTTTGTAAATTTTTATGCTTGAGATTTAATACTGAACAATAAACATGCTCTATTATCAGGTAGACCAGTTAGTATGCTGATAATGATCAAATCAAGGTATTATCTGCAAATAATTAATGCAATATAGAAGAGCTAACATACTAAAAATCAATCCAAATTAAGTGATGAACCACATTTGTAATAGTCTCATTAAGTCTCTTACTTTGATGGATATTTTCCATGTGACAAAAATGTAACAATTTTTAAAAATTATGAGTGATGAAAGTAAATACTTTATAACAATAAAGAAAGCAAAAGATAGTGATAGTTCATTTTGCTTGTTGCACTAGTTGTATTCATGGGGTTGGGAGGGAATTCTTGTCCTTGGAAAATTACAGAGAGCATTAAAAACAGGTTCATGCACTTGATGTACAATGAAAATGTTGACATTGGCTTACTATATATGATTCAATATTTACTACAAATATGTAATCATTGGAATGAATTAAAAGTTTTGGCATTTGTTTAATAATTCCAATTCATAAATCACTGTCCTGCCTGTGTTAAAAAATTTTGGCACTCAAAATACACTCTTCTTAGTTTCCATGGGCTTGTTTTTGTAACCAATGTCACAGAAATTGCTTGGAGGACATTTTAAACAATCTAGAGTATTATTCCATTGCTATTGATAAAAACCACAGATATGATGGATACTTGTCAACTTTCAGTTTTTGCGAGGTGGGCTAACACCAACATTTCATACTGAGGAAGATTTTGTACAATTGATTCGTATGAAGGATACTAACACTGGAGCAGATATTTTTAAAAGCATGATAAAATAACCAAAGCAAATGTTGATTCATCAAAACTTATTGGAGCAACCACAGATGGTGCACCAGTGATGATCAGAGAGAAAAAGGAGTTTGTTGCATTGCTCCAAGAAGACATTGGTATTGACCACAAACTAATCAAACTTCATTGCATTATCAATCAGAATGCAATATGTGCAAAGTCATTGAATTTAAGAAAATCATGACAGTGATTGTGAAAACAGTGAATTTTATACTGTCAAGAGGACTAAATCATCAGTAGTTTCAAGAATTTCTAAAATAAATTAAAGCAGAGTATGATGACCTTACATATTTCTCCAATGTTTGATGGTTTAGCTACAGAAAAATGCTGGAATGAGTAAATGAATTGAGAGATGAGATTGCTATGTTTTTGGGAAAATAAAAACCAGAATAATTCTTACTTTCAAAATTCTGAGTGAATGTTTGATCAAATTCAGTTAAATGCCATACGTGATACACACTTGGGCGATCATGTCTCGAAAGAGACATGACTGCCTGGGCAGAAGATTATCCCGCAGTAGGTTGCCATTGCTTTCTGCGGTAGACTGGTTGCCAGCCAAGGCTATAGAACCCAATCTGTCCTGTTATTTAACCCATAACTGGAAGGAATAGACGGATTAATACCTTTCCCAAGGGTATTTGCATGTAAGTGAATGCAACGAATTCAACTGGAATTCGAATTTGGCTCCCCGAGTTCTCATTCCAAGTACTGCTCTTGAAAGAAAACTCTGGGAATCACAACTTTAGAAAGAAAACTACCCTCATTTTTCCAAATCTCCAAAATTCCATAAGAGATATAATACCAAACATGTTTGTGAGCTTCATTTAGGATTTGAGAAGTGAGTTTTCCTCCCGTTTCAATGACTTCTGGTTATATGAAAATCAGTTTAAATTATTTGGTACTCCTTATGAAACATATATGGAGCAAGTGGCAGAAAAATATCAGATTGTGTTAATTGATTTACAATGTGAGGAATTCTTTAAATCAAAATTTCATTCTGAATCCATGGCTGATTTCTACAAAAAATATGTTTGGACAAGTGGAAAATATAAGTCTTTTTTGTAGTACAGAATTTGCATGTTTTTTTTTTGTTTTTTTTTCATTGTGTTAGTTGTTATGTTACTCCAGCAGCAACATAAGGAACATTGTTTAAATAATATAACATTAACTTCATTGTTTTTTTTTAAACCTCCAGACCAAAAAAGCCTTTTAAAAAGAGTTAAGTTATTATAGTACATTTGATATCATAGTCCTCATCTTAGACACTCACTGCATATCTGTCTGGTTTGCTTTCTTCAAAATGTTGCTGACTTCTGTATTAGAAGTACCTATTAAATTTTCATGGATTTTGTATTTGAGCTCCACAACTATAAATTATTCATGGATATTCTCATATTGCACCATTGAATATTTAAACTTAACAGCTTTCACAAAATATTGCAATAACAATCATAAGCATGAATGTAGGTCATTAAAATAAGAGGGTACAAATGAAAAAAATAATAACTGACAAGGTTGTCCATTTCACTGAAGCAGAGGTTAAACGTATAAGAGCATTATCACCTCCTTTATCTCCCCTTTCTTCTTATCATGTAAACTTTCTGTTTCTTATTAAAATTACCATCTCCAATACATCTGTTGCTTCAGTCTTCCCTTGCAATCAAAACAGAATGGCCCATTATTTATCTGAAGAAATAGCAGGTTTGATTAGGTTTATCAATCTCAATGGGCTATATAATGCCAACAAGATTTTTAGGATATATTTGTATAGACAAAATATGTATTCTTTGTAAAAAATTAGTTTGTAGATCAGGTTTCAGTGATGTATTTTTGTAAAGAGGGTTTTAGTCAAGAGTCAAATGTATTGCTGGTATTTTTAATAAAAAAATACTTTATGCTTTCATGATGTTTGAAGGTTAACTATTTGCCTGTAGCTAGAACCCTAACAGATGCTACCACCCCCAGGCCAGGGTGGACCTGGGAACAACACCAATTAAGAGGTGGTTTCATATTCCTGAAAACTTCCCAATCAAAGGCCTTGCTGCTGGATATAGTTTATCCTCTTAACCAGGACAGGTAATAGCAGGGCATAATGTATATGTTTACTAACTTACAGAGGAACAAACATAATTATATGATGCATTTAATATTTGCTGTGTCATTATAATCAAGAGAGATTTCATGAACAGTGATGTTATATATAAGTAGGTTGGGTGTATAAGATCAGGTATCTCTAAGTGTCTCAATTTTTTAATTTTATTTGTGTTTTTAACCATGATCACACTTTTCTTAACTGTAGATTTATGAAGTTAATAGTAAAAAATTGACTCAGTAGATTAAAAAATTTACCTCTATTCAACAGTATTTTCTTTGTTATATTATAAGTTTTCATGATTACGAAACAAACCATAAACAAGGTTTCTCATGTTTATGGATCTGTTGGCATATCAATCAAATTTCATAAAAAGCCCAACAAATATCTGGAAACAAATGAAAAAAGAATAAAGAAAAAATGAGGAAATGAGGGTGCATCCAATGTACAGTCCTTTAAATCCAGGCCTTTTATTCACATCATGACAAATTAGATAGACTTATCCTTTTAACAACTAAATGACATTAAACAGGTTTTTCTGAGGCTAAATTTCTGATGGTGCAATAATAGTGTTAAAAACACTTTGTAATTATTAAAAAAGTGAAATTTCTTTAGCAATAAATGATGATGTTCATTAAATGAACAGAGTATGAAAGAATAACCTATTAATTAGGCATGACAGCTCGAAGGGGCCTAATGACTTAGTCTCAAGCAAAATATTTTGGTCTAGGACAAGTGTGGGTTGGGAGCTGTGATTTATAACTAACTAAACAGAAAGAAAAAGTTCAAAATCCATAACATAATGAACCATTTTGTCAGCTAAGTGTCTACCTTGGTGATCACCACAGGGAGGGAACCCTATTTGACATTCTTCGCTTTCTTGATTTCCAAAATCTAGTAACAGCTGTCTCATCTCATTGTTGAAAGAGATGAATAAACCAAAATGATTTCTTCAACTGTGATTTTATTTTCCCAATGGGGTTACTTTTCATGCGACTTTTCTTTCTTAACCCATGACAATCCTTTAAAAAGTGGCATTTAAAACCCAATTAGGTGCTAGTTCAAGGTTCATTGTTATATTTCTTCCCACCATTAAATATCTTAGAACTTTAACAGTTATTTAATTATATATTCACTAAGTTCACTATCTTGGTAATCATGAAACTGAACCACTCCAAGTAATCATTTTATGTTTTAATTCTTTGATTCTAGTTTCTCTTAGACCCGTGACCCAACTCAAGATCTGCATCCAAGTAAAACAGACAATTGCTGCAGTATAACAAGTTCAATCTTGATTTGGTGCCATATGCTTGTGCCCTTTGTTAAATTTAGATGCCGGCTATGACTTGAAGGATAACAAGTTTATCTTGAAACATAATCTAAAAATCAATTCACAATTGTAGAGAGTTCAATCCCTACCTTTTAGCTTGTATTAGATTAAACTAAGCTTAATAACAAATTGATCTTAGTCTTACACATTCACAAAGTGTTTGGTACTAAAGTGTGACACTGAGGATTGCTGGAGTGTGATCAAACTAAAAAGAAAAGAAAAAACAATGAAAAGAAAAAAGGAAGAGGAAAGAGTGAGAGCCAAAGACGTGACCACATGCCCAAAAAACAAGCCATAAGTTATAAGACTACAAGTTAAGAGATTGCTCACTCAGAGGAGCTCTTCTGGAATGAGTGGAGGCAAACTGTATGAAATGTGGCCAATTTGAACATGAAGCTAGGTGGTGTAGATCCCCAAAGGAAGGACCTGAAGGGTACCTGGCAGATAGAGAACCTCTCTGAACAGCTGAATAAGAGAGACACAGAAGAGGATACCTCAAGAGGAGGCAGAGTGGCCCCAATTAATCTGCAAATTGATGCAAGAATTGTTGAACATGCAGACAGACAAACTGGTCATTTCTGTCAACTGTGCAAGGAGAAAATGCTGGCATTGTGGAAAGCCAGGCCATATTAAAAGATATTGCTCCAGTAAGGTCAAGAGAAGCCAACCCAGGAGTAGTTGCCCACTGGGTAGAAACTGAAATGATATGAGATACAGACATTTCTCAGATAGGATAGAGAGAGTCTGGGACTGTAATAAGAGTGACAGATTTTGTTGCTACCACCCATGTCAAGGGTAACATTGAAAGCAAGAAGAGAGAGTCAGGGACAAAAATAAAAAAAAGAATAACTTAGCCTGTTAACTAAAGAAAAAGTATCATAAAGAAAGATTGATAGCAGGGAAATCAAATATCAAGAAGAAATACTCTGGTTAATTAGAATAAGGATGTATTGGCAATTAGGGATAAAGAATTAGGGAGAACCCAGATGCTTAAAATGAAAATAAAACAATTTTGCTTGTACCAAGGATCTCAGTAGTAACTGCTGTGTGAAAGAGAGAAAGAAAAAAGGGAAAGACAAGTTTGTAAGAAGGAAAAAACTCTCCTAGGAGTGAGAACTAAGCATTAGTAAGGAGGGATAAACAGTAGCACATCTCATCTGATAGTGGAGAAAGAAAGAGCAGTAGCGAAGCCTAGTACAATGAAAAACAAAAAGCATATGTCATCTTGGATCATAAATGCCTTCTCTTAACTTTAAATTTGGTTATATTTGAAATATGATGGTCGATATAGAATTAATCTGAATTAAAAGATTGATTAATTTCCATGTATAAACTTTTTAGGCATTTTTAGGGCATTGGTAATTTTTTATTTCATCAGTAATTGAAACTGGTATTATATATGTTGTAAAAAAAAAGAAAAACAAATTCTATTTGCAATCTATATGATTTGAAGTTTATAATAAATTTAAAGTGAGCATGATTAGAAAAAAGTCCCAAACTTAAAGAAAAGGTTTATCATTAAGAGGAAGAACTAAAGAAATTTCTAGAATATTTTAAATTAAATTTTGATACATCTAATGTCTATGAGTAGTTTTAAAAGCAGAACACCTTGGATAATTTAAATCATTAGTTACTATTACATTTTGTAAAACGGCAACATCTGTTACTAAAGAACTGCTCTGAATCAAAAAACAAAACAAATTCAATAAAGCTAAGACATTATTTAAGAAAGCTTTTGATTATTCTATGAATAAGATTATAGTCTTAGAAGATAAGAGAATTTTTATGATGAATACTGAGTTTTTGCCAAAATTGTTTTCATCTTTGGAAATTTAATTGGAGTAATTTATAGGGTTTTAAATATTTTAAAATTCTGTTTTTAAGTGGGAGTTTAGATTTGTACTGGTTAAGTGTTGTAGCTAAGTAAGAATTATATTTGTTAATCTTAAATGGAAAGGCTTGGTGCAATTCACCAAAGACCAGTATTTAATGTAAACTTTGAATTTTTTTTATTTGTAACGAGTACAGTAACTATAAATTTAAGGTCTGAGTGCCAAGAACTTGAACAAAGAAATTATAATAACGATGCATAATTAAAGTAAAAATAAAGAAATAAAAAAATTTAATACTTAATTACTTGGAATTTTGTGGAAATAGATCATGTCTTTTCTGTTGATTGTTGGATAAATCTTAAATCTGAACTTTAATGTCAATGTGGTAAAATTGGATTTGGACAGTTATAGATCACCCAGTGACATCAAATTTTGGGCCGCTAATTTGGTGGGTGCCCATAGTGTGTCAAAGATAGTGTATGATAGCCTGTAAAGTTGCAATGATATAAGATGTTCTGAGACATGAAAAAAAAAAAAATGGTAGTGAATGACCCACAAGATTCATTCAGTGGAATGTGGAAATATTGGTTTTGATTGATGTGAAAAATTGGTGATAATGAATTGATTGAAGTACCAGGTAGTACAGACTTGTGGTGACTCATACAAAAGAACTGGTAATTAAGGAAGATTACAGGAACATATATTGAGAATTTAATGTGAGGTATATTTTGATAATAGCGGCTTATTACTGGTGAAGTGTATTGTTTAGCTCTGATGAATTAACCATGGGATAAAGCGACAGAGAGCCATGAAAAACAATTTACAGTTGTAAGAAAGAAAATTGTTTGAAATCATATTGATAGTTAAAGATGCTAATAGAAACATATAATAGTACAGCTGAGAATATAGGTAACCAGTGAATTACTTATATTATGTTCATATGGAAATGGAATAAGACATAATACTTTTTTTTTTTTAATCATATCACCCCGAGCAAGGCGGTAATGCCACTGATGTGCAGGGGGCTACGCAAGAGTGAAAAGATTTGGAAAAGAGAAAGCCAGAAACCACATCCTAAACAGAGAACAAGGGATGAGCCTCTACACCTGTACAATAGACGTGGGTGGAGTGTGAACCGGGCGGTAGTTTAGTCTATCTACTCCAATTGAAAAAAAAATAAATAAATAAAAAATAAGAAAAACAAAAGTGAAAAGATTGGAAAAGAGAAAGCCGGAAACCACATCCTAGGGAATGAGATTGTAATACCACAAATGTAATTGAGAGGAAATGTTGGAGTATGAAGATTCTAGGAAAGAGATTGTAGTGAGAGGTAAATTTTAGTGAAAAGGGCTCATGTTAATGACTTAAAAACTAGCTGATGTAAATAGTTGGGAATGTTCTGAACTGAAAAATAAAAGAAAGATGAGAAAAGTAACTCTCGTAGAGCCAGGGGAAATGAAATCAGAGAGTGAATCTGAAAATGAAGAAAGATGAATTATGAGTAACCAGTTACTAAGAGATTAGAAAGGACCAGGAAGCTGGAGAGACAGAATGTGGAAAACAATATCCGTAGCCCTGATCCTAAAAATTATGTAAGAAGGATCAAGTGAGTTGAAGGAAGAGGATGAAATACCCCTCTCACAAATTCAAAAGCAATTGAAAGAAAAAGAAGTAACAGAGGCTGAGCAAGAATTACCAATAAAGTTAAGACTGGGGAGGGCAGCATGTTTTATCCCTGAAGAGGAAGTAAAGCAAGTAAAAACACCTCTGGAAGGTGACGATAGATAGACAAGGAGAGTGAGGTTTCAGTGTGGCTGTGTAGGCTGTCATGTGAAGAGCAGAGTGACTCTGTGTGTGTGTGTGTGTGTGTGTGTGTGACTGGTAGTCATAGCAGTTCTCAGGTGTGGTCGCAACTGTAGTTACTGTGAGTTAGAAAATTTAATGAGTATTAAGAAAGGAATAGAGTCTAAAAAAAGATTAAGAGAAATAAAGAAATGCATTATAAATAAAAGAATAATTCTCACATGTATTTACAGAGGTCAACAGAAGAAATCTACTCGCAATGTTGCTACTAGTGATGATCATTAAGGCATGGAGACACAGCCAAAATGTGATTTTTAAGAAAACAAGTGAAGTAATAAGAACCAGGTCCAAGTGGTTGACAAGCCTTATGACAGAGCCAAAGCTGTATGAGTTGTTATTGGAAAAGTTAGGAAGTGAAGTAATTAGATTAGGAAAAACCAGAGTACAAAGCACAGAGATGCTTTCTATTCCATGCTAGACAAAGCTAAGGCTCAGTGTAAATCACAAGAAATTAGAATTATCATGGGAGAATTAATGCCAAAGTAGGCAAGAAGAGAGAAAGATAAATAGTTGGCAAGTTCAGATTAGGAAATCGCAATGATCTCTGAAAAATGAATCGAATAGTACACAACAAATAAGCAGGTAATAACCAACACCTGGTTCCAAGAACATCAGACAACTACTGACATGTAAAAGCCAAGGAGAAAAAACTAAAAGTCAAATCCTGCTGTGGAGTCTGTCACGAATGGTTAAATCTGCCATTATGGATAAAATCAGTGTTGGCTTTATAGTGACTCAGTGGTTCAGTGCCACTTCATTTTGTTCACCCCTTCTGGCCCAGTGGATAAAAGTGTTGGTTGAATCCAGTGACTTGATCCAAAGGGTGGGGAGTTCAATATCTGGCTACAGCAGATGTGAACAAAACCTTAGAGAGTTGAGTTAAAAAAAGAAAAAAGAACTGATTCCGATATATCAGAGGCATAGCACATGGAACTAGAACAATCTATCCTGGTGGATGAAATAAAGCATTCAGTTCAAAATTTTAATCACCTTAAGAAAGCTGGAGCATATAATGGTCGAAATGTTGTGAATATGGCAACAAAGATGAGGACAGCAGTCCCAACAATTTAAATAGTGTAAATAATTACAATACTTCATCTCAGAAATATAGACAGAGTTTATTTTTTATTACAAAAATGTACAAATTTTGTATTAGTTTCAGAAATCTGAAACCATCATTTATTGCACATTTTATTTATGCATTTTGCAGTTTCTTTTCCTTGGAGTGAATATTTTTGGTTTGATAACTTACAGCAAAATTACCCACATAGAAAGTGAGAACTTGAGTAAGTGCTTTCACAATTTTATTTATACTGAACAGCATGACTGACAATATACTTTCCTGTGGCACTCCTTGGATTTTTAGATCAGACAGAACAGATCCAATATAGACCTGAAAGGTTCTATTAAAAAAAAAAAATAGATGGATAAATTCTGGTAGCCTACCTTTCAGTTTAAGGTCATGTAAGTCTCACATGATCTCATATTTCAAGGTAGTTTTGTAAACCTTTTCCAAGTCAAAGAACACAGTAGCCACATGTTCTTATCCTATAAAAACTTCCCTTATACAGCTTTCCAACTAAATCAGGTGGTCCGTTGTACTTCTTTTGAAAAGCTGTCATTAATGTCTTGGATTCCAAGTACCAAAGTAGCAGATTATTCACCATTCTCCCCAAGGTTTTACATAACATAGCTTTTGAGAGAAATCAGTATATAATTTCCAAAGTCTGAAGTGTCATTTCTTGATTTTGGAATCAGTAGGACAGTTAGTTGTTACCATTGTTCTGAGAACTTCTTTGTCCAGATATCATTGTATATTTTTAATGATAATTTTAATGATTCTTTTAGGAGTTGCTTTAAGAACTCATAGAAGATATTGTCTAGTACTACGACTGAATTTTATGAGCTTTTAATGGAAACTTCTAGTTCTGTCCGAGAGAATGGTTTTATCATGCTATAGGGCTTAGGGGCTAAAATGCACAAATGATTTACCTACACCAGGTTGATCACATGGATAATTTTAACAAAACAAGATCAGGAATTTATTTAAGAATTTATATGTTTGAAGTAGTGTCGGTAGATTGTTTCAGGAAAATAAATCAGAAATTTTTTAAGTTCATAGTTTTAATGAATTGTCATGAAGAGGAAATGTACATGACAATGGATTTAATGATCTGACACAAAATAATATTAAAAATGTTTAAAACGAAGGGATATATGGTTAGATATGTTCAAAAGTAAATGAAGAGAAATAATTTGGAATACTTAGCTTTCTTGAATTGTTGAAAGTGTTTGAAGTACCACATGGTTATAATCATGTTCATATCTTTTATTCTCACCTGCATGCTCAGCTGCTATAGCCTGCAGGAATCACTTCTTCTGGCTGATTGTAATAGATGTCTCTGCTCATAATGAGAGTAAGCATGTTCTCGAAGAAGCAAAGTTACTGTTTGCTGATAGAGTGAAACAACATATAGCATCTCGCAAGTTTGGTTTGAGAGATTAATGGCAGCTCTGCAAGAGCTTGCTGAACAACAACAAATCCTCAATCCTTTCTTTATTCAATCAATCTGAAGTTGTGACATCTACAGCAGATAAGGTTGAATGCTTTGCTCAGAAATTTTTTTCCAACTCCACACTTGACTCATAGAATACCCATACTTGATTACCCTCTTAGAATAGAGGCTAAATTGAATGATATGCACATAATCATGTCAATGATTTCAGACATCATTTCCAAAGTAAGCAAGTCGAGGTGACAGGAGGATCCCAGTTGTTGTTCTAAAGAAATGTGCTCTTGAATTAGCTCCAGTTCTTTCCAAACTCTACACCAATTGTCTTGCTGGTTCCTGTTTTCCAGCTTATTGAAAGTACTTCTCTGTAATTCCTGTTTTTAACAATTCTGGAAAACCCTCTGACCCATCAAACTATTGTCATATTAGTCTTTTGGCTTTTTGGCAAAGTATTCAAGGCTCTAATCAATGCTAAAGTAGTTAAACTTCTTATCACAAATAATGTGGTTTCCATTTTGCTAGGTCTACTGCTAATGTGTTAATGGCCATCACTGAATATATATATATCAAGCACTTGATAATAATGGTAAAGCTAAAGCTGTGATTCTAGATATCTCTTGGGTTCTACGCTATTTCTGATCTCCATCAATAATTTTCTTGATGTTATCAGTTTCCAAGTAGGTATTTAGGCAGATGACAGATCCATTTACTCCTGCCTCAATAGCAAATCCATCAGAGCTGGCAAAGTAAACTTGGCCATTGCTTTTGAAAAGGGCCACCAATCAGTGGTTAACTGGTACAAGAAATGCCTTGTAAATTTTAATGCCCCCAAACAAAACTGTTCTCACTTAATCAATATAGAAAAAGATTCCTTCTCACCATCAGCATGGCTGATGTTAGACTACTGAAGAGCAAAATACTGTGCTTTCTTGGCCTCAAGTTTTCAACTGACTTGAAGCAGAGCAACTACATCAAATCTACTGCATGGAAAGTGGGATCACCATGTTGTGCCAGAAAATTTTCCTTGTTGGAATCCATTTTGCACATTTATAAATCTGCCATTCATCCATGCATTGAATACTGTTGCCATATCTTCATTTGAAGGTTCTTGACAAAATTCAAAGGAGCTGTAATCAATTCTTAATTAGCATTTCAACTTCAGTCACTTTCTCACCAATGTTGCATGGCTTTCTCTTTGTTTTTTCTAGAAATATTTTTATGACAACTGCTCTGATGAACTTTTTCCGTGGTGCCCTGACTAAATGAATTTAAGTGTACAACTAGATTGGCATCTAGGCCCCACCCATTTACTGCTGAAATAGTTAAATGCAACTGCCACTTATTTATTTTTTATAATCATATTGCCCCAAGCAAGGCATTTTTCTGCCACTGTTGTGCAGGGGGTTACATAGGAGGAAAGTTCTGAGAAAGAGTGACAGGTTATAGGGGGTGTCAGAAAGTGGGTAATGAGAATACTGATGAGAGTGGATGGAGAAAGAAGTATGAGAGAGAAGATGCAGGTTAGTGAGATAGGAGATAGGAGATGACGACTTTACATTTAAATTCTTGGAGATTGTAGCTATCAGGGAAGCAAGTAAACAGAAGGGAATTCCACAGGTGGGAAGTGCAAGAAAAGAAGCTGCTGGAGTAGAATTTGTGTTTACATTTTATTGGTTTCACAGTAAAGGGGTGGGACCTAGTTGCTAATCATGTGACTTGAGTAAATTCATATTTTGGGGGCACCAGTGAGCTAAGTTCATCGGAGCTTTCTTACCCAAGTCTTCCATGGATTGAAGGTCCTTTTCAAGCTCAGCAGCGAGGTTTGCTTTGTCTATACTCTAATAGTTACTTTTCTCGTACTTCCCATCTGTGAAACTCCCTTCCATGATAAATACAATTTTTCAATATTTAAGTGCAATATCAATTGCCATCAACAGGAGAATTCATTATATATGTATATATTCAAGTGCGTGTATGTGTCTGCATATGTCAATGGGTGTACAAGTGTGTATCTGTGTCTGTGTTTGCATGAGAGACGTCACAAATTTTCCTCCCACTTGCACAAAAATACAGCAATATATGCAGCCCTACATATATACAATATTTTTTAAAAATTTAAACAGTTTGTTTGATGATTGCAAAAGTGTGAAACCCAGGTCACAAACTCACACCTATCTAACTAAATATATTTCTTTTTTTTCTCCCATCAGTACACAAAATGTGTTATATATATGTGATATGTGGGTACACAAACACAGAAAAGTTCTTGGACTAATCCACTTCCCAAAAATCAGTATTTCTATAGCTAAACATAGAAGTTTGTTGAGAGATGGGTTAAAGAAACTTCAGAAGTGATGTGTCAAATATATATATATATATTATATAAACAAATTGTATTAATTTTAGTCAACAAAATCTGTCTGTTTCCTGAATATGTAGCAACTTATTGCATTTTTCCTATTTTCAAACAAAAAAAATATACAGACAGATCTTGTCAGTTGAATTCAAAATCAATTTAAGGGTATTCTTGATACCTAATTATACATTATTTTAAAACTTAAAACAATGCACTTTCTCATCAGTTTTGAACATTTTTATTGTACTTACTGTTGAACTTTTAGATGTTAAAGAAATAAAAAGACACCCATTTTACAAAAGCTGTATCCTTATGTCAGCACTCTACTTGATTTACAATTATCATATCCATAGCTGTATAGCTAATGAGAGTTACACATGCAGAGATCAAACTCAAGTACTGTAAGTATGAATAGATATTTTAAAAGGGATTATTTACATTAGTTTTATTGAAAGAATTATTGAACAATAGCAAGAAAACAACCATTTTCTAGAAAAAAAAAGCATTGTACAGAAAAAAGCCAGAATAGCAAAATTATACACTGATAGATTATTGTAATTTCATTTCTATGTTTTTCAATTTACTTAATTTTTATTAAATATAAAAGTAATGAAGCTGAATTATAATTAGTGATTACATCTACAATCGATACAAGCACAGACTCCAAGATAAAAGATGTATCATAATACAATGCTGTATCTCCTCTTTGGGCATTAACGCAACCATGTACTCAACATCCATACAATTTTACAGATGGTAAATATGATCCTGCAATATATTATTCCATGTCTCTTGCACATAATTCACTATGACCGTAGTTGTATGTAGGCTAAATTACTAAGTCAGGCATTGTCCCAGACATGTCCAATAGGGAATATATATGGCTCTCATATTGACCAGGGAAGTTGATAATCTTGCACATCATAGTGAGTAGCATAGACATCATAGTGGCAGGCATTATCCAGCTGGAAAATCATATCACCTACAGCAGGAATGACAGCAGAATGAGTTGAACAAAGTTCTGAGGGAAGAAGAGGTGAATTCATACCTTTCCCAAGAGTGTTAAAATTATAGAAGTAAATGGATACAAAAACTTTGTTCGAGAAGTAATGAAAATTTGGTGATCATTAATTTCATTGCAATCCCATCTTTCTTGCTTTGCTCAAAATTTATACTAAAAGGAAAGATTGATATGTTTCTCCAGCTCTCTCTATGAGAGAATTCATTTAATTTATGGAGAGATGATGTTTTCATCTGTTGTATCACACAAAACAAAAATAAGAAAACTAAAAGAATCAATGAAAATTGAATCTGTTGTATAAATCATGACTTGAGTTGCTGAAGGCCAAGGACACACTGAAATATATGTAGACCATATGTGACCTTTCAAATGGCAAATTTTCTAACCAGATTTCCAAACATATTTGGTTTGTTTATGGTTAATTGAGCACACACATCAGATATTAGATGTCTGGCCCGGTAAACAAAAATGATATTACACCATTTAAGTATAGTATTGACTGCTTGCAATTAAACTACATGCCATATATTTGAACAATTATCTTAAATGCCTGAAGCAAAACAGCTTAAATAATATTTAGTTTGAGTTCAAGATTGAATTCAGATAGAGTGGCTTTCAGAATACTTTTTTTTTTTTTAACAAGTTGCTAATATTTTTTTTCATCATTTCAGCTAATGAGATCTTTATCACTTTCCAGGTAACTCATTTGGTAAGTGGTTGGGAGAGAGTGAGAGAGAAATCCACATCTAGTTATGACAGAGTTACAAGTAAGACTAGAAAAAAAAAACAAAAAAAACGATTACATATACAGGTTAGATCAACACCCATGCACTCATTTTCTTGGTACAGGCACAAAACACCAACAAACTATTCCTTCAATTGCAAGATTTTGGGAAGTTTTTACCTTAGATTTTACTTTATTGAGCATAGGATATTTACAAAGCTTAGCTTTGTATGGCAAAAAAATAAATAAGCATAAAAAGAATGTGTTGCAGCAATATTCCAAATCTATTTGCACTGAAAATCAGCGTTCAAGGTCCTAGCTCTTGCCTGGGCTCAAACCTTAACCACTGTTGTTGGCAAAGATACAACTATCTTAGACACCAAGCAGACTCACCTTACTGAGCATAGGAACTCATAACATTGAACTATATTTGTTTTGGTTTATGTAGTCTTTTGTTAGATTTTACTCTCCTGACTCTCCAGTGAAATTTCTTATTTTGACCTCTTTTCCAAAAAGATCTGTGATCCATTTTTTCTCAATATATATTCTATGACCAAATTTATGGTGTTACTTGCAATTATAGCATTTTGTTATTCAAGCCTAACTTTTAGAGACTGGCTACAGTCTTTGCTTGAGATATTATTGTTGCATTCATGAGATTAAGTGAGTTGAATCAAACAATGTTGGGTCTTCAAAAGATAATGTGAAGGGCTGAAGGTGCAGCTGAGAAAAAAGACCAGTCACACAAGTGTGTGCACACACACACACACACACACACACACTGCAGATGTATCTTGCTGTTATGACAAGATAAAGATGGTGTATAGAAATATAGTATATGTTCTTTGATTCAATTGATTGAAAATTATTTTTTTAATATAAAATTTTGGTAAATGGAGAAATCTATTGCAACCAAATAGAAGGTGAAATATTGCAACCAATTGCAAAATATACCTCTTCAATAAAAGTGGTCACTTTTCTTGATGAAAAGCATATTTTTGTTTTTGGTTTGTGAGTAAGAGTAAAGTTGCTGTATAAGGATCTGTAAAAGGAACATTATTAAACTGTTTTTTTTTCATTTTGACTCTTGGACGTTTGACATTAGATTCGTGATTCTGATTTTTGGCTATACTACTCGTGTCTTGCTTTTTGGATTTGTGAAAATAGATTTGCAATACAGACTTTTCCCCACTTTTGTTGTTTTGGACATTTGTTAACAGACAGAAATCTTAAGAAAGCAAACAGCAAAATGTATGAACTGCAAGCATAACCTTAAGTGGATATAATTCAGTCCCCACTCAAGTCTTCTCTGACTTGGAATAGTTACCTTTTTCCTTTTGACCTTCAAATGATCAGTTATTTTTTTAATCTTATTTCTGTCAAAATATATCCAACCATTGTGTGGAGAGAGTATAGAAAAATGTTGTAGAAAACAAGACTGATATTACATAAACCAAAGATCCTTTCATTTTTTTCAGTTAATTCTTATGCAAGATAAAATTCATGTACAAAATTAGTTTATGTTGGAAGGTTATTTCTAATGAAAGCATAAAAGATTTTAAGATATTGTAAATGTTAACAGTGGTTCTATTTGCTGTACAAATAAGAAATGTATACATAAGGCTTTTTAAAATTAAGCAAATATATTTAATTCTTCATACATATAAAAAGATTCAATTTCAAGGACTCACACTTTAAAAAGCTTTTTTAGTATATGGCAGGGGTAATCAACCTTTTCAGAGTGAGAGCCAGATGAAACTGTTGGGAGCAGATTGCAAGCTGGAGTAACAAATGAAACACTCCAAAGTGAATACAGTATTATAAAAAGCATATATTATGTATACATATATACAATGAAGAAAATTAAAGCATGTCCTTAACCTGAAACAAGGTACATAATTTAACAATATATACCTATATAAGAATTTTATTGAAAAAACATATAGTCTAAGCACATAAACATTATATATAATAATTTCCATGTCATGTGACGTTACTTACTTGCAGAAAGTAGCATGCATTCAACTGCCTCATAGGTAATAACCGCAGCTTTTTAGAGTCTTTGCAATTTTATATGTAAATGAGTTACCTTAGTCTACTTTGATACATTTGTGTTAGTCGCCCATAAATTAAAAAAAGCTTATAGAAAATCTTTATAGATAAAGTAAAAGATAAATAGTCTCCCTGGCTGAGGTGAGGGGAGGGGGATCAAAAGTTTTTTTTAAACAGGTTCTTTTTTTCAATCATATACAGCCTCACATAGCTAGAAGTATAACCAACTGTTGTGGAGTAAATAATACATCCCTAGTAGCATAAATGAACTAGGCCAGATACCTTAAATAAGGAACTTCAAGGGAATCAAAAAAGCCTGTTGAGTAAGAGTATTTCTTTCTGGTAAGAGTATTTCTTACAGATGTCATAGCGAGTAACCTAAGCAAGACATAATATTATAACTGCTAAAATAAAGTTATAACGATGTCGATGATTTATAACAAATAAAAAAGTAAAATACTTTTTCCTCCCACAAAATTTTAAACCATGTTTTAATTTTTTCTCTTTGGTGTGTATAAAAAAAAAAAAAAAAAAAAAAACTATTAGCACAGGTGGTAAAAATACAACAATAACAATGTCAGTAATTGCTGGAACTTCAGAAACCTTTACAAAAGTTAATATACATAATAAAGAAGGAAATGGAATAATTCCTATCTTTTTTTTACTCCTGGTACGGTGGTAAAGGATGTGCGTTGTGGTACAGTGGATATTAGCTCGGAACGAGAAACCGAGGAGCCGGGTTCGAATTCCAGTTGAATCCATTGTATTCACTTACGCGCAAATACCCTTGGGAAAGGTATTAATCCGTCTCTTCCTTCCAGTTATGGATTAAATAGCAGGACAGATTGGGTTCTATAGCCTTGGTCGGCAACCAGTCTACCGCAGAAAGCAATGGCAACCTACTGTGGGATAATCTTCTGCCCAGTCAGTCATGTCTCTTTCGAGACATGATCGCCCAAGCGTGTATCACGTATGGCACTTAACTGACTGACGGTGGTAAATGCTGTATATAAATTCATATACAATTCCAGTGACAGAATTACCTTTTTTGCTTATTTTAGAAGATACAAGCAAATTTTATGAAAAGTATGCAGCAACTAGGAAGGCAAGAAAAAAAAGACTTTTGCTGAGAATGTTAGCACTGGTAAAACATGAAAAATACTGTAACTTTGTCCTACCACAAAAATACAGGAGAAATTTGTTTTAAGAAACAGTAAATATTCTGACTAAAATTTTTGGTGAAAAAAAGGTCATTCAATACTTATTAAAAATCTGGGAAAAAAAAAAAAGGAGACAAAAATATTGTCATATATGCTGGAATTATTAACAAGGAGTGTGGAAGATCCAGATTAAACAAGCTGACTTTGAATATGTTTAAAGAGTTATTTTCTTTTCAAGGGTTAATGGTAAAAAAAAAAACTGCAGAAATACAAGTGAGAATTCTAACAAAAATTGAACAGAATAATAAACTTACCATACAGGAAATATCAAAAACATGTCAGAAAATCATAAATCTGAGATGCAATGTGAAGAAATTGAGGAAAAAGAATGTGCATACATACAAGTAAAAGAAAAATGTGAAAAAATAAAAAATAATTTATCTTTTGTATGTGGAAGGTTACATCTCAGACACAACTGTCCCTTTAAGAATTTGAAATGCTATAAGTGTGAATAAGTAGGACATAAAAGTCACACTGTAAAACTAAAACAAGGAAAGTTTCTACCAGAAAAAATTAGTACACAGTAATGTGATGGAAAAATAATTACAGAAAACCAAAGAAAATTTGTGTATGTTTGTGTAATTTGTGCAACTCAACACTGGTAGTGATATCACAATCATGAATGAAGCCACATGGAAAGCAAATAGAAAACCTATATTAAAAAGAATTTTGAAAGTTACAAATAGCATATCAGGTGAGAAATTATTATTAGCGAAATGACTCGTAATATTTCATTCCATAACAACTCTAAGGCGTATGTGTTAAAAAATACTATAAATTTACTCAGTACTGACTGGATGAAATTATTTAAACTGTGAGATTTACCTATAAAGGTTTATTTCAAAAATTTAAGTGCAAAAGTAACCAGTTAAAAAAAAAACAGGGGTAAAATTTAAGGGAAGAATTGAAAAAATGTTTTCTGATGTTTTGTTGGATGAGTTGGGTTGGCATTCCAAATACAAGGTGAAATTTTAAGTGAAAAAAGCCAACACCACTGTTTAAACCAAAACATAGTATACCATTCATAGCATTGGATCAAGAATTCTTCATTGAGTTGATCCAATGTAATGAATGGTATACTATGTTTTAGTTTAAACAGTGATGTTCACTTGAAAAAATAGGTATAATTGAAAAGATTAAATCTTCAAAATGCATGTAAAAAAAATAAAATAAAATAATAATAATAATAATAATAATAATAATAAAATTTGTGTTTGTTCTGATTTTTTGACAGTGTTAAACAAGTGTTTAAAACCACATAACTGTCCATTACCAAGTACAAAGAAATATTTTGCAAAATGAAACAAGGGGAAAATTTTTTTCCAAACCTAGATCTTTCGAGGCATATTTGCAAATACATGTTAGAAAAGAATTTTCAGAGTTAACAACTACCAATACACACAAGGGATTGTATTGAACCAACTTCATTTTGGTATAAAAGTGGCTCCAGCCATATTTTAACAAATTATCATTTTGCAGTTGCTTATCTGGATGATATATTACTTAAAAGTGTATTTAAGAAGCAACATATTGTACACGTGAAAACAGTTTTTAAAAAACATGAGAGTACAGGTTAAAACTCAGTGATATAAAAATGAAAGTTTTTTTTACCTAAAATCAAATACATAATCATTGACAAAAATGGTCATCAATTAGATCAGTCAGGGGCAAGTGCAATTAAGAAAATGCCTCCTCTAAGAAACATTATTCATTATTTATATTGTTCAGACTATTGTCCTCATCTTTGTTACATATTCACAACATTTTGTCCATTGTATGCTCCAGCTTTCTTCAGGTGACAGGAATTTCAAACTAAACCATTTATTTCATTCACTGAGGTAGATTGTTCTAGTTCCATGTGCCATGCCAACTCTATCAAACAATCAACTTCATGAGCCATTTAACAAACTCATCATCCAGATTCTGATGAATAGAGCACACAGCAGAATCAGGCCAGAGATAGGACAAAGACAGTGCAATTTCATCAAGGACACCAGAACAAGAAATGTGATATTTATACTCAGAATGTTATCAGAAAAGGCAATACAAATGTGGAAGAACATGTATCTGTGTTTTATAGACTAAGCAAAGGTGTTCAAGAAAGTACACCACAAAGACTCAGTAACCTCAACGTATTTGGGAAAGACTCTAGAATAATCAAGAACTTATACTGGCAGAACCCGCCTGTATATAGACAGGAAATGAATTCAGTGGATCTATTCAACCTGTAAAGCAAAATAATTCTGAGAGAACTAGAAGTCCTGCTAGCAATCATCATTGCCACAATTGCAACACTATAAGATACACAGATGATAAACACAGAAAGGAAAATACAGGATCTCCTACAGAAGGTAGCAAGGGAAAGTGAGAAGTAAGGATTAAACATAAACCACAAGAAAACTGAATGCTTGTTTATCAGCAAAAAGAGAAGCCCAAAATGCCAACTACAGGTTGACAGGAGGGGGGATACTAAAATCAAGTAAGTGCAGAAATTTAAATAGCTGGGAAGTGTTCTGAAAGAGGATGGAAAGTGTAACACTGAGATCTGAAGACACACTGGCATGGCCAAAGTCATTTCAAAAGCTAAGCAGAGTATTGAGAGACAGGAAGATTTCACCGAAAACAAAGAAAAGAGTACTAGATTGTCATGTGATATTGGTCCTCCCAGAAGGAAGTGAATGCTGGACAATCTCCTCAAAGATGAAGGAGAGACTTGAAGCAATAGAAATGTGATTCTACAGAAAGATGCTGAGGATATCATGGACTGAACATGTGAGCAACAACAAAGATTTGGAGAGGATGCAAATGAAAAAGAAACTTATACTTAACAACAGAAAGAGACAGTTGAAGTTGATAGGACATGTAATGAGGAAGGAGGGCTTGAAAAATCTAATACTCACAAGATAGATAGAGGAAAAGAGATACAGGTGAAAACAATATGAGACATACTTGATGAACTTGAGCAAGTGCATGGGGGAGCAGGGTTTGGGAGAGATACCAAGAGGAAGAGTGTTAAGATTGACAAAAGATAGGGGTAGGTGGAAGTCCATGATTGCCTATGTCCTGAAAGACATGGCACATAAAGAATTTGTATTTTGTCTGACAGGAATCAAAGGATAAAGTCAGTAATGTTTTAATACATTGCCCTTACCTACTGTCTTCCCACAGTTTACAGTATCTAGGAACCAATTTTTATAAAGCTGGCTTCATTTAATAAATAAAAGAAAGTCAGGTGAGGGAGACAAAAAAATTTGTCTTTTTTATTTTTTCACACATGGTGACAGAGGTGAGAGGCAGTTTGTTTTTCAGAAAGACAAATTTCATTTTTTTTAAATTTATTTAATAATTTCAATAAAGTGACAAAACAATAATGTAAGTTTTTGTCTCTAGATGACTGTTCAACAATTTATTTATGAAAATTAATTTAAAACTGGGCTTTTTTATTGCCTACTTTTTTTTTTTTTTAACTGTTTGGTGTCTTGACTGATTTCAACCTGGCTACCCCTATGCATACACACCCAAATTAGTTTTACTCTTGTAAGAATTCAATCAGAAATTTTTTTTTTTGTTAAAAAAAATTAAAAAAAAAAGAATAACTATAAAGTTAAGTGCTGTGTGAAACAAAAAAAATTCCTTTGGAAAAATATTTTTTTTATAATTGGAACATCCTGTTTGTGAGTTTGAGCTAAATATTTAGTTTTGTTACAATAAATGCACACACACTTTTCCCCAAGCATCAAAACAATTTTTTAAAATTAGCTACTCTGTGTTAAAAAAAAAAAGAAAAAATGAAAAAAAAAAAGAAGGCATGTTTCACTTCCCTTGTATGAAAAACTGGAAGCCTAGAATGATAAAACTGCTCTCTTTTTTTCTTAATTGGAACAACCGGTTTGTGAGTTTGAGCTAAATATATCCAAAAACAATTTAAAAAAAAAGTTAACTATTAGCTACTCTGTAAAAAAAAAAAAATTTTATAAAAAACTGTAAGCCTGAGCTGATAAATTGATTTTTTTTAACCTAATATGGAAAAGCAAAAGACAACCTACAACTTCAACTTTGAAAGATGGTCACTATATTAAAATGTAAAGGATTCAAAGACTTATATATGATCATTATTTGTTCTATCATAGGTATTTATCAATTTTTGATGATTTTATTACTTTTCTATTAAACTAAAATGTCATTATTTGGTTTTTGCCTAATAACTTGAAATAGAGGTTATTCAGAATACGTCTATGTGCCCTGTCTCTTCAGAACATAGGCGATCATGGCTTTCTACATCTCCCTATCCCTGGTGGTTCTTAGCACACCTTCTCCTGTTACACCATGCAACCCTTGTTCCATAATCCACCTGATTAGGTCCTTCAAATATGTTATCCGCTATTTTCCCCTGTCTCTCCTTCCTTGTATTGGGCATGTTAGTATCAGGTTCTCCAAGCCCTCCTTCTTCATTGCGTGTCCCAGAAACTTCAGCTGTCTCTTCCTGATGCTCAGTATTAATTTCCTTTTTGTTTCCATCATTTCTAGGACCTCATCATTGCTCACATGCTCGATCCATGATATTTGCAACATCATTCTATAGAACCACATTTCAGTTGCTTCCAGTTTTTCCTTCATCTTTGATATTGTCCAGCATTCACTGCCATATTGAAGAACTGACAACACATAGCAATCCAGTACTCTCTTCCTTGTTTTGAGTGAAACCGTCCTGTTTCTTAATATTTTACTCAACTTCTGGAATGTTTCCTTTGCCATGCCAATTCGCTTTCGGATCTGTGTGGCACTTTCCGTCTTCTGTTATAACGCTTCCCAGGTATTTAAATTTTTGTACCTGCTTGATTCTATATCCCTGACCTGTATTTGGCATATTGGGCTGCCCTTTTTACTGATGACCATGTATTCGGTTTTCTTGCAGTTCATTTATAGTCCTTTCTTATCATTCTCTTCAGCTACCTTCTGTAGGATGTCTTGTAGTTTCCTTTCTGTGTCTACTATCAGCACTGTATCATCAGCATATCTTAGGTTGTTTAAATTGTGGCCTCCGATGACAAATCCAGACATAACTTCTAGGGTCCTCAAAATATTCTCGCTGTACAAGTTGAACAGATCCGCTGAAAAGACACATCATTGTCTTACGCCCCCTTCTATCTTTGTATATCTGCTGAATTCATTACCTGTTTGTATACAAGTGGTTTGCTGCCAGTAAAGATTCCTGATTACTCTTAAGTCTTTTCCAAATATGTTAAATCTGCCGAACATCTCCATCAATTCTTTGTGGCGTATTTTGTCAAATGCCTTCACATAATCAATAAAGCACAGGTATAAGTCCGCCTTCATTTGTATTGCCCTTTCAGAGAGCATCCTAATCATAAATATAGTATTTCTTGTTCCAGTGTCTTTGACGAAACCGCACTGTTCTTGCCCTATCTCTGGCCTGATTCTGCTTCTCGCTCTATTCATCAGGATTCGGATGATCAGTTTTGTTATATGGCTCATTAAACTGATGTTTCTGTGGAGTTTGCACTCGTTTGCTCCTGGCTTCTTAGGTAGTGCTAAGAAGATAAACTTGCTGAGGTCATCTGGTATTACACCACTATTATAAATTTAATTTATTATTTCTGTAATTTTCTCTATGCCAAATTCTTCCAGGGCTATCAGCAGCTTTATGACTATGCCATCTGGTCCAGATGCTTTGTTTCTATTGTTTGGCTATTGCAGATTCCACTTCACACTTTAATATTTCTGGTTCGTCCTCATCTTTGCATATTACTGGCTGCTCTCTCTTGTCCTGGAAATGATCTTTTATATATTCTTCCCATCATACATCAAATAACTTAAATAAAACATATTGATACTACCTAAGATTTTAACTCAGGCTTTGTTTTGACATCTAAATTGATTGTTTAAAATTTGACAATTTTTTCAAACCAAATTTGAATTTTTGAAGTATATATGATTTGCCTAATGACTTCAGATATCTTGGAATTAGTACAAACTAATGGATTGTCAGTCTACAGTTTGTAGCAATTTACTTTATTAAGAGTGCTCAATACTTAGTAAAGCATTATATATGGTAATATTTTTATACGTTTATAATAAAAACATAGTTTACTGTGTTTCAGTACTATCTTATTAGCACCACATCAGGCAGTGAAATATTTTTTTCTGTTAGAAATTATTATATACAGAAACTTAAAAACAACACAATTTTTACCACATCTAGACAATTAAGGTGGGGAATTTTTGGAGGGTTTGTCTCAATAAATGCCAGGTCATGAAAGGAGAAATTTGATTTTTTTTTAATCTTCACTTCATCCCAAGCAAGGCAATTTTACTGCCACTAGTATGCAGGGGGTTACATAAGAGAGTGATGAGAAAGAGGAACAAGTTGCTGGAAGTGTCAGAGAATGAGTAAGAGAACACTGGTGTAACCTTTGCTATAGTGACAGTTATGACACTGGTGTGAAGAAAGCTGATGAGAGTAGAGTGGACAGGGAAAAGAACATGAGGGAAAGGATGAGAGTCAGATATAGGAGATGGCAATTGACCTTACATTTAAATTCTTAGAGATTGTAGCTGTCGGGGCAGTAAGTATATGGAAAAGAAGTCCACATGTGAGAAGTGCGAGAAAAACTGCTAGAGTAGAAGTTGTGGTTACATTTTATTGGTTTTACTGTAAAAGGGTGAGACCTAGTTGCGAGTCTAGTAGCTTGAGTAAATTCATGCAGAGGGGGCACCAGGGAGCTAAGCTCATAGAAGAAGCCATGAAAATATTTGTAGAAGAGACAGAGGGAAGCCACATTATGCTGGTGAAAAAGTGACTGCAGCTGAGCTACCAAGTCTGGATCAATCACATTGCAGACTCTTCATTGGATTTTGTCAAAAAACCCAAGGTGAATAGCAGGAGCACCCGACCAGATGTGACAGCAGTATTCAATACATGGGTGGATGGTAGATTTATATATGTGCAGGATGGATTCAAGCGGGAAAAACTTCCTGACCCTACACAGTGAACTGACCTTCCTAGCAGCAGATTTAGCTATCGATGCAATGTAGTCATTCCACTTAAGGTTGGCTGAGAGAGTTAGTCCAAGGAGGCACAATGTCTTGCTTTCAGTGAGACTAGCCTGATCCATGCTAATGCAGGTAGGAGCAATTGTCCATGGTGATTAACAGATAGCAGCTTCATTTTGGAAGCATTAAAATTTATGAGCACATTTGTTACCCCAGTTCACCATAGATTGGACGTTCTTTTCATGCTTAGCAGCGAGGTTCATTTTGTCAGTCTCAGTGGATTTCTGATCAAGGTAGGAGTGCACAGTGGTGTCGTCAGCATAGATGCCTACTTAGGATCTGATTACATCAGGAAGATCATTGATGAAGGTTAGAAAAAGCGTAGGACCTAGAACAGAGGTTTGAGGAACACTCATGTTTGTATAATAGTATCAAGCAGCATGCCTGTTCAATACTACTTTCATTATGCAATTTGAAAGGAATCACTAGATTAGATCAAACAACTGTCCAGTTATACCATAGCCCTGTAGCTTGCAGAGAAGGCCAGCATGCCAGACTGTCAAACACTTTGGAGATATCCATAACAACAGCTCAAGCTTCGCCGGTTTTTTTTCAAAAGCCTGGCATATATACTCAGTGATGGCTGTTAGCATATCAGCAGTGGACCTGTCAGAAAAGAGACTGTAGGCTGTGAGATGTTGAACCACTTCAACGTTGATAATAGCCTCGAACACTTTGCCAAAAATCATTAGAAGGCTGATGGGTAATAATTAGAGGGGTCCAAGGGTTCTCCAGAATTCTTAAATACATGAACCACCACAGAGGAGAACTTCCAGCAGGCAGGAAAGCAAGAAGCAGAGAGGCAGTCGTTGTAGAATTTGGAGAGGACAGAGGAGAGTTCATGAGATTCCATCACCTCTGTTCACTTTATGGGGGTCAAACTTTGAAATTATGTTAGAGACCAGTGAGGGAATAAAGTGGACATGACTCAGTTGAGCCTCAGTTCTAAGCAGGATACCCCAGATGAATCCAGTGTTGAGTTAGTGGAGAATCTGTGAGCAAAGCACTTGGCCTTGTTTGTCGAAGATGTGAGGACCTCAAATTCATTGATTAGAGAGGGGATTAAAGACTTACTGTTAAGGGTAAAGGTGGGGTAGAGACTTGAAATGACTTGAAACCCAGATGTTTTCTATGCCAGTGATGAAATAAATTGAATGATACCTATGTAACATTTAGCAAGTCTGAAAAGTTATCGTGTGTCCTCATGAAATGGTTACAGGATTTTCTTTAAGTTATTTTTCACTTAAAGTAGTGAACAAATAACAAAGAAAAGTTTTTTGTTTTCTTTTCTTTTTAAATACACTGCATATGTAGTTGACTATCCGTCAAGCCAAAACAAATTATCAGAAGATGGGAGAGTTAATCAATTTATGCTAGGGGATAGATTATAGATGTCTAGTTATATTAGGAAAAATTAACTATACTTCAGGGTATATTTTAGCTGATAATGACAGATGGAAGTTACTTCACTACATTTATTCAGCAAGTTTAGTTTTGGAAAGTTGATAATTTGTAATTTTTTCTGTAAACATAGAAAATATGGCTCATTTAAAGATTTACAAGTTCTGTTTTTTGTTTGTTTTAATGTTTTTCATTTTACAGTAGGGTGTTATTGGCATCTTTTAAATTGCCAATAATAAGTAGAAAGTGATGTGCTATTGTGGCAAGTCTTATTAAAAGATAAGGTGTGCAAATAATTTCAGGTTTTAAAGGGATTCTTGGTACAACTGATATAAAATTTTATTACTGTAGGATTTTCTATGGTAGAAATCGAGCATAGATAGACTATATTGTTGTCAATCTAAACATTCTAAAAAAAATTAATGATCACAATAACAATAATTGCAATTACTAAAAACTTATTGAGTGTCTATTACAAAAGAAATGTCTAACTGACTCTATAGTCTACCTATGCTCTCTTTCTACCATTACCTGTTCTTCCATCTATTTACACAAGCTTGTTATCTTACTCATTGTTATCTTCTAGTCTATCCTTTGAGTGTTAAATTATCAAAGTCTACTTTGCTCTTTATGTTTCTTAGAAATTTCAAGTGTAAGTAAAATGAAAAATTAGCTATTATGATTGAGATATAGCTTCCTTTAGCAAAAAAAATTTTCACATCATTCAACCCTTTAATCAAGCACTATTGATAGGATACATAATGGCAAATAAAACAATATTGTAATTCATATTAATATATTTAATTCATAACAACATTTAATCCATTGAGAGAAGGAAATAGAATGTAGACTAAATTGGATTGAAATGCAAGAGTTGAAGAGCAGATTTCTTTCACAATAGAGTATCACATGATATACATTGGCTTAATGTCATTTATAGTTGCTTTTATTTTAGGCATTCTATTGATTAAAAAAGCTTGCAAAAAAGCTTTATGAAAAGTTGGTACAAGAATAACAATTGTGGATTAGATATTTATCATCAATATTTAATGTATATTTTATTAGTACATTAACAATTAAGAATAATGGAGATTAACCAAAAAAACATTCTAAACTACTCAAACACAATTGAAAATTTATTAACCCGTTAAAGCAAAAAGCAGCTGTTTATTTCAGAAATGCTCCTATGAATGACTAACATCATCTTGAAGGAGAAAATACATGCCAGCTTAAGTATTTAAAGTAAACATCTATCCATTTGCAGTTGAAACAGAATGAAAATGAGAAAAGAACCCTATATTTTTAAGAGATACTGTAACCAGTGTAAGAACTAAAAATATTTTGCTATACCTAAATAATCCAATGAGTAGGCTAAGCATAGCTATCAATTCCACATAGGATTCGCTAATTAGAATATTGTATTAGTAATGGTAATATTAGCCACTTCTTTATAAAGAACATTCAGCATTCATCGACCATTGGTTGAAATTTCTAAAATCTTTCTCTTAAAACAATTTTCCAGGAAAATAAATTCCTCAAATCTACTGTTATTGCTATTTTTTGTATTGATGGGCTTTCCTTCCTAAACTTGAAGTAGTGCAAAATGACAGCTTTTTGATTATGTCATTTTTTTAAGTCACATGTGATATCTATTTAGCTGTTGTCGAGAGTCCCCAAGTTATGTATTTTCTGTTATTTAGCACAATTCTTTGTGCACCCATAGCTCTAACCACAAAGTTCAAAGAAATGAGATCCTTGCCAAGACCCATAGGTTTTAATCACTTAAAGTTATTTATAACCATTGATTGTAGAAAGTGGTTGTATATTTGTTGTGGATTCTTGTTAGAAAACCACACAATATAATAAAAACAGATATGAGAGGAAAAATGTAAGTATATTGAATAAAAGATATACAACCTGTACATGGCTAGTAGATTCAGGAATACTTGTTAGTAGGAGTCAAATATATACAAAAAGTAAGTCCAGGTAATAGTCTATATTCTTGCTGACCAATGAGCGGCGGTTCAACTGCTCTGACAAACAGCAACTCTAACAACAACCCGTTCTGTGTAGAAAGGATTATTTGTATACCATGGAAGAGTCCATGGAGTGTGTGAAAAGGGGTGACTCCCCAACAATATTGCTGACAGTTTAGACAGTCTGAACAAATTTGGCATTATGCAGATATTCCATATGAAAATCTGACAAGGCTATTTAAGAACAGGAACAGAGTTTTCAGAATAATGTTTTGATTTTGTAGCAATTTGTTGTGTTAGTTAAAACTACCTTTAATGCAGCTTATTCTCTGTTCAATTTCCATATCTCCTATACTGAATTTGTTATAACTAATCAATACAACAAGGTATTTGAAGTGTTTGGTATTTACTATTTCCACATCCAGAATTTTTCTGATGGATTTAGAATAGATACCATTACTGATTTTATTCCAATTCTAGACCATTGTTTCTATTTTGGAAAGGTTTATCTTAAGTCCTATTTTTTGAAACACTTGGAAGAGGATGATTTTCTACTCAAGATAATTCTTATTTTAACTATGAATACCTATGTTGTTGATATATTAGTAGAAAAAAAAAAAAGATAGGAATGCTGATATTACTCATCTGATTCCTTAAAAATTATGTCAAAGGACTCCAATATATTATGTTCATGGAAAAAAGGAAAAATATAAAATGGAAGAAAGAAAAAAGTGGAAGAAAAAGAAAAAAAAAGAATGAAGAAGAAAAAGAAAAGAGAAGTTGGAAAAAACAAATGTATATCACATTTTTTAGAGTCATTGATAGGCCTACAAAGAGGTAAGGAATATTGTTAATTACATTCACATAACACAGAATGGCCCAATAATAACAACCATACTTTTATTTGATGAAATTCTATTGTTTATTCAGTAATTCTGCTAATTGTTCTAATAATAAAATAAATATTTTGTGCTCTTATGAAATATTATTCATATTTTACAAGTATTTTATGCTGTACTAAAATTTCAATATACTTTAATTATTTTGAACTATTGTTCTCATCTTGGTTGTTATAGATCTTATTATAGACACAATGTTTCAACCAAATATTTTGATTATCATCAGGTGCCAATTGCTTGACTGATGTGAGATCTCTTAATTATTGCATTATTTTGTCTCTGCAATCCCAGTTATTGCTCATTTTTGCTGACCCACTGTCTCACTACTTTATCCAGGGATTGACCAATAGATGATAGTAACACATGTTTAATCAATTATAACATCACCTCCAAAGGACATCAAGTATGTTGATAATTACTCATCTCAAAATGTGAAATATAAAATGTCTTGAAGATAAAATATATAAGCTAATGCAACATGATATTTAGATCTTAAAATATAAAATGTTATATGGAAATGACTAAGGGAATTTCAATTCAGGTGAAGACATTGTAAATCAAAACTATTTAAAAAGCTTTGTTTTTTTGTCAATTTAGGTCTTATACTAACCTCTTAAAACAGTGAGAAGGTAGCTGAGCAGGTAGTTATAGTAAATATTGATATTGGGACAGAACAAATATACCACTATCAGTTTTCCTTTTAACCCCAACAGTAAAAGGATTTTTTGTCTCTCCTTATCAGAAGCAAGCACTGACTTGTTTCAATAAATAAATGTATTGTCCTATAAATTAATGACAATATTTTTAAGTCACTTATTTTTCTCTCTTAAAATGTTTTAACTGAAAAAGATTTTATAAACATTTTAATCAAATGATACATTAATACACAAATACAATATATTTTCAAGTAATGTTCAACTTCTGACTATACAACAATAATTACTACAGGTCTGTATCTAATAAGCAAATATAATTGTTTAATCTAGTAAGCTCATGACAAACCAATATGAATAACTGAAGGAGAAAAATTACAGCATGAATAACTAGATTATGACAAAAATGCAGTGTGCGATGGGTAAATTGTTGCCATATTATATTATCTTAATTTCACTCATGCATGTTGTTTGTTTTTTTATATTGTCAATTGCACAGTAGAGTCAGTTGGGCATCATCTGTGAGAAAAAAGCACCATGGTGCAATTCACTGCCAGAAATTTGAAAACAGCATGCTGTACTGCTTAGCATTCATGCTGAAAGCTTCAATACAAACATTTCAGAGTATTTGAATGTTAACCTGAGGACAACGCAGAGGATTTTAAAAGAGTTGGATGAGTCTAATGGTGATTACAAAGATGTTTGGAGTGATCACTAGTGATAGCAATGTTATGCTTCTGTTCATCTTCCCACAGGGCCTCAGATTCAACACAGAGGCCTGTGTCAAATGCCTTGAGGTGATAGTGATGCCCTGGGTCAAGAAAGTGAATGCTGGAAGACTATGCATGGCAACTAGTTTCTGCACTTTAGAAATGCACAATCTCAAAAAATGAAATCATTTTTAAGACTGACATGATTCAATTCAAGCTTATTTCATGTACACTTCTGAAAATAATGACTTCATTTTATATTGTTATTCATACTATTATTAATACTAATCATTAATATCTTTTGTTTCTCATGTTATAGTGGCAGATATAAATAGTGAAAATCTGGTAATTTTGAGTTGTTTAAGCTATTGAAGTTGCTGACAGAACTCAAGAATTGTCTCATTTTACAATTGAAATGTTCAGATGTAACCCTAAGTTCTATGCTAACAGTTTCTTCTCTCACATTTCTCACTTATAAAACTCTTCCAGCTTCTTGATTTACAGTCAACTTTGATTCTAAAAAATTTGAATGCAATGTCAACCCTTACTTTTTAATTTTTATTCTTTTATTGTTCACCCTCCTTAATAAGCTTTTCTTTTCTCATATTCTTTCACACTCAGTAATCCCTCACATACTAATGGTTTTATTGCTTTGCTTAGGGTGAAATAATTTTAAACAAATAAATTGGAGAAAAATTAATACTGTACTACCTAAAACTAATTTAAATATTTTTAAAATAGCAACATAACTCTTGAAATAAAACCCAAAAATTGATAACCATCCTTTGTAGATTATGATCTTTCAAATACTAACTAGAGATCAATTTAACCATAGACACTTGAAAATTTTCAGAAAAAGTAAAATTATAAAAAACAAAAAATAGTGATAATGCATACAGTTGATTAAAAAATGAAAATACTTTTGATATATTCTAATGCAATCTTTATTTTCTAAGCTTCAATAGCATTGAGTAAAAAAAAAATAAAAAACTTACCTCAACATGTGGATGGGATTTACTGTCTATTGTGTATGTCAAAGAAAATAGACTAACAACAGGTTTAACAAGACAAAAAATGTTACTCAGTTTTCACGGCCAAAAAAAAATAAATAAATAAATGAGAATAATATCAGTATACTGAAAAAAAAAAAAAAACATACTATAGCATTCAAGAATTGGAATTCTGTTCCTCTTTAAGCCAGCTCACTTTTATATGGTACCACTCACATTTCCTCCCCACTTTCACCATTCTCTATCCAATGGTTCACTAATCATTTCACGATTATTAGAAAAACAAATGACTTAAAAGAAAAAATTCATTTCCTGCATAGAAGCAACTCTAAACCATCCACTTCAACAAATCATTTGTTTTAGTAATCATTAAGGAAATCAAACACTTTTCAAAGCAGTTTATTAGCCACTTTAGGTAGAATTCGATGATATAGGTCATGAGAATTTTTTTTTGCTTTTGTAAAAGTTGATGTGATGTGTGTTGTGGTACAGTACATATAAGCTTGAAACAAGAAATTGAAGAGCCAAGTTTGAATTCCAGTTGAATTCATTGCATTCACTTACACACAAATACTCCTGGGAAAGGTACTAATATGTCACTTTTCCCTCCAGTTACAGGTTAAATAGCAAGACAGATTGGGTTCTATAGCCTTGGTTGGCAATCAGTCTACCACAGAAAGTAATGGCAACCTGCTGTAGAAAAATCTTCTGCCCAGTCAGTCATATCTCTTTCAAGGCATGATCGTCAAAGTGTGTATCATGTATGGCACTTAACTGACTGATGGGATATCTCACAAGAAACAAGTGTCCTGTAGCTTCTAGTTATAACAATAAACTGGATGGCAATTAAAATGATTTATAGATAGCAATTAAAGCCGTGATTAATAATTGTTCTAGAGTAACTGAAGAGATATTTGGCCAAAAACTTTCTCAATTACATGTGATTAATGCAGGGATTTAACATTATTATAAACAGTATGTGTGTACACTTACACATTACATACACAAGAGAGTGCTGAAAAATTCCTGACCCAACCTACTTCCCAAAGTTTAAACAAACAGATTTTTTTTAAGTAGAAAGAATCCTTGGCTGAACCAAGATATTTTCAGCACCTCCTTATATGTAAGGAAATATCTGTGATCAACTAAACAGGTCACACAGTGTTTATGGTCATATCTACAAGTGTAGATCAAATACAACTTTTATACTTTGCATACATAACCACAAAATATGACCACATAGTATAACTCACAATGCTTATCTAAATTAGGTAGGTACCAAAAACAAACTATAGCAATGATCATACTTTCTAAAAATATTCTAAGAAGTATTGAAATAATTTATTTATCTTTATGTTAATCTTATTTACAACACAACAGCATACAGTTAATTATTAAAAAAATAAGATTAAAAATAAATTATTTTATATACTTTGATTTTTTTTAATGTCAATTATTGCCATCCAAAATTGACTTCCTGATTGGGGTATATTGATAAAAATGTAATTTCTAAATAAAACTAGAAGCCATTATAGTTATGTAGAATTTTGTTTTCACTCTAAACAAGGTGATTAAAGCCACTGAGTCAAAAGGAGTTACTGACTTGGAAAGAAACTGAGAAATTGTGCAAGAGAAAAAGAACAAGAGCAGGATTCAAGGAAACAAAATGAGGAGTGACATTGCATTTACATTTTTGAAGATTATAGTTGACATGAAAACAAGAAGTTAGAAGAGAGTTTTGCAAATGTGAAGAAAATATTAGCATAGAACTTATAATTACATCTAGTAATTTAAACAGTGAAATTATGAGACTTAGTTGCCTATTTAGAATTGTGCTTAAATTGATGAAGTCAAGGGAAGCTCATCTGAACAGTTACCATGAAAATTGAATGCCATCAATCAGAACAAGTGATAATCAGATGGGGCACTGTCTAGTGAATACAGTGTGTGGGCGGGTAAGCTTTTCCAAGTAGGTTTTGCAACATGTAGCCTAGTGTTGTCATGTTGCAAAATCACTTTGTTGTGTTTCTGCTCATACAGTGGCAGTTTTTCTCTCCAAGGCTTGGCCTAAATGCATCAATTGTAGTTGATAGCAATTGACCATAAATGGTTTCAGTTGGTCTGAGCAACTCAAACTACACTCAGATGATCCCACTAAATATAGTGCAGAAGCTTTGAAACATGGACATTTGGTTTTGCCACTGATGTTGATGCATGGCTGGGCTTACCCCATGATTTTCTATGCTTAGGGTCATTGTAGTGTATCCACTTTTCCTCACTGGTCATGATACGATGCAAAAAACCTTCCCTTTTCTCCCATTGAAGCAGATGTTCACATGTGACAAGATGCTATTCGATGTCTCTTGGCTTCAACTCATACTTTACAGAATGTTCTTGCTTTTGAATCATTACTAATACTTTTAAACTTTTTGAAACTTATGTAATCAACTCCTAATGATTCTGCAAGTTCAGTTTGTGCCTGACATGAGTCTTCATGAAGTAATGCCTCCAATTCCTTATCTTGAAACTTTTCTGTGAACCAGACCATTCATCTTCAACATCAAAATCATTATTTTTGAAGCATCTAAACCAATCTCTGCATGTTGTTTCTGACAGAGCATGGTCACCATAAATATCAACAAGAATTCTGTGTGTTTCAGCTTCAAATTTTTTTTTAATAAAGTAGTGCAGTAAAATACACTGTTTTTGGCACAAACTCTCACATGGTTTATGCTATGAAAAACAAAGTTGTCTACATTTTGGCAAAATGACATACACTGAATTTCTATTAAAATATTCAGTGGGACCTCTACATGTAGAATAAAAGAATGAAAATATCCTACCTTAACCATTTGATGGGTAACAAAGCAAATAAGATTCAAGCATAATCAAACAAGACATCTTTATGGTTTAAGAGACAATGTAACAAAAATGTTTATTCAGCATAGCTGACTTACAGAAAATAAGGAAGGAACCTTAAAGGTCCAAGCACCCTACAACAAAATAGGATGTAGCATCCAAGGGAAAATAATTAGTCCTTTATTCATTTCTGCTAAACATTATCTACCAAGAGTGCAATTTTTCAACAATTTCAAGCTTGCTTATAATACTTCTTTATAGATGCATTACCATCTGAAATTACATGTACACAGTTCTGGGAACACCATTTGTTGGAAAACAGCAAGAACTTATTCAAGGTGTTAATACATATAAAAGCTCTGTTCTGTGAGTAATGCTTGCATTAATTCCTGACCATTAATAATCACTTCCATCCTGATTACCAATATACAAATTTCAGTATTTAATCATCAACCAGAAATATTTGGTTGGTTAGTTCAGGAAATAAGTAAAAACTAAGAAAGCAAATGACAGCAAATACTCAGTGATAAGATAAATATTTGCCTATGTCAAACACAAAACCTGCAGGCTATCTTTCTGCATTCCACAGAAAATAAATTATGTGACCAATATTCTCTTCTAATTGTAATAAGTTTAAATTTGTCCCTCACACCTATTATACTTTTGCATTAGAAGCATTGAGCTTGACCAACCCACCAAATGCAAACAGACAATCAATTTTAAGTTCAGCAGGGTCTGTACTAGTTCCTCTCTAGGAGAGAGAAGAAAACTTGACCTTCAACAACATCATGTATTATTTATCAGCTACCTGACAAAAAGGTATAAATGTACTTTGTAACAATATCAGCCACATACTTTTTTTTTTTTTTTTTTAATTCAAAAGAAGGAATATTTGGCAACTCATTAAGAGGACTCCTCATCACCAAAAATTATTGTCTTCCTCAAGTGTGCTGTGCATTAAATTTAACATGAGAAAATGCACTTCTACTATAGTAGGCCTCCAACTGGAGTTGATGTTCACTTTAGTGACAAACCTGCTTCTGGCCTGCCACACTTCTCTCTCAGCATGTCCTTGTGTACCTGAGTTTGAGATCCCTGGTCTATGGGTATCAAGTTCAGAGGTCATTGAGATGAAAATACAACTATGATTGACACTTTTTATATATTTTTTTTTATACTTTGTCTCCTTACTGCCAGAATTTGTTGTCAATCACAATCATTTTGAATAAATGATTGCTCTGACATTTACTAAATAAACTACAGACTTGTGTTATCATTAGTTAAATAAAAAAAATTCGTAAAAGTATAAAGAACATTAATGAATTTGTAATCAGAGCATAAATCAACATTTTTACAAGGTGTTACCTTCAAAAGTTCAAAAAAGAAAAGATGTGAAAAAGCTTCCTCAAAGAAAGAAAATTTCATAGAATATATTGGGTTTTTTTATTATTTTCTGGTAGAGTGATTTTGAGAAATTTAAGATAACTGGTGAGACACAAATGAGATACTGGCTAACTTTTACATACAGACATATGTAGACACATACAATGATGCATGCAAAATGAATCAAGAAAAAGGTTAAAGTCATATGCAACTTACTAAGTTTACTAACAAATTGTTTATAATATAAATTACTTACAAATAATGAATGCTGACAGTGACAGCAATATTGATTTTTTTTCTTAAATATTCAGAAAAATTTATATTTTCCTTTCAATGTCTGAAGCATGAAAAATAGGTTTATAGTATAAAAAATGTTATTTTTTTTAAATAAATGAAATTATTATAAACATGATTTTATTCATAAAGAATTTCATTCATAGTTTTAAATTTAACAAGTGTCATTTGCAATTTTTATAAAGTTTAACTTTAAAATTATTTTCTGACTTTATGCATTACACTGACAATTTAAGGTGCAGGTTGAAGGTAAATAAATAAATAAAATTATATTTTGAAAAATATATGAAAAATAAAGCTAAGAGAAACGTGATTTTGTGTCAGGAAATATTTTTTGAAACTGCTAAAAAAAGTATAAAAAAAAATAAGATTTATCAAAATGAAAGTAACTTTGCAAATACTGTCATTCCAGCATCTTAAAGCAAAAACTTGTACATCAAATGAAAGAAACATAATTGAAAGACGAAGAAAGAACAAACACTAAGTGTAACTGTAAACTTTTAGTCTCTAAACTAAAAATATTAAGCGTTTTTGTTGTAAAAAAAAAAAAAAAAAAAAAAATTGTATTTACTTTTCTCAGCATCAACTTTTTCACCAAGCTATTTCAATTTCATTAATAAACAAATTCTTTTGATATGACACACAAAATGCTTTTTTTTAGCACGCGTTCTGGTTGGTCGTATTTCACTAAAAGCCCACCTATAGTACACCCACCTCTACCCATTTTTGTCTTCAAGTTTTCGATTTATTAATTAAGCTGTAAACAAAATATTTAATTATTGTTACCTAGCATTTTTCAACTTATGGGGAAAAAAAGAACCACCAGAAAAAGATAGACTTCTTTTTAGTTATTGAAAAAATTATTTCCTTAAGAAAAAAAAAATCAAAATTCATAAAAAATACAATTTAAAAAGCAATTGCCTGATATTTTTAATATATATTTAGCAGAAACAAAAAAAAATTGCACATTACTTTGTTTTTCTTTTTAACAAAGAAATTTCATTTTTTTTTAACATAACGACTCAACGAAACGAGTAACGAACAGAACATTACAAGCATAAACGTAGGAATCCATGGATTCAAGCAACAACAAACAAAACATGGAACAAAATATGAAATAAATTTATGAAGTAAACGAATAACTAACCTCAGGTAAACTGTTTTTTTAAACATCCAAATTAAGAAAGTAATATTGGCCTGTCAGTATGAGTATTACCAGCATGAAACAAGAAGATCAAGATTTATTGAAAGTGGTCCTGCTTGGAAGTGTTGAAAGAAACCAACAGGTCTGTGCGTGTGGGAGACAGGTGGGAGATGTGACGGAGAATGAAGAAGACTGGTCTGTAGGAAAATTACTGCATCAGAGATTTATTTTCTAAGATACAAAAATTGTATTGAATTGAATCTAATTGTCGTCATTACCCTCTGTCTTTCTCACCATTTATCACCACTATTCTTTCTTTTGGAAAATACACATAAGTTTCATTTTTTTAATGAATGAATGAATGAATAATTCAAATAGAAGAAAAATGTCTATGCACTGGCGACTGGCCGAAGATAAATTAAGTTATAACAGCAATTTAAATGAATGTGATTCAGTCTCATAGATAGGTAGATAGCTAAGTGTCTGAGAAACACATACAAGGAAGTCTTGTGAATATTTTAAAAATATTTTTGAAACATTAAATAAATGCTTAATTAAAAAAAAAAAAAAAATTATTTCAAAATTTCATTATTAATCGAAAAAAATTTCTTCAGACGATAATGCCCATATAAAAACAATTAAAAGCTTAATGTCATAGTTTGAAAGTTTTAATTCGGAGCGGATTTTCGGAAAAAGGGCCAAAATGATTGAAAAAAAAATTAAATGAATTATACAATTATTTGATTTTTTGCAAGAATTTCCAAAATCCAAATTCAATGTATTTATCACTGGAAAAAAAAAAAAAAAAAAAAAGAGTTTTAATATTTTTATATTGCAAACTTTAAAAATTTTCGTAATGATTTGGTTTGGTTATCCGCTAACGAAAGTCAAAACAAACAGCATAGCGAAGAAAAAAGGCCCTAAACTTAAAACAAACTTTTTCCATAAAATGTTTAAGAGGAAAGATCAAATTAATTTTTAAAAAGTTTTTATAACATGTTCGAAATATTGGTACTAAAAAAGAAAATCTTCTTGTTTTGTTGACTTTTGAGTCAAAAAAGTTCGTTTTAAGTTTAGGGCCTTTTTTCTTCGCTATGCTGTTTGTTTTTTTACAGCGATTTAGTGGACCTTCCACTAGAGATACAGATACAGACTTCCACTGGAAGTATATCTATCTCAAGAAGATCGGATAAATAAATTATGACGTTTAACAGTAACACTCATAAATTTTAAAGAGAATATTAATATTATTTTTGAATCGAACCATCCCGATCAGTACATTTCAAAAAATCATTTATTATTCAACAAGTAGCTTTTTAAGATTAAAGAAACATAATTCGTAGAGATTTCTGTTGTTTGTATTCGACATTACGACAGTTGAGCTTTCGTTTTTCATTTTTTTTTTTTTTAGTAGATGAAGTCTTTAAAAAAAAAAAAAAAAAAAAAAAAAAGTACTTTTTTTTAAAATTAGTATTTTTTTTAGAGATAGCGACACTTATCAGAATCGAGAATCGAAAAATTTATTATCGGTTTAGAAAGGGGATCATGTTCATAATATCGATATTGTGTAAAAAATCGATCCCGACTTTTGGGACTGTTAAAAATTAAAAAGTGTTACTGTCTGTAACTGCTTTTTTTGTCATTGAGATCAGCCTACGAAATTGTTTATTATTAAAAAAAAAAAAAATAACAAGCGGATATACTTTTAAAAATACATTTAAAAATGTGTTTTATATTTTAACATTTTAATAAGAATTGACTGTTGAAATAGTTACTTTTTAACAAAGTTTAGTGTTGATGCTTACTGCCAAAATTGCTGTTTTTCAGTAGTGTAGCAGGACATTTTAGGCAAGCAGGTTTTTGTGAAGTGCTCAGTAGTGTAGCAATAAGAATAAGATTATTAGATGTTTTTCACTTAGAAAAAGTGTTGTTTCAGTCATACCAACTTCAAAAATTTAATGAAGCTTTGTCAAAGTTAAAACGACATCAAATGTTAAAAAAATTCTGTATATATATATATATATATATATATATATATATATATATATATAGCATTTGTTTTTTACTTTTTATCGACATTTTATTTTGAGCCTACTAAAACCCATTCAAAACCCGCTGGCATCAGCACGCACTATCTTTCAATAATAGTTCTTATAAATATAGTTCTTTGTTATCCAAGTACTTCTGGTGTTTAAAAGAAGAAAAAAAAACTACTATTAAATGGAAAGTACTTACTAAGGTTCGAACTTGTAATTCCCTCCGTACACTTTGCTATCTTTGTCTCAATGAGAGCAATCATCAGGTTTAAAGACAGTTAATCTTTTAAACCATAGAAATGAACTTAAAGTAAACAGAACAGTATGGGTTGTAATAAGAATCTATGCATACTATTTTCGCTGGTGTCAATTATTATTTACCTTTATTTGATAGAAATTTTTCATCTGACATAGATTTTCAAATCAATATTTGCTAGGCATTAATTTGGCTTATATTATCAAATTAATATTTACTCAGTATTTATCACAGACCGCCAAATTATATAGTCATAAGGTATTTAATCTAACAGATTATCATATTAATATTTGGTAGATTAAAATCTAGCAGACACTATCTGGTTAATATTTAATAACATTTTATTATAGCACCAATTTTTAATTTAATATTTAATCATTTTGATTCTTGAGGCATCAATTTCACATGGATTCTGAATTTCTTCATATTAGTGCCTGATTTTAATTGTTTGTATATCTGGGTATTTTTTTTTTTACCGGTGTTTAGATTAGAATACATATACTTGAGTTTTTGTGCGCATTAATGTATGTATACATGCATGTGGGTTGATGTACTAGTAAGCATATTGACACTAGGGTTTTAGTTAATGTCCAAACATTGACCAGCTAACAGAATGACTTATAACACAACCTTCTGACCTTGATGCAGGACCAAATAAAGATATAATTTTCTTTATGTCTTCAACTTTGATTGTTTTTAAGGTCTTAAATTAATTAACATTTTTACATTTTCAAAATGTTATTTTTAAATATTTTATGCCTTTTGCTTATATTTTACTATAAAATATATTGTGCAACTTAGTGAGTTTTGAAAATTAAATCTTTGCTAATAGGCCCAAATGCCGATAAGTGAAATCATTGTTGGCAATTGTGCAGATGATAAGGTCCTCACAGTTGGACAATCTTGTGAGGTCCTACTATATTTTGAAAAAAAAAAAAAAAAAAAAATAACACTGCTAACAAATTTGACACAGTGTTTACAAGTTGGCATATCTTATAAAATGTCATAATCTCTAAACATTATTTGTCTTGAGCCTAAGATGCAAACTATAAACTGGAGATACCAAATCAAACAAATACAAAAATTTAAATACTTATGAAGTATTTTCATAAAGAACAAAAAATATGACACCAAAATCTGAAAGCATTTTTGAATACCAAAAGATACCTTCCAAAAGAAAAGCAAATTATTAAAAAATAGGAAAACTTTGTTAGAAACAAAGAAAAGAGTATTGAAATGTTATATTAATATCAGTCTTCCTATATAGCAGTGAATGTTGGATATCCTACCTAACAAGATTGTGTAAAAGGATAGCAGAACAGGGATTAGGATAGATAACAATCACAAAAGCCCTAATACATCTCCAAGTTGTAGAGAAACATGATTGCCCATGTCCTGACGGGGCATAGCATGTAGAAAAAGAAAAAGAAACATGCCCATAAGTAGCACTTTCACTTTAAAGCAAGCAAAGAGCTTACTGATAGTTTTATAGTGAAACTAATTCTTAAAAATAAAATGCATAAAATAATTACATGCTGAAAAGTTTGTGGCTCATCCCCCTTCCCAAAATCTGAAAAAAAAAAAAAAGAAAGTTTTATTTTTATTTTTTTAAAGGTTTATTGATATCACATTTTTAATCCTTTGTTAAAATATTTTCCTGATATTTAAATTTCTGCATCTGTTTGATGTTGACATCTCTAATTTGTAACTCACATCTTGGATATTTTCTCTTGCTGTTAACTATATTTTTTTTCTTCTTGCAATTGGTGGTTAGTCCCTTTTTCTATTCTTCTACATTGTCATCTGTGTATCTTGTATTGTTAAGATTATGCGCAACAATGTAGCAGGAATTCTTGGATTCTGTAGCACAGACACTGGAAACATCCTCGCAATGAATTCTGGTTTAGTATGCACCAACATGAACTATACTGGACACCCAAATTCCATCTGTCAATTCAACAAAAACTTTTTTTTTATATGTTCTTGTCAAGCCAAAGAATTTGCATATTGGGTATGCTGCAAGCCTCAATCTGACCTATTGACACATGCGCCTCACCATTCTAGTGCCAATGCTCAAACAGTCTGCCTCACTAGCAATTCGTTTGCACATTTAGGCTACACTACTGTAGCCCTCTTAAATCTCCAAGGTAATTCTTCTCAAACAATAAATCCTGGTAGGGTCTTCAGTTCCCTGAGGATAGCATTGCTATAGAGATTGAATAAATCTGGACAGAAGACGTATAATTATCATACCCCTTTCTATTTTTGTGTAGCTGCACAGTTCATTTTCTATATGTACACAGGTGATTTCCTCCCAGTATAATTATATTCTAGATTATTCTAACATCTTTTCAAAATAGATTTAGTTTTCCTAGCAGTTCAAATAGATACTTGTGCCTTTTTCCTAGTTCAAATAGATTGTTAAATGTTTTTGTATAATCTATAAAACATAAATGGATGTCCTTCTGCATTTGTATTGCTTTCTTTCTGATATCATTCTAATCTTAAATGTTGCAGTTCTTGTTTCAGTGTCCTTGACAAAGCTGCATTGTTCTTGTCTGATTTCCAGTCTAATTCTCATTCATTCTCTATTCATCAAGATTCGTATCATTAGTTTATGCAGTTCATGGTAAATTCATAAACCCCTAACTTCTTTTGAGATCCTAAAGATCTTTGCTATCCAATAACAAGATTTATCTGATCAATGAAAAATCAGAATTAAAAAGAGAAAGCCTTCAAATAAATATTTTATGATTATTTTTTATTCCATAGATTCTGTGATTTGGAGAAATTCAAAATTAACTGTCGCAAGATATTTTAAAAAAATTATATCAACATATTTATAATAAAAAATTTTTTTTTTTTTAGAGTGATCAAAAATTCATTTTTTGCTGATTGCATGATCACCTGACTTGACCAGATACATAGATCTATTAAAGAAAGGTAAAAAAAAAGTGTCAGTAGGAAAAAAGCAAACTTCAAAGACAGATTTTTGCTCCTTTATAAATTACAGTTTACAAAATTATTTCAAATAAATAACAGGAAATACAAAGGAGGACTAAAGATTGCAATTAAATGGCAACAATTTTTGATCGGCAAAACCTTTGTAATCAATAAAAGCTTTCAGCATGAAAGAATTGTAATAACAAAGGACTTGTAATAAAAACAAACAAAAACTATATTATAGGACATAAAGCAAAATACTGTTTTATAAATCACCAACATTAGTGAAATGAAAAACATTGAAGAACATGCTAATAAAAAAAATTCAAAACACTGTAATTTATATTTTTCATTATGTTGAAACAAAATGTTATGGAAATGTTACCAGTGTTATGAAAGTTTACTGAACTGTTTATTGTTTATGCAATCAGATAATTATAGTGTGTCTATGGAAAAAAAAAAAAAAAATCACCATAATCAGATGGGTTTAACTGCCAACTAAAATCTACAATTCAGAACAAAATATTTTACAAAGAATCCATGAATTAATTTAAAAAAATAAAAGACATCTCAATATTATCTCAGTTACAATGTCAATAAGAATATTGTAACCATTTGAATTTCAAATTTGTAAAATGAAAGATTAAAATGCTAAACATCTAGTGTCTTATACAATTTACCTATGTAGTACCTGTCAAAAATACTGACACTGTTTACATATAGATTGGCATCAGGTTTTTTTGATCAATTCCTTTTCTACAGTTTATCAGGTTATCAGGTTATTTAAAGTCAGAGAATATTTTTTAAATAGTGAAAATTTTTTTTGGGTCACAATAATGACTCATTGATACAAATCTTATTCATTAATCTATAGCTAGGAGAACAAGCAGTAGAGTTATATGTTTTGTTACGATATTATAGTCTGAAGAGACCCCAATTTTGTTATGTGGTATAATTTGTAACAAAAGAAAAAAAAAAAAAGAAGATTTATCACAACACAGAACTAAATCACAGACAAATATTTAATTTACAAAAAGCACAAAATAAAATATTTACACATATACAATTTTGTTGCATTCAAAACATAAACAAAGTTTACTACTGGAAAGTGTTACGAAGGGAGAGGTAAGGAGTGGGAAAAGTATTTTTAATACGTTAGGCTAGCAAGTATTCTAAGTACTATTTTTGAAAATCTTCAAATGTATATAAAGAATATTTTTTGTTTGGTTAATGAAAGGGTCAAAAATTTTTATTTACCAATTTGGTAAGTTTTTGATTTAGCACCCGAAGGCCTTTATCCCTTCAAATTTTTCCATAACATCCTTATTTCCATGCAAATGTATATGCTGAACTAAAATCGATAATTATTTATTGAAGAAACCTACCTTTATTGATGTTAACGACCAGAAAAGAAAAAAAAAAGAAAATCGCTCTTTATCTCACCCCAAACCACCATTCTCATATCTAATTCAGTGCTGAATGACTTTAGGCATACAAAGCTAATTTTCGGCCTATTTACTTCCTTTATGCAATTACTACGCGATTTGTTTTGTTTCGGAACTCAATTTCTGCTGAAAGTTGCGTGTATTTGAGTGATTTTTTTTCTCCTTTTTTTTTGGGGGGGGGGGTATAGAATTTATTTTAAGAAAGTTAACTTTCAAATGTATGAAAATAAGTGTAGCTTAATTAACCTTCAAATGCATTGCATGTATTTACATGTTTTTTCTTTTTTTTTAATTTTAGAAGAAAGTTAACTTTCAAATATATGAAAATAAGTGATAACTGTAGTTTTACTTAACCTTCCAATATATTTGCATGTTTCTTTTTCTTTTTTTATGAAAATCAGTGATAATTGTAGTTTTACTTAATTTTTTCTGACGAAAGTTAACTTTCAAATATATGAAAATAAGTGAGGAGTGTAGTTTAATTAACCTTTAAATATAGACTTAACTATCGCCCAGTTCACACCCACCCACGTCTATTGAACAGGTGAAGAGGCTCATCCCTTGTTTCCTGTTTAGGATGTGGTTTCCGGCTTTCTTTTTTTCCTATCATTCTACTCTTAAGTAGCGCCATGTGCATCAGTGGCATCACCGCCTTGCTTGGGGTGATATGATTAAAAAAAAATAAATAAAAAATAAGTACAAAAAAAAAAAAAAAAAAAAAAAAAAAATACACACAATAACCCTAACCCAATTATCACTTATTTTCATATATTTGAAAGTTAACTTCTCAAATTAAGTACATGCAACTTTCTTAAATTCAGGGGAAAAAAAAAAAGAAAAAAAAAAAAACACAATAATCCTAACCCCAAATTTCTCTTTGAGAGTTAACTTTCTTAAAAAGAAAAATTCTACACCCACCTCCCCAAAAAAAAGAGGAGAAATAAAAACATGCAACTCTCAGTGGAAATTGAGTTCCAAAACAAAATAAATCGTGTAGTAATTGCACAAAGGAAGTAAATAGGCCCAAAATTAGCTTCCTACACCTAAACTCATTCAGCACTGAATGACATTTCAAAGGTGGTTGAGGGTAAGATAAAGAGCGAGAAGAAGTTTGATTTTTTTCTAGTCGATAATAAAAAAAAAGGTTTCTTCATTATCTATTTGTTGATTTGAGTTCAGCATATACATTTGCACAGAAATAAGGATGTTTAGGAAAAATTTGAAGGGATAAAGGCCTTCGGGTGCTAAATCAAAAATTTACCACAAATTTAGTTCCATGAAGATCTCTTTCAGATTTTTGTTGGTTGGCAACTTTTCGTAGAGATTCTTTCAGCTGAATATAAATCGTTGAATCAAAGTTGGAGTTCATAATGTCAGCAAATCCTTTTAACAACTAACTAAATTGCCTGGTTCACACTCCACCCACGTCTATTGAACAGGTGTAGAGGCTCATCCCTTGTTCCCTGTTTAGGATGTGGCTTCCGGTTTTCTCTTTTCCAATCTTTTCACTCTTATGTAGCCCCCTACACATCAGTGGCTTTACCGCCTTGCTTGGGGTGATATGATAAAAAAACAACAAAAAAAAACTCTTCCCAAAACCTATTTTTATAGGGGCTAACACCTAATTTGCATATTTCTCAAATTATCTTGAATCTTCTAGGTTTTTCTCAAACATCCTAGAATCTTCCAAACATTCTATTTCTAATTTTTCTGTTTAACAACTACTTCATGAATTAAAACTTTTTGTATTAACAACTAGGACTCACTAGACTCCCTTACTATAAATTTTAACTTTTTTTGTGGACTTTATTAATATTTCTTATATATGTAAATGCATCCTCGTAACACTTTCATAAAGGTATTTTGAGCATAAATGAATATAATGAATTCAACAGGAATTGGAACTGTTCTCAATTAATTCTGACTTAAATGTTCATTACATTACGCATACATCCAAGTTTACATCACTTGGTATCCCCAAGCAGTCACTCATCTAGGTGACTACTTGGAGATACAAGGCTCAATGTTGTTTAATTTCAGTGTTTGTCAACATGACGTGGCCCATAATCCTACCTTAGATCAGTGTAGTATTTGTGGGTTGTGTCCATGTTCAAAGTGTCAAACACCAACAATCAGTACAGTATCTCAGTACCAGTGTGAAAGTCTTCTATACACAGAAATGTCAATGTATTTATGATGACACCTTGCATTTTATAAATACAAACAACTTAAAGTAGATAAGTACAACAATACCAGTACTTAAGGTTTTATACCCGACACCTTAACGCCCTTAAAATGGCCAGAAGGCTTTTGAGAGGGATAGAAAATTATACTTTTAAAAGACTAAACACGAGAATCACTGAATGACAAATTTTTCATTCAAAAAATACAATGAAAGGCTTTTTTTAAAAAAATGAGAATGTATTTAAAAATAACATAAGATAGATAAATTACTGTATTTCATAGTATCTCATACCCACTTTTTTGTTTAAAAAAAAAAAAAAAAAAAAAAAAAAAAAAAAAAAATGGCTCAAAAATATCTCCCAGCCTTTATATGTGAAGTTGGGTTATCTCCTCCAAATGCCACAGACTCCCTGTCCTTACTCCCTTTTCTAGCTTCATAATGCTGCAATATTAAATGCTAATGGGGAGAGAACATATATGCCATCAAAAGTATAGTGTACTGCAAATGTTCTAAAGATTTATGCACAAAACATTTCTGTTAATTAACCAAAGTTATAAGATCATTACACATAACACTTAATGTGAAAAAAATTATTTTTTCTGTTTTCCAGTTTTTTTGTGTTCAACTGACATTTATATGGTTCTCATATATAAAAAGAAAATATGATAAAATATGCATTTCTTTTATATATTTATTTTACATACAAGCTAATTATTTTAAAATTCCTTGTAAAATGAAATAAACTGTTAATGACTTAGGGGGATCAAATATACACCATCAGAAATGAATGGATAATCTGAATAAGTATTATAAATGTATCAATGTTTTCTTTATACTTTCTTAATTATCACCTCTGGCTGATTATTTAACACACATGTAAAAACCTACTCTCAGTTAGTTAGGTACCATACATGATAAAAGCTTGGACAATCAGGTCTTAAAAAGAGATGACTGACTGGGCAAAAGATTTTCCCGCAGTAGGTTGTCATTACTTTCTGCAGTAGACTGGTTGCCAACCAAGGCTATAGAACACAATCTCTCCTGCTATTTAACCCATAGCTGGAGGGAGAAGAGATGAATCAATACCTATCTCCTGGGTATTTGCACATAACTGAATACCACGAATTCAATTGGAATTCAAACTTGGTTCTCAGATTTCTCTTTCTGAGCTGATATCCACTGCACCACAATGCACATCCAGCTGTACAAACCCTTAATTTTTTTTTTTTTTTTTTACAAGATAAAAATAATCCTTCACTGCAAAAAGACTTTTTCATGTTTTTGAATAACATTTTGTTATAATGAACATTTAGTTAGGGAAGAAAAGAATAACAAGGATTAAATTTTCAACAGTGTACATTCATTAAAAATATATATATATATATATATATATATATATAGTTGTTAGAAAATTGGCAAAAATTGTTAATATGTTGTGTTTAGTTGTTGCTTATTAAGAAAGTGACTAGTTGTAAGGGCATTGTCAGTAGTGCCAGGGGCTGACAGATTTCTTGGGTTGGTTTGGCCAATGTCACAGTTGAAGTAAGGGGTCTGAAACAAATTAGCCATTAGTGAGTTTGATGCGCAAGTAATACTGAAATGTTCAAGCCGAACTGCCTCATAAGATGGGTTGGTGTGTTGATCAATCGAGGTGACTGTGGTGGGTTGATTCATGGTAAAGTGCGTTGGTTGCCAAGGTTATGGCGGTGACAATGAGGGATTAGGTGTAGCTGGAGAACATTGATCGAGCAGAATGTTTCTGTTGGATTCTGGTCAAATATGTTATCAACAAGATGGGTCACAGTCATGACAAGAAGGAAGGCTTAGAGTAGATAAATCATTGAGAGATGGCAATCATGACAGTGATGGCAACAGTGTGCTTGCATGCTGATAAGTGACCTTTCAGCCTGCAATTTTGTGGTTAAGTGGGTTGATTCATTGTGAGGTACATTGAGATCATGGTGGTAATGACAAGAGAGGTCTGGATTTGGGTGGTGATGATAGCTAGGTATTATAAGTCACAGTGGTTATCATCAGGACCCTGGTGATATTGAAGCTGGACTGTCAGCCACATTCTGGTTGTGAAAAGTTGGTTGAGATTAGTGAAGTTTGGGCAAGGTCATGGTTGTGATGAAAGAAACCATCATGGCAGTGACAGTACATCTGTGTGTTAGGAGATGCCCTTTCAGCCCATAAATATGTTGATTGTTATGAGAAGCTTTATTTTAAGCAATTCTGTTAGTCCCCAGGGTCATTGCTTTTTCCAGTGGGAATGTTTGTAATTGGCTATTGTTTATTTTCATTGCCGGGATTTGTTTTATGGACCGAATGTGATGCACAGAAAACTTATGGATACTTGTCCTTATTAAAATATTTTTATCGGAAGTTATATTTTTATATTTTTTGAGAAAAAAAATGAGTAAAAGAAAAAACAGTCATGATTTCTATATTACATACTGCTGATTTTTCAAACAATAATGTTATTAAACTTTAGTGGGAAAATTGATCTGGTTTGAATTTCAGTCAGGTTTTTTTACATTCACTTGCACACAAATACCTTTGGTAAGTATGAATCTATCTCTTCTCTCCTCAATTATATGCTTAATAGCTGGGCAAATTGGATCTTATAGTTGGTAACCAGGTTACTGCAGAATGAAATAACCTGCTGTGGGAAAATGTTCTGCTTAGTCAGTTATGAATCAAAAGAGATATGATCGCCCAAGTGTATATCACATCCAGCACTTAAATGACTGACTGAAGAGGTTAATATATTCAATTCTACAGAGGCTATGGCAACAGTTTCTCTACTTTTAAGTTGTAAACACAAGCATCATTTATCTTACATTTTATAAATTAGACCTCATTATTTGTATAGCTTAGAGAAAGTATTTGTTTTTTTGCAGAATTTCTTTGATGTTTATAAGCTGAACATTATCATAAAGTGAAAAAAACCTCTTCATTATAATGTGTTTAAGAAATAACTGAGCTGCACCTTAATACAACAAATTTCAAATTCACTATTAACCAGTTATATAAATAAAAAAAATAGAAGCTACATTTTGTGAGATTTGGACTGACAAAGTTGATGAATTTAATAAGATTAACAAATTCTATTGGCAAAATAGTGCCATGTTTTTGGAATGAGAATAAAAATCCATTATTTAAAAATAAACAAATGTTAAATGTGAAAAGCTCACAATGAAAGTATTTTTTTTAAATACATTGTTTAGATAACATTTATAAATTGGAAAATATCTTGACCAAAAAGTAAATATAAATGAAATAGAATCAAAGATGAGAACATATCAACACATACTACAAGCTAGAGATATTTCTTGGGTTTTATAACATTTCTTTAAACTTTCCTTCTAAGTAAACAAAAATCAAAGTTTTCTGTTTCTTTCAAATCATCTTAGTAAGCATATTCCTTTTGGAAGTTCTATTGAATAAATTATGCTATCCTGTTAATTACAGTTATTTTTTCCCCTTTTTTGCTTCTATTCCTTTTTATAATTTTCCATATTTTTTGGCTTATGATAAAAATTAAAAAAAATTTTACACATCACACAACTAATAACAAAAAAAAAAAAACTAGCAGCAGTATTGTTCCTCATGGTGAATCAGTTTGATACAAAAGTTTTCAGGATCATCTTTTTTTCACAATTTTAAGGAAATCAATAAAATCTCAGCTTTTTATTGTTTATGCGATATGGTCAGTTGTAATATAATGACACTTTGAAAGAGAAAAGATTTTTTTCTGGACAAGGAAGATTCCCTAATGATTTTGCTACATGACAGCACCTAGCTTTATGTTCCAAATATGACACATCGAATGACCATGGGACTTGGTTAGGAAATTCTTCATGTGGCACCTTCATATTATCACCAGTTTGATTCCATGCAACTATCTTTACAAGGTCAACAATTATAAAAAATTCAAAATATAAAAATCACATTTCATTGAATCAAAACTGGAATACTTTTTTGGTAGAATATATATTTTACCTGAAAAATTAATATCAAATCTGGTATAAGGCTAGATGTCTGCCACACTCAGTGAACATGAACATCAAACTTCTACTACTAAAAGTCTTGCAAAGAATTCATTAATTTAAAATACTTTTTAATCAAAAATAGAAAAAGTCTCAATATTATCCTTGTCATAAGGTCACCATCAGTAATACAATTATTTGAATTTCAAAATGAAATATTAAAATTAAATTGTGTCATTTTGATGTAAGCAAGAAATCAACCCCCGCTATACCACATCTAAGCTACACTTAGTAAATCTCTATATCGATATTGTCAAACCAAGTTCTTTATTTCTGCTTATAATTTTAGCCCTTTTATTTTTAGTACAAATCAGTATTTTAACACATTATTGTTGCAAGTAAGTGCTAAGATATTATACTTTAAGTTATCATTTTTAATAATAACTGTCTCAGGCCATGAGCTTATTTATCTGTCCTCAGATATATTTTGTGAAATATATCTGTCAGATGTTCTGGCACATATCATCAATGTTTTCAGCTGTAGATTATTAGGAGTATCAGATCTTGCAACATCATACCTCTTCTCCATGAAAAACCAATAGATATTGATCAAATATCAGCTTCTTATAATGAAATGCTATCCTTTCTCTTTTTCTGTCTATCTGTCTCTCTCTCATATATATATATATATATATATATGTGTGTGTGTGTGTGTGTGTGTGCGCATATATGAGAGAGGGGGAATGAAAGTCACTTTAGTCTGTGAGACTAGCTTGCTAATTGGTGGTTAGGAAGAAATCTAAATATTTACTAACTTTAAATTTGTATGGCACAAGGTCATGATTGTAAGGAGGACACCCATTAAGGATGAAACAATCAATTTGTGAGCTACTATTACATGGCAAGGCATGAAAAATGTTTTTCTTGTGTTATTAGCTTTCCACATTCCTTACATTAAAACAGCATAATATGATCCCAGCATGCAGCACTGCTGGGAAATGCTCAATAACCATACCACAGATTGATCCTAGTTTTGTGAGTGAAATTTAAGTCTATGCAACATAGCTAGGATGTGTTGTGGTGCAATGGATATTGGCTCGGAATGAGAAGTCAGAGAACCGAGTTCAAATTCCAGTTTAATTCATTTCATTCACCTATGCACAAATACTCTTGGGAAAGGTATGAATCCATCTCTTTTCCCTCCAGCTACGGGTTTAATAGCAAGACAGATTGGGTTCTATAGCCTTGGTTTGCAACCAGTTTACTGCAGGAAGTAATGGCAACCTACTGTGGGAAAATTTTCTGCCAAGTCAGTTATGTCTTGAAAGAGACATGATCGCCCAAGCATATGTCACATATGGCAATTAACTGACTAGCAAGTAGTTTTTGGGTTAGGAAGTTCAGAATGATATACTGGTTCACTGTAGAAGTAAATCACCATCATAAGAATTGACAGTTAAAAATTTTGAAATTCTCTAGGAAGAAAGGCATAGGAATGAGAACTGAGTGGATCAATTAATGAGCTTTATTCCACATTATTGAATTTAGTAGACACAGGAGGAAATTGGCAGTAAGAAGTAATCAAATTTTTTTTTTTTCTATTTTCTATCACTTCAATAATATCTGTCTTATGCTATAAAATTATTTACTTTTTGTCACTAATTATAAAAATAATTAAAAGAGCCAGAACCTAAAAAGAAAATGTTGTTCAGTGTTATAAGAAATCAGTTGGGAAGATCTTTCATGTTCCAGATTGATAAGAAACATTACAAAACTCAATTATCTGCCCATGACTCGGGTATAATTTATGCACATGTCAAAAGGTAAGAAATGCATGACATTCCAGTCTGTCACAAGGAACAAAATGTATATTGCTTTGCTGACTGGTGCTCATGCCTATTTACAGATCTCTATTTCTCTTGCCTTTTATGCTGAAGTTGCATCACTGACACTAAGTTTTCAACAAAGTCAATTCTCAAGTAAAACCTTAATTCACTTTCTTTCATATGTTAACATGTTTGCTACTTTAACAAACTATTGCCTAATTTTAGTTTCTTTAAATATGTAGATAAAGTGTTTTCTTGCAAACATATATACATGTCCTTATCTGTTTTCCCCCATGATCAAAGTCTTACCATATTATGGTAAGGTAATGCTTGTGTTGGAATGTTAAGGTAAACCTACCTCTAATAAAATACATCATTTCAAAAATGATTATGGTAGCTTAATAAGAATAATTTTAATATAAAACATTTACAAAATTAATTTGAATAATTAAAGTAAATAATGTTGCTGTAAAAATTCCCAGAAGCATCTTCTGCATAATGTTAGGGAAATCTCTTTGTTGCTTCTGCATGTACACTCTTTACTACTTGTTTGCAGCAAAGCAATAATCATGAGCTGAATATAGGAAGAATATGCAATACTATTTATTATATATTTAATCTGCAAAAAGTGTCACAGTAGTTAAGCAATGTCAGAAATTGTTTACAAAGTTTTTAAGAAAGTATATTTTGAGCTAGAAATAACAAAAAAATTAGAAGGCTTCAGAAATTATACATTGAAGGAAAGTTGGAAGATGCAGCACAAACAGTATGTAAACTTGCAGAAAAATTAAAAATGAATCAATGAATTCATTCAAATGAAGCATTAAAAGAAAAAAAAAAAGGACTTTTTCTTTCCAAGTCAGAAAGCTGGTGGCTTTGCTGCCCTCATTACAAATGCAACACAGTAAATGATCATAGAGTTGGTATGTTTTTCCATAAGCACTATATTCTATAGACCTGTCATTCTCAAGCAATCATTCAATACTTACAAAATAAATTGAAAGTGTAAATGGAAACTGCAAGTAACCTACCCAACAAGTTTGGGTAAATGAATGTCAGAAAAGAGACTGGGAGGAATAGATAGTGGACAAACACTGCTTAGATAGAAAATTGTAAAGAGCTACGATCACCCACATCCTAAAGGGATACAGAACACATAAAAAAACTACTTTAGTGAAATAAGAAAAAACAAACAGTTTTGCATCAGCAATATACAGAGCTCTGTAAACTGGAGCATCATGATACTTTAGTGCATTTATTTGTTTTGTTTTTTTTAATTATTCACTAAATTTTTCATTGAATTATTTTGTTTTTTTATACATACATTCTAAATTTTATATCTGAGTTGGATAACAAAACTCACCTGTTACAAAGATATTTACAAACAGTGTGTCCCTAATGTGAAAAATCTGGCCTAATAAAATTAGTGGCATATAGAATGATAAAATGAAGAAAAAAAAACTCAAAAGGAAATTGAGAAATCATACAGAAAAGGAAAATTTCTCAGTCCAACGAATTGGAGAGTAAATTTACTTCCAGAAAAGAATAGTGGCTGATTCAAGCTTTTCTAAAGGTGAAATCAAGCAAGAACAGACAGTGAGCAAACATAATAAGCAAATGGCTGTAGAATTCTTAAACAGAAGACATTAAAATTAAGCTGTTATAAGAAAATGGAAATTGAAAAGAGCCAAAAGAGATTCTGATAACCAAAGATGCTGGTTCTTTAATTGGGAGACTGCTTGAAGATCAAATTGTCAATGGCAGTAGCAGCAACAAAACATTCATGTGGAAGCAGACAGTTAACCTTTGACAAAATTAAAGAATATAAATTGGAAATTAATGCCAACTAAATTTAGCAACAAATGTAATCTCTAGCAGCTAGACAAATGATTTCAAACATCATTCACAAAATAAGACTTTTACAACTGTAATATTGTATATAAATATCATGTTCAAATAATTTCAAAAGAAAAAATTGAATTTTGAAAAATTTATTTGAATAACAAAAACAAAATGGTTGATTTTTCAAAAATATGTTCATAAAATCTTAAAAGTTTACTTTATCCACTTCTTCATTTATATGGTGTGTCCCTTCTGGACATGGGCAATCATGGCTGTTCACAACTTCCTATCCTTTACAGCTATGTAATTTAATGATTACCAGGATTTAACAATTGTATGTTGCTAAATGTGGTTATATAAAATATTGTAATTTGTTTTCTGCTTATCCATTATGTTCATTTATACCATTATGCATTTAGTTTTTGATTTTAAAAAAGAAAAAAAAGAATAATTTTCTTTCATTTTTTTAATCATTTCACCCCATGCAAGGTAGTAAGACCACTGAGAAACAAGGAGTTACTGGATATAAAAGAAAAAGTAAAAAGAAAACATCATTAGGGAGTGAAAATTGATAAGCAATCAAGAAGACAGTCGATAATGATTGACATTAAATTTAAATTTTTGAAGATCAAAATGAGCTGGAAAGCATGGAGCTGGAAGAGAGTTCCACAAACAAGAAGCACAAGAAAATAAACTTAGCATAGAACTTACAGTTACATCTAGCCAATTCAACTGTGAATTCATGAGACCTTGTTTCTAATTTAGTACTGCACTTAAACTTATAAACTGTAGGTATCATAGCAAATAGTTAATCTGAACAGTTACCATAAAAGTATTTATAGAAAAGGCACAGGGAAGCTGCATGGTGGTGAAGTGATCAAAGCTGAGTCACAAGTCAGGATTAAAAACATTGCTGATTCTTTGAATTTTATCAAGAATCTCCAACTACACAGCAGGAGCACCAAACTATATTTAGCAGCAATATTCAAAGCATGAATGAATTATAGACTTATAAATATGTAAGATAGATTCAAGAGAGAAAAATTGTCTATTACTACATGGTGAACCAACTTTCTTAGCAGTAGACCTAGCAATGGATCAACTATAATCTTTCCACTTCATGTTACCAAGAATTTAAGCCTGAGAAGGAAAATGAGTAACTCTCATAAAGGTTAATATCAGTCATGCTGATGGGAAGTAGGAAGAGGTCTTTTGGTCATTTTTGAGTTCAGCTGCCAAATTAAACTGATTAGACTATCGAGACAGGAGTAAATGGTTGTGTCATCAGCATCGATATTAACATAAATTTTTATGAGTATCTATCATCTTAATTTCAGTCCAAATCCACAACTTCCAGACTTGATGATTGCTAATAAACAATGTAGTTCATAAATGAATAATAAGCTCTAGACAAACTTACATCACCTTTTCTCAAAAAAATCTGTTTATGAATGAGTTACTCTACCACTTAAGTAACACTTTACTCTATAAAGAAATACTCTCCAAAAATGAATTAAAACCTCTATAATAAAATGCAAAGATTAATATTATTTCTTAACGCTTCATTCCCAAAATAACAATATTAAAATAAATACAATGATCACTGGGTATGATGATAAACTACATCTGGCAGCAAGGCCTCTGATCAGGAGATTGGAGGTTTAGAGGAGTGTGGAACCACCTTTTAATTGCTGTTATTCCCTGATCTGGGGTGGTAGCACCTGTTACCAGCTATAGGCAAACAGTTAACCTCCAAACTGGGTTCATTTAAGAGAAAAAGAAAAGGTTAAGCTGGATAAGAGTCTTTAGCTTGGGATAACAACTTATCTAAGAGAACGAAATCTCTGATACAAACGCCTCTACACATACTCTCTGGAGAAAAGAGTAGGCTGAACTTTTTAACCTTGGTAGGTAATCTTCCTAGAGATGGTATCGATATAAAAACACTGAGTTTCCAGTCTCTTTAACTGGTTGGTGTTAGTGAGGGCAGACAGTTAAACTCACTCCAATTATGGAGCCATCAAGAAAACCCTGTCTAACCCATACTAGCATGGAAACAGACATTAAACAATAATGATGATGACTGTGATTCATTCTACATTTATATTATCACAAATTTCACATTCTCCCATGATCACCTAAATCTTTCAAGGCATTTCTCAGGGCACTAGGGGTTTCTTGATGGTACCTATCTTTGCAAGTAATATGCAACAGATTGCATTTATTTTCTGAGATGAGTAATTATTATTTTTGTATTATTTTAAACTATTGTTCTCATCTTGGTGTTTTGAGAATGTTTCAACAAAGTATCCTTGGAATTGGTGCTTCACTACTTGATCCAAGGATTGAACTCATGACCACTAGATGAGAATAGCACATGTGTAACCAATTTCAGTATCCACTATGCCTTTGTCTCAAAGAACATTGGTGGTGAGCTTTTTGGAGTCTTATTCAATGTTAGATGGATTTGACATTTAGTTATGATGATGGCAGGTTTGTACCACTTTATATAATTTAGTATTTCAATATATGAGATGAGTAATTGTCAATATTTATGTATTATTTCAAACTATTGTTCTCATCTTGGTTAATATAAATGTCATTATAGACAATATTTCAACCAAGTATCATCAGATGTTCATTCATCGACTGATATAGCATACCTTGATTATTGTTATATGTTGTGATGTCAATTATTGTTCGTTCATGTTGAATGGATGTGTCACTTTACTTCAGATGTTGGTGTATTGGATATAGAAAAAACAATAACTAACATCACAGGGACAAAATATAAAAAGTAAAAAAATATTTCATATCAGGATACCTGATAATGAGTACAAGGTACTTGGTTGAAATGTGTCGATAATAAAATCTATATCAACCAAGAAGAAAAAAATAGTTTGAAATAATACAAGATTATTATATCATACTAGCAATAGGAAGTAATCCTTTACCTGATTTGCTGAAAGGTAACACTATACCTTTTTCAAGTGAATTAATACAAAGTGAGCATTGGTTTGAATCAAATATATTGAGATAATTAAAGTATATTGAGACAGTTTAATTCAAACTAATGTCCTCATCTTACTGTTATTATAGACACATTTCAGCCATTTTCAAGTGTTTTGGATGATATAGGATATCTGTTAATTATTGTATTACTTTTCCATGATCTCAGTTGTTGTTCATTTCTGCTGAACCAGTGTCCCATTACCTGATCCTGGGATTGAACTCATAACCACTACATGACAGCAATATGACAACAGCCTATATCTAATCTGTCAATATCCGAAAGAACATCAATGGTGTATTCTGTGACACTATCTCCCACAGGGATACTGTCCCTTCTCCCGTGGAGATACTTTCCTTTGGTTGGTTTAAAACAACGGAAAGAGAAATCGATACTGGCAATGTTATTAATGTTTTATTGTGTCACACGATGTGAGCTTAGAAAAAAAAAAATTTTAATACCATCAGGTACTTCTAAAATCCTGGAAACATAAAATTTAATTATTTTGGGAAAATATACATTTCTCTCCTTTCATGTTTTTGTATAAATTTCTCTTTTGGAGTTGAAATGCCGATTTCGCTAAGCTGAAAACACGTAGACAAAACAAGTGTCAGAGTGATTTGATAAGGTCACATGAAGGCCAAGGTCGCTGGTGGACACAGAAGTCTGTGAGAACCTGAATTGAGGCCCGATATGAGTTGGCAAAATCTCATTTGTCAAGCTAAAACCTTCCGCAAATCAAGTGGGTGGAAACCAATTTCAATGGCCAAAGGCTGTGAGCTGGCTGGATTCCCAGAGAGGATTGAAATTGGTTATAAAAATAGATGCTCGACAAGAAAAGCTCAGTCAGTCGCAGTAAGGCAGGAAGCCACCGCCGCCAACACCACCACATTCTCTGCCAGCGGCCGCCTCCGATTCAGCACATTCCATCAGATTCCATCAAGAACCCGAAAGAACTTTGCTGTTTTAGAAGCTACATAGAAAATTGACAACCCTGATTATAGAGAATAGGTGAAAAAGACTTTAATGAAATACGTGAAAAGACTTTAGTGAAAATTTGAACAGAACTGTTTTCTTTAACGCCAACAAAACTAACAAAACTTAAATTTTTGGGGAGATTAGAAACTTTGATGCTTTTAGTGAACTTTCTCCCTCCGTTGTAACCAGTATTTTAAACAACTGTATATCACTTTCGACAACTGTATTCCTGGGAAAAGAAAGACATTGTTTTTTCTTTATATAAAGACATTCTTCATAACTCTCCAGGAGTATTCGACTTCGTTCATTCATCGTATTAATTTTTTTTGGTGCCATAAATTTTTTTTCTCAAACCACATGTGTACACCAGTGTCCGGACTGGCTCAAGACGACAACTATTAAAATTGCACGAGACCTCTGGGATCTAATCACAATGTGGGACAGTGGCCCGTTGTTGCAACAGACATCCTGTAATCCAGCTTTTGTGGCGACATCATCGGACAAGATCGTCACGACCAGCAACAGCAACCAAACCAACCGTACAACCGGGTGGCAGTGTCACAACTGGGATCGTCATGAGCATCAGCGAGAACGACCGTCACATTAGACAGACAGCCAGCCCGACATGAGGTGTCACAACAGGTGCCGTTTCAACCAGGATCTGGCCTGAGGACGGCCGTCCAGCATGCTGCGTTACAATTCTTGGAGCCTTTATATCCAATATTACATAGCTTCAACATTTTATTATCAAAGTAGCTTCATACTTTTTGATAATTCTGTATTTGATTTTTGAGAAGAATTGTCATTGTACTTTAATTTACTCAAGCTTATTATAGTAGATGCCATTCTGGTATAGTAATATGAATTTTAATAACATTTGATTATAATCAAGATGAGAACAATAATTCAAATAAAGTTTACTGACAATTCCTCATCTCAAAAATGAAATAACATCATATATTGTTGGAACACCAATTAACTCAAATGAAAGTGCTTATTTTGACTTCAACAGTTAATATGGCAATAAATAAATAAATAAATAAATAAATAAAATGAAAAAAAAAAACTTTTCAAACTGCACACATTTCCAGAATACCAAATAAAAATGCTATGATTGTAAAATATTTTTTTTAACCAATCAGAAAAGTCCCATATTTTACAACAACCATTCTGAGCCACTGACTATTAAGCCAACACATTTTCACCCATAATGGTAGATCTGACCTCGCTGGCAGTAGCAATAGATACCCATAGTAGGCAAGAACCAGGCCATCAGCAGCAACACAAAGGTATTTCCATCAATAGCAATGATTTAGTCACTACAAAAGCAGCAGCATAGACTACCCCCCCAACAATAATTTGTGGAATACTTCTTCTATAAGCCTACCTTAATTGACTATATAAAGGTCCTTTTCTTACTATTTTTTGTTTTGTCATTTTCACTTTTTTTGTTAACACTTAGGCTGCTGTTACAATACAAAATTAAAAAACTATCAGCCGGAATTTGAACTATTCTCCAATTTTATTTTCTGTTAATCATTTAACCAATTCTATCATATCATTATTTCATTTTTGAATTCAATAAATTTGAAGTTTGAATTAAAACAAAGCAACATATCTGTTAATGCTGTAAAGATAACTTGTGTAAGAAAAAAAAAGAGAACGTATTTACCTTCATGAGATATCCAAGTAAAAGGAAGAAACCTCTTTCTGCAGTTATGATGGAAATGATATTTGGGAACTACTTCTAGTGTCCTTAGAAGTTTATGAAAAAAATAGGATCCTACCCTGAAGTGTAAGTTTAACATGACATCCTCTGAAATATTAAAATAAAAAATGCCAATATTAATGAAAGTCATCAAAAAATTAAATAAAAACCACTTAAACAATTTATACATCATTTGGACTGTTGTCCTCATCTTTATTGCCATATTCATGTTTCGAACACTGTACACTCTGGCCTTCTTCAGGTGATATATGTTGGAATTTCATACTGAACCTTTAATTTAATCCACAGGGAAAATTGTTCTAATTTTACATGCGATGCCTTTTTTGTATATCTCAGTTTCAGTTAATTCCTTTCAATAACTCAACTCTTCAAATTTTCTGCTGTGGCCAGTTATTGAACTTACAACACTGAGTCAAGTCAAATTTTGGATCACTGAGCCAATGCTTTTATCCATTGGTCCATTTTACCCTTGTAAAGGGTTCAGTTTGAACTTCCAATTTATATCAACTGAAGAAGCTGAAATGTACAATGGCTGAAACATCATGAATATGGTAATAAAGATGAGGACAACAGTCCAAATGATCTAAAATATGATAGTTACAATACCTCATTTCAGGAATATAGACAGACAGCTTAAACAATTTACTATTTAAAAAAATCAATTAGATTATTTATTTTCCAGCTTAAGTTCATACAAGAATAAAATTTAAGAAAATGGATAACTTACATAACAGACAATCAACTCTGAAATTAAAGTTATAAAACATCATATACTTTTAAGGTATCATTAAATTATTATAGAAATTAATTTTAATATACTTTTATTTTTTTTAACAATAAATACACATGAAGCATTTATAGTAGATAAAGTGCACATGTAAATCTGGAATTTTAATATTTAAATTTGAACAAAGAAAGAAATATCAAACAAAAGAAAGTAAATTTTCCCACAATTTAAAAGAACAGTAAAAGTTCACATGCACATTAAAGAATGAAAAGAATGGAAAAAGATTTTAGCTTGGGAAAATGAAGGAAGGATTAAAAGGGAATTAAAGATGATTTCATTTTTTCAAATGTTGAAATGAACTTTAAAGTTTTTTGTCATTCATTTTTATTTGTTTTTTTTTTTATTTGTTTTCATTTTCAACTTTCATGAATTTTTAAAGTAATAAAATCATGTGAGTAAACCAGGTAAAGAATAAAAAATGAAATAACTTAAAGCATTAATTTATTCCTAATTTTTACATGAGTTTGAAGATAAACCGTATAATATTTCTATAGACAATCATTTTTTTAAAATAATACTATTATTTATGCATCTATGAGTTATTGGTTCTCCCATGATAACTTTTAGACTGTAGTTTTCTGTGTTTTTAAATGTAAAAATGATGCATTTATGACTATTATACATAGTTCTAATATTCCTGCATTTTTACCATATTTTTTATAACATTAAAAACAAAAATAATAATTTGAATTTTGAAATTAAAATCAAAAAAGGAAAGGGTTAATTCTTTTATTGTAATACTATTTATGATACTGAAAGAAAAAAGTTATTTGGATAGACTGATTGATATACCAAAAAAAAAATTGAATATTTTTTCTTCTTCACCTACTAGAGATAAGGTGAAGGCATATTCTAAAAAGATAAATTTACAATCATCAAAAACAAACAACCTGTTAAAATAAAATTTTTTATGACACTTGGTACTGGCCACAAAATTCAGTCAGAGATATAAAGTTCAGTATGGTTTCTTGTCACCAAAATCACTAAATGGTGAGTTTCTCTGTTATTGTGAAAATTTAGCAACCACTGATAAAATGACAGCTGACTATGGTTTGATTTGAAACAATCTTTTCCCTTACATAAAAAAGCAAGAAAGCCTACATAATTAAAAAAAATGTTTCAAGTCAAGTGATTGTCTCCTTTTTTTTCACTTGTTGGCAAAAAGTGGGGATAAAACACAGATGGGAAAACAACCACACACCAAAGCTTGATAAGAAAGAAATTTTGGAGTGATAATTAAATTTAGCCATTTGGGCTAGATCACACCCTCAAGCAGTGATGGCAACCAAGGAGGAAAGGGGTCTAGATGGCATTTCAGGAAAGCTGGAGAAGCTTACCATGCCCTTAAAGGCACTCACACAGGAGAGAAGGAGACATTGATCAGGTGACCAAAAGAAGGGTCCCTGATTGGTTGTTTGGAAATGCTAGTGTACTCAGACTCACACTCACCTCAATATAAGCAAGAGTTAGTGGGTTTTCAGATAAAGTTAGAGTTTGACAGAGTTTCAGTCAATTACAAACCATTTCAAGTTGAGTTAACACAAGAGATGTGTTGTCACATGGCTGTTTGCCTTAGAAGAACCATCTTTAATTTGGTGCCAGGCCAACCAATTTAGATAAAGTGTTACATCCTATAGGAGCCGTGAGGTGGAATTATAATTGTCTGCATGCAAGAGTGATAAACTTATACCAAATACTGTACCGAACAGAATGTGTGTGTATGTATATATATATATATATATATATATATATATATATATACACACACACACACACACACATATATATCTCAACACCTTATTTTTTAATTTCACAAAGATTTTTTTTATTTTCTTATTGTGGCTCCCAGCCCTGTCTGGGTCATCAATGCAGCAGATTTCAGTGACTTTCAACCCAAGTAGCTTTGTGATCAAACATGCACAACGTGGGACAGGGCCAAGTTTGGAATAAAGTGAACAACTTTTGATCAGCCGTGAAGATTTGAATGTCAATCTGAAGAACACAGGGGGAGGTTCACATTATAATTTTGTTTAATTTAAATTTTTGAAGATCAAACTTGATTGGAAAGCAAGAAGCCAGCAGAGAGTTCCACAAGAAACGCAAGAGAAGAAACTGTTAGAATAGAACTTAGGGTTACATTAGCCATTTCAACTGTATAATGATGAGACCTTGCTGACAATCTGATGCTTAAATTCATAAAAACAATACCAATAACAATGCAGATGTTCTTGATAAAATTCAAAGAACTCTCTAAATACATAGAAGCACCAGACCAGAAGTGACAGCAATATTTGATGCATGGATGAATGGTAGACTTATAAATATGTAAGATACATTCTTTAACATATTTACATTGTTCAGACTTGTCCTCAGCTTTGTTGCCATATTCACGATGTTTCAGCTGTTATACACTCCAACCTTCTTCAGGTGATTGGAATTTTGAACTGAACATTTTATTTCATCTACCAAGGTAGATTGTTCTAGTTCTACATGCTATGCCTTTTCTGTATATCTCAGTATAAATTATATCCATTTAACTCTCCAAATTTCTTTTGTTCACCTCTGCTGTAGCCAGGTATTGAACTCATAACTGAGTCCAGTTACTGGATTCAACCAACACTTATCTATTTTTAGTGGATAAAAGCATTGGTTAAATACTTGAGGACACATGGCCCAGTGTATAAAAGTGTTGGCTGGATCCAGTGACTTGACCCAAAGACTTCAATATCTGGCTACAAAGATGAACAAAAAAACTTGAAAAGTTGAGTTAAAAGGGAGATAACTGTGTAATGCCTTCTTTATCCACCTATGGTTCACCAGAACCACAGATAGCTTCTTTCTCTCTGTCTGGTTGTCCAAAGTGTCCAATACTGTGACTGATTAATGAATTAGTCTCCTTAACTGTCAGCTTGCTCTTCCTCCATGTTGTAATTAGTTTGATCACAGACAGACATCTGATTTGTTTTCATAAGTTTCAATCCCTGGGAACATATTTATATTGTTTAAACCTTTTCATGAGAAGTGTATAAGTATATTTTTCCTTATATTCAAATTAATTACCAGCAACCAAATAGTGTCACACTGATAATGAGACATCCAGAAGAGGCATGGCATGTGGAACTAAAACAATCTACCCCAGTGGACAAAAAAGGTTTAGTTCAAAATTCCAATCACCTGAAGAAGGCTGGCATGTACATCCATCAAAACATCATAAATATGGCAATGAAGATGGGAATGACAGTCTAAATAATTACAATACCTTATCTCAAAAATATAGACAAATCAAGTTAGATTCTGGCAAGAAAAATTATCTAGCATGACATTATTATTTAAATTTTAAAAGTCACAAGCTATTTAATCAAACTATTTCACTTTAACATTATTTTCCTTCCAAAATAAGACTTCTTCAAATTTAAGAATATTCTTGCCAATAAGCAAGCATTGGTGTAATATAATTAGAACACGATACTAAATCTCTTATACATATTGTTTATTCAATTCTGGACTTTATTAATTACTGTAGGTAAGTAACTTTGGGTTTTCTCATGAATTCTATATTCTCCTGAAGATCTATGTGACTGTTTTCCTTCCTTCACAGGTGGTTACTTATACTTTCTGTCACCTGGTTCATCACACATGTTTACATGTCAGATGCAGCCATTAATATCTAATGAAGGTACAGATTTGTACCTGATAGGTCACCTCTCAGGTCAACCCACTGGCACATCTAACTTCAATAAACATTGAGTGTAAAGTATTTTGGTATCATCTGAGATATGTTATATACTACAGTTAGGCTATATTTCTTTCTTCTTTCCCAGCTAGTATGCACTAAGCTTGGCCAGTCACATGACTTAACAGCTAAGCTAGTCAGTGAAGCCCACTCTGTACAGAGAACTATTTTTGAGGTGATGCCACAAAAGAAATTCTTTAGAATTATAGAGTAAAGAAAAATCATTCAATTTTTTGAATAATGCATTTTAGTTAATACATACTCAAATAATTATATAATGTTTTTGAATAGTAAGCATATCTTGATAAGTTTAGCAAGTTTATATTCAGACTATTGTCTGCATCTTTTTGTTATAACAATGCTTCACCTGTTGTGCCCTCTTGTCTTCCTCAGGTCTATATCAAACTAGGTAACCTACAGGGAATTCTGAACTGAACCCTTTATTTATTCTATGGATATTAACTGTTCTCATTCCAGTGCTCATATCTAAGGATATCATTTAATTGTTATTTTTACTTTGTTCTGCTCAATTATTGCTCATCCATTTCCACTAAGAGCAAGTATATATTGACCAACCAAGGGATTGAACCCACAATTACTATGTTACCAAATTCACAAACCAGTGATTTAATTCACATGAATTACCCAGACCAAGATACACCGGAAGAAGGCTGGAGAGCACAACGTACAAAACATTGTGACAAAAAACAACAGAGTTGAGAACAGTTGTCCAAATACAAATAGTGTAAATAATAACTCATCACACAAGAAATTTGGACAGAAAATAGTTTAGCTTGCTAAGTTTAACTGCTGGAATATTCGTCGAGTACGGCAATTGGGGCAAACAGTCAAGTTTTTTGATTGGGACCACAGGTGCTACTGTGTGCCTGTGGTGATTTATATAAGTGCTCATTCTCCCACTCTTTTTTTAATTAAATATTGTAGTATGTCAGTGATGAGACATTTTTTCGAAACTTTTGGCAATAGGACAAATTGCAGGGATAAATGAATTTTCACATTTCCAAGACTGTTAATTCAAAGTAACCATAAATTCAATTCAAACTCAAAAAAGTTTCAGCTCTTGGCAGATAAGTTACACACTTCTTGGAGATTAAAGCAAACATTGAGAATATATTTGTCATTTAAATCTACTTTTATATAATCATTAGTCTTAAAAGAAGTACTTTATCAAAAAACTTTCAGTGTTCACTTTAAAATATTCCTTTTAAACAGGGGATTTAAAAACAAATATTTTAAAAGTATATATAAAGGTATACATTTATAAAACAAGAGGAGGAAGAGCAAAAATAAAAACAAAATAAACAATTACTGTAAAATGGTGTATTGAAAAAAAATAATACAAAAAGAAAAAAAAAAAAGAACCAACTGGTTGTTGCACCTCACTCTTCAGAGACAATCAAGGACTAAAACAAATATTTGTTTTAGTCCTCAATTGTATTTCTTTCTCTGGGAGACCTAGATCTGTCCTGCACCCTGCTGTAATCATCTGCATTGTTTTGCATTATTTGATCTTTGACCAAACTTTCCAAGTCATTCTGGCCCACTTGATCCTGCATTACTTCGTCTTCTGATGTTTCATTCTGTAACGGTTGTTCTAATTAATCATTAACAAACAGAATCGTATCCATTTCTTGCTCATTTTGCTCTTCATATTCACTCTGGGCCCTTATTTGATCTGCATGGGCTAATATACTGTTGCCGTTTTCTCTATTTATTATGACTGTATTATGGCCTTTTTGCATGTTAAATTCTGCCCTTTCTGGATTAGCTTCTTTGTTCTTTTTGTACCACATTTCTTTTATTTGTGGTATACGACATTAAAGCTGATGAGCTTTCTAGTCTTCCAGCATGTGGTATTGTGCAATAGCTTAAAAGCAGCCTCGGTAGAAAAATTTCTTTTTCTTTTTGCTAAGAGCATGCTTTTAGTCCCTTTTTTTAGTCTGTACCATTCTTTCTGCTAACCCGTTCAACTAAGGGTGAGATGGGGGTGTCATGTATGGTTTATATCCTATTTTTTCTAACCATAAATTAAGAGTCATCACAAAATTCTGGTGCATTGTTAGATACCAGGGTTTTTGGTTTGCCATTTCTGGAAAATATGACCCTTAGAATCTGTTTTTTCATAGAACTTTTCTTGTCTGGCACCCGGATTATTTCAGGCTAGCATGAAAAAGAGTCTACTAGAATTAATAAGAGTCCCACTCCATTAATATATGCATGATCTATATGCACCCTACTCCATGGCTCCACTTCTCTGGGCCACAAATGTAAAGTAGTCTATGTAAAATTTCTTAATTCTTTACATTTTTTGCACCATTCTATATATTCTTTGACATCTCTTGAATATCCGGACCACCATGCTTCTAATTTTATCCTTTTTTTTGTGTGTGGCCGCTACTCCACAATGTATATCATCAAGTACACTTTTTATTGCCAATTTTCTTTGTGTTTCTGGGTGAACTACCAGATCCCCATTACAAACCACTCCATGTTCTATCGTTAATTTCTGTCTTATTTCTTTGTAGGGTCTTTCCGCCCTAAAAAAAATTTCCCCATGAGGTTTTTCTTATTCTCAATAATATCCTACTTAGTGCTGGATCATGTCTAGTTTCCACAGCCATTCTATCTAAAGACAAAACATCAGACTCTACCCAATGTAAGAATACATCTTCAAATACTTTTGTTTTATCTTTTGTCTCCTTGTAAAATCACAATCTTGATAGTGCATCTACGTGTGGAATTGAATTTCCTTTGACATATTCTATATCAAAGTCAAATGCCATTAATCTTATTGCCCATCTTACTATCCTCGATGTCCTGACTTTAGGTCATTCTTTCCTTGGGTTAAATATAAACTCTAATGGTCTATGATCACTTCTTAACAGAAATGTTTTCCTAATTAAAAATTGTCGGGCTCTAGTAGTTGTCCACACGATAGCTAATGCTTCTTTCTCTATATTTGAATAATTAAATTTGGTGTTTGTTAGTTTTCTTGATAAATACATTATCAAATGTCCTTCTTGTGATAATATTCACAATAATGAATGTTCGTTTGCATCTGTGGTTAACGTCACATCCTTTTTGGGATTAAACATTTTCACTACTGGTTTCTTTGCCATAATTATTTTTAATCTGTCAAAAGCTTTTTGTTGTTTCTTTGACCAAATAAATTCAACATTCTTTTTTCTTAAATTTGCAAATGGTTCAGTCAAGCCCAGGTAATTTGGTAAATATCGCCTGTAAAAATTTACCAATCCCAAAAAAGACTCCAGTTCTTTCTTAGTTGTAGGTGTAGCTACTTTTAGTAGTTTTTCTATCAAGGCTTGGTCTGGTGATATACCTTCTTTTGAAATGGAATAACCTAAAAAAAAAGATATGTTACTACAATTGCTTACACATTTTTTTATTTATTTATTGTCATTCCAGCATTTTTTAATCTATTCAAGATTATGTCAGTTTTCTTTTTTAACTCCTTTTATTAGTGGCTCCTATGTATATCTCATCTTGGTAACAAATCATACTTTTCATATTTCCTAAAACCTGTTTGATGGCTCTTTGAAATATGACGCTTGCAGTTTTTATTCCATATGGCATCCTTTTCCATTTTAGAAACCCTATTGGCATATTTATCATGGTTACTTCTTTAGTTATCGTCTATCGATACTTGGTGGTATGCCATTTTTAAATCTATTTTTGCAAAAACGCTCATTCCTGCCAGTGCATGCAATGCAACTTCAACATTTGGTATGGGATACAAATCCAAACAGATTTATGCCTATTTTGTAATCTCCACAAATACATAAATCACCATCTGTCTTCCTCAACACTACAATAGGTGATGCCCACTTGCTACCCCCAGGGGGAACATGTTCAAAAAAGTCTTGTTCTATTAATTTTCATAGTTTTTTTTTACTACTAATGGCAACAAATGTACTGGTACTTTTCGTGCCTCATAATAAGGGGAGACATTTTCTTTTAATTTTAAACTTGCTTTATAGTTTTTCGGTGTTTTCCATTTTTATCTCATTAATTACTTTAGTAGAATTTATGTTAAGCACGCCATTTCTAAGAAGTCCGTGGTTCTTTTTACAACTTGTGTATTACTTCAAATTTACCTTCTAACTCCAAGGAACCTTCAAAGTATCCTAAAGTTTTTATGACTGACCCATCAAATTAGCAGAGTTGTAAACTGTTCTTTCGTTAGGGTGGCTTTCCAATGCATTCCCAAAAATTTTTTGATATTAGCGTTACTTCACTCTCAGTATCCATTTGCATATCTAAATTGTAGTTGTTAGTTTTAACCTTTAATATAATGTCTTTTTTCTTTTGTTCAATTTTTTCTATAATCTTATTTTTTAATGTAAAGACCTCCATATTGATTTTGTTTTCTTCAACTCTCAATATTTTTCTTTTTTACTTTGCATACAGCATGAATGTGGTTCTTTTTTAAGCAATTTTTACAGGTTTTTCCAAATGCTGGGCATTTTTTCATTTTTATTTTGTGATCATGTCCACAATACGAACATTTTCTTATCTTTTTTACCATGTACGTCTCAGCGGATATTTGTTTGCTGGATTGACTTTTATGATGGTTGTATTTCTGTATTAATTCTTGTTGCTGTATAAAGTCTATGCATGTATTTAAAGACATATTTCCTATTCATAGTTGTTCCATTATTTTATATCGGTGTGATGCATTGCATATACCTTCAATTAACCTTAATTGAATCAAGTCCTCTTCAATAGTTTGTCAGTCTTGTCCATTTTTTCAAATTTGCAATATCTACTCACATTTCTTAGATGGTGTAGATATTTTATAATCGGTTTGTCAATTTCTTGTATCAATGACATGAATTTCATTCTTTCCACCACTTTCTTTTCCAGTCTTTTCTTGGGTTTCATATTTCTTTTTATAATCTGACTTATTTTTTCGAAAGTCAGGTCTTCCAAGTTTGTGGGATATGCCATGGTGGAGACTTTCATTATCACCTTCATTGTAGCCAAAAATCTGTAATTTCATTTTTGCCTCCCTTCTCCTTGTTGTCTTTCAACTTTTTACTTCTCACACTGGCAGAAAAACAGTGAATCCATACATCTACAAAATCTAGATCTTCTAGAGGCAAATGGTACCTTATCTGTGACACCATTGATGTGAAGTGAGGTTTAGCACTAATCAGTCACTAAGCTTTCATACTTATCTCAGTGACGAGTTATATTGTCTCTCTCTTGCACTTATGCAAATTAGGCATATTAATTTGTCAGTGTCACTACAAAAACCTTTCAATTTGTAATGTTTTTGTTTTATACTTGTATATGTTCAAGCTGTGTCATAATAAGATTAAGCAAAATAAGTTCTGTATTTGCAGAAAATGCTGTTAGTGAACAAACAATACGATGTTTGGTTTTAAAACTTTGTAAATTGAATTTTAGGAGGAAGACTAGCCAAAAACATCAAAAGATGAGAGGTTGAACATAATGGTGAAAAATGTTTCAAAAGGTCTCAAACGTCTGTGGAATGATTTAAAAGAAGTTTGTTAAATGGATTTCATTTGAATTAGAAAAGGCCAAGCCAGATCAGTTGAGACCTAAAAGTAGTTGCATGACCTTAAACTGGTTCTTTTATTTAACAAACTTTAGTCTAGCAAAAAGCCACAAGCTACTTACAGTCTTTAGTGTTTCTAAGAAATGTTCTATTTAAGTACTGATCAGGTTCACAGATACCTAACTCAAGCAAGAAAGTGGCTTTGTTATAGTTCAATGAACATTGTTGCATTCACTTTCACATAAATGTCCTTAGGAAAGGCATAAATTTATCTTTTTCCTCTACTAATATTGGGTTAATAGTAGGGTAGACAACTCTCTGATCTTGGATAACAACCAGTCTAGAAAAAGAACAACTCTGAATTCAAAACCATAGAAAAACAATATCTTTCTGAAGAAGTTATGGAAATTTACAAATAAAAAAGAAAAATGAGCCTGTAGAGTTTCAGTCACTTACATTCTGAAAGGACATGGCATTAACCAAATCAATATAAAAAAAAAAAAAAAAAAAAAAAAAAATCACTAAAGATTTTTGTGGTCATTCAAATGTTTTGTAAAAAAATGAATAAATTTTCAAACCTCAAATATTGTTATTTATAAACTATAATTATGAATTCTTTATTAACAGAAGATTTTATTCTTGTTGTACAGGACCAAGTGCTAAGTAGAAATTGTCAGGCACAGATACTAATAAATTGTGTTAATTCAAAACACAGATTCTGAGATAAATATTCAGTAATAATTGACCATCATATCTCAGGTTTCACAGTATTAACACCCACTGAATATAAAACATGGCATGACAGAATAAGCCAATATCTGCACTGGAAAATCTGCAACTCTTCTGGGAAGGAACCTGCAAGAAACTAGTATGAACACCACTCAAACCCAATGAGAGACATGGGATCTGTAACAGTCATATTGGACTTTACAATACACACTGAATAATCAAAGCTAATTACCCAGACATTATGATCAAAAACCACAAAAACACTTTCTTCTGACATAGCAGTTTCTACAGACTGTAATGTATCTTTGAAGAACTTATAAATAACACATCACTCAATAAATCCCAGGCTTGACTAATAAAACAACTTTGAGGCAAAATTCAACTTTCTTCATCAACAGTCTCCTTCTCTAACAATTCAATGTCTTTTTTGTAGACAATTTGTTTTTGGCCTCAAAATATGCCTCAGTTTCTGATATCACATCTTCATTGGAGCAAAATCTCTTTCCTTGGAGCATTCTTTTGAGGCCTACAAACAGCCAGTAGTTGCTGGGGGCCAGATCTGGAGAATAGGGTGGATGCGGAAGCAATTTGAAGTGAAATTCTTGTAGTTTTGCCATCGTTGCAATCAAGTTGTGACATGATGCATTGTCTTTGTGAAAGATCACATTTTTTTCTTCATTTGTGGCTGTTTTTGGTGATTTCTTCCTTCAAATGCACCAATAATGCTATATAATATTTTTTATTGATGTTTTTTTGTTCATTGATTACAATGAACAAAATACCTTGCACATTCCAAAATTCTTGCCTGCTGATATTTGCATCTTTGGTTGCTATCAACTCAGCTGACTGCTAATTTGACTCCAGAGTACAATTTTCTTAGTATTTCTTTTCAGCAAGAAAATTGTACCCACAAGTACAGCTCACAACTTATGAAGGGCTTTATTTATGTAAAACTAGCAGTATAGCCCAGCATTGCTCGGGTGTAATGAAAGCTTTAAAACTAATCCATGGTCCTGGAGCTCAAACTCTTTGGACATTGGCATGAAAGACTAAAAAGCAATAGTTGTTTCCAGTTAAAGTGAAACCATAAACTGAAAGAAAGCTTAATGGATGTAAGTCAAATTTTGATTTCCTGGTATTGATATCAAATTTTCTGCACTATTGTAAGAACTGCAACTTTGAAACTTCTGAATATTGTTTCTTATGTCTTTGTCTATGAGTGTATCAAATTTGATTAAAATTGGACCACTCCTTCTATAACCCGACTTTTTTCAATTATCGATATTTATCGGGGATACCTCAACACAAAACCTAGCTAAGAACACTCACAGACGCTTATAGTACAACTGTGTAAATTTTCAAGAAAATTGGTTCAGCCGTTTCGGAGTCTAGAGGTAATGGACACACACACACACAAACTTATAAGTTTAGATGTATGTGATCTTAAACCTCATTTTTTTTTTTTTTTGAGCAATGGCATGATGTCATTTCTGACTTTAGGTCTCTGGTTAGGACTTGGAGGAAAATGCTTATACAACAGAATAATGAAGATAAAGATGAAAATGAAGATGAAGAAGAAATAATAATAATGACAATAATACAACAATCAGACTAGTGTCCTTAGTTTAGTTTCTCAATGGATAAGAGTGTTGGCTAAGTGCATCTAATTACCTGGTTGTCATGAGCTCAATTGTTACATCAACCAGTGAAAATAAAATACTTTGTTTCAGTAGAAAAAGCAAAAACTTATGAGAAATCCCATAATATAGATAGTAAAAAATATATATACATATATATATATATATATATATATATATTTATGGAGTGAGTAAAATGCTCATTGTCAAATTCCCAGAAAAGTACTAAATACATTACAGATCAAAAAAAAAGGCTGACAGGTACAAAAGAAGAAATACTTTGACTATAATAAAGAAGATGGAGATACTAGCCTAATTATAGTAGTGTATAATACTAAAATCAAATTTTAAAAAAAAATTATCAAATTCTAATAGTCTTTTAAGCTACACTTGGAACTTCTAAAAATTTAGCCAGCAGTTTTTAACCTTCCAAATGCAACAATACAATTATTTAAGTTAGCCAAATGTTTAAATCGTTTTTTTTTTTCTGTAAACAGCATTAGATACATTTAGTTTTAGCATCATTAAAAAAGATTGCTTTCAATTATATTATGATTGTTGCTATATCAATGTATATTTTTTTTAATTGTTAATGTTGATGTACTTTCATTTAGGTATCCTAATACTAAAGATGAAATAATAAGCAATACTTTTTGGATATTATGCTTTTTTATCTTAAGAAAGGTAAAAAAAATATAACTCAGCCCATTTTTACCTTAATCACTACATTAATTGAGAGAACATATTCAAAATATGAAACAAAATTGAAAATCATTTATGTTAGTCAGTTTGATGTGTGGCTTCTACATAAGTGAAATAAAAAATAACTATTATACAGTGTTTCTCCATGTCCAATTTGCTACTTACACACAATGAACTGTTTCTTTTCTAAAACAAATTTTAACAGATAATGAAAAGTGAATACTTTCAATATGTAATGCAAGAGATTATGCAGTAACAGAAATGAACAATCACAAATTATACTAAAGATTTAGATTTATTTTCATTCACAGAAAGCAATGTTATGTATAAGGTTACAGTATTAAAAGGGAGTACCTATACAATGAGCTTTTTCTAAAAAGGCAAATAATTTATTTGAACATGCACAGCAAATTACCATTTATTATGGTCTTTACAGAAGACTTTTAATGGGAAAAGTCAATTCCTCACAAAATTGTAAATGAACTAAGAGAATTTCTTTACTCAGATAAAAGGTTCTGGAAGAATAGAATTATGAAATTATCTGAGTTTTCAAAAGATAGTGTAAAAAGTTAAATATGCTGTTCAGCATTATCAAAAATAAATTAAAAAGTTGTCTTATTTTTACCAAATGACTCTTTTGGCCAACTCAATGCAATTATACAACTATATACAAAATGCAATTAATATAAATTATTAGAGAAACTTAAGGTTTATGTACAAGGATGTATTAGAATTGACTAAAACTGAATCTCATTCAGTATAATTATTTACTGAAGTTATAAGTTTTAGCTGACTAAATCATTTGGACATTTTATAGTAGATTTTCAACTTGTGTTGAAAGAAGTGATACTTAACACAGACTATAGAGAATGATGTCAAGTGTTTTCATTTACCTGTCAATATTCAGAGGTGAGAAAGTACAGATAAGTATTCAACAGTTTAAACAAGAACAAGAAGAGTGTTAATGTACAATATAAATTAATCATTAATGCTTTTACCAAAGAAACCCATTCCATTTTACTACAGAAATGCACTGCAAATCAGGAATGAATTGTCAGTGATTGAGAATTAAGACATGTATTAGTAACAGAATATATACTAATGAAGATTATTTATTCACTATAAGTTTTATTTTAAAATTTAGATCATGGCCTTCACTGCTGAAAAACAGAACTTTTGAATCTTTGATTAAACTTTGTTTTCTGTCATTATCAAAATTTTACTGTTTTGAATGTGTGTGGAATGTAGTGGTTATTAGCATGGAAAATGGGACTTGCATGCCAAGTTCAATTTCCAGCTGAGGCTGTTGTGTTTACTTTTATACAAATACCCTGGGAAAGGGTATTTGTGTAAAATGTCCATTTCTTCTACATGAACTATGGGTTAAATAGCAGAGGTGACATGGATCTCTCACCTTGGTTGATAAGCAGTCTAAGAGAAGGATAACTCTGAATTCAAAACTAGTTGGGTATGAGGCTAGCAACACCATTTTTATAAAAAGCTGACTTACCATGGAAACCACAGCAGCAATACTAGTGTAGTGAGGTTGTGGCCTGATACTTTGTAGAGTGTGAAGGATATATCTTGTCTCTAAAATAGATATTTTAAAATGCATTTCCTATTTTCATCAAAAGTGGTTCATTCTATTTTGTACATTTAAAATTCATCTAATTTTGTTTGGATCTTTTTCTTGCAAAGATTTTTCATGAAACAATATTTAATGCCTCCAATTTATTTCATTGGCAATGTTACTTTGATTATTGTATTTCTCTACAAACACAAACAGAACACACAGCCTTTTGAGTGGTGGATAGTCAGAGACAACTCAAGGTCAGGGTTAGGTGGTAGGTTGGGCATCCAGAAATTGCTTTGCCATTTTAATAGTCCAGCAAACAGACAATAGAACATGTTACTAGACCTGTTTGTGAAATGCAAAGGTCTGTCTAAGAAAAACATTATCTTGGCATCACACTTCAGTTTTGTTTTCTATATTTCCCCAGTTATGTTAATTAAGCATCAAATTTCATTTCATTTTAAGAATATTCCTTAACACATTGTGATATCAAAAAAAATTAATTTTCCAAATCATTTCCAAATTTTGTTAATAGGTTTTCCATAATCTATTTTGATTTAACAAAAAAACAAAAACTAAAATCTTCATTTTCGTGATTTTTTTAATGTATGAGTTAATAATTTATGTATAAAATATGTTAATATGAGTAATAAAAATATAATAAAAATATGAATAAAATATTATAATTTATAATATATAACAAAAAATTAAAATCATGATGGTTAATATGTAATAAAGTATTCTAAAATTTATTCACACAAAATCAATATTTGTCTATATTTCTGAAATGAGGTAGTATTTACACTATTTACGTTATTCGGGATATTGTCCTCATCTTTGTTGCCAGTTGTACAAAGTTTCTGCCATTGTACACTCCACCCTTCTTTAGGTGCTAGGAATTTAGAACTGAACCCTTTATTATAATTGCTGGGATATATCATTCTCATTCCTTGTGTGAAGCCTCTTTTGGTAGTCATGAGTTTTCTCCCTCCAACTGGACTGATTTACTTGTCCTTAAGGACACATGGCCCAGTGGATATAGATGTGACTTGACCCAAAAAGTTGTGAGTTCAATACCAGGCTACAGTAGTGGTGAACAAGTAACTTAGAGAGTCTGGTTAGAGGGAGATAACTCATGAGTACCAAAAGAGGCTTTGCACAAGGAATGAGAATAATATACTCTAATGATCGTAATAAAGGGTACGGTTTGAAATGCCTAGCACCTGAAGAAGGCCGGAGTGTACAACAGCTGAAACATTGTACAAATGGCAACAAAGATGAGGACAATAGACCAAATAATGTCAATAGTGTAAAATCAATATTGCATCATTTTTATGAGAATTATTATTGCACACGATTAAAAGAAGACTAACTTGAAGTCAATAAGCAGAACCATAGGTTGCACAAATTAAAAAAAAAATTGGACAGTTTTATTCCAGCTAATCCATTTTTCAGAAATAATTTAATCACCTTTCAAAAGACAAATAGAATGGGCAAACTAATTTATTGCAATTTGGCATCAAATTATGCAGTGAACAAGCCCTTAACTCTACAATTTCTTACCTCAATTTTATGTCTACTCTTCTGTCAATGAATTACAAGTGAGTTCTATGTTCATATGATACTACCATTCAATTTACAACAATAAAATGTGATCTTTCTTAAATATTTTGATCAACATTCCAAATTTCATAAAAAAATCATTCTGAATTTTTTAAAATCTTTTCAGTTATGACTTATCTTTAACCTATTTGGAATATTACCAATATCTGTTGAAGAGTATATAACACTATATACAGCCTGATGACATTTATCACTTTTTGTAATTATTTGACATATCCTTATAGTTTCATATTGCAAAAATATTTTTTTTCTGTGACCAAGTGGGTGCTTCCAAGCTGAAAAATCCCAACATTTCTGATTTTTGAAGTTAGATATGTTTTCTCACAAAATTAAGCATACAAGTATCCTGTTATATAACCCATGATATCTCGGATAGGATTTATTAACACTTTCACTGCTGCATTGTTATAGCATTGTGGCTTAGCTGACCTGGCTCATTTTGAGAAAAAACAAGAAAATATTACTTACTGGATATAAACTGACTTCAATAGGACACTCTGCAGTAAACTAAACCCTAATATATAATATAAAAAATATATCACTAAACAGGTTATATTATACAGTAGTATATGCCTACACTAGTTTGGAAATAGCATTAAGAGCTAGTTAGTTTATAACACAAACACTTGAAAACTTATATAAAACATTGACGGCAGGCAATGTAAGTTTCACAAAACTGTATAAGAATGTTCACAACAGTAGAAATGTTAAATACATTCAAACTTTTATTCATTCTAATGATTACATTTATATAAGAAATAAATGAAAAACAATAATGAAATCCCAATCAGTTATGTTTTTGCATCAATTACATTTCAACCCAGTATATGTAAGCAAGATTATATCTATTTTTTTTTATTAATACTGTCTTTACCACTATTCTACCAGTTCCTTGCTTGACTTTAGTCATTTTCTGCATGAACAAACTGTTTCTGAGAGCAAAGGAAAAAATTGATTCTTTAGCCATTGAAATGGTGTGTGTGTGTGTGTGTGTGTATATATATATAAAATGTATAAGTATTGTCAATAATTTTACTATACTAATGCATTGAATATAATAAGGAAAGATTCTCAGTGTAAATTAAGCATTACTAAAAGAGTAAGGTTTAATTTTAATGCACTGCCAATGATTTTATTATTGGCAATGCATTGGAAAAACAGTTATTTTATGTATAATTAAGTATATAATATGTATAATATGTAATATTTAGAAATTTTTGATAAATTACAAAGAAGAATCTGCAATGTTATTGCTACTGACATGACATCTTTGCTTTAGTCACTTTCCCAACGCCATAACATAGCTTCCCTGTGTTTTTTCTATAAATACTTTCATGGCCATTATTCTGACAGACATTCCTCTATGGCACCTAGATTGTACAAATTTAGGCGCAATAATATATGAACAATTAAAAATGTGAGACTCACCTTTGCAAGGGTGTTTCCAACTAACGTCCAGTTGGCAGACAAAAATAAACAGGGTTGTAACTTAAGGTAGTTCTTTTTGTGTACCTAGTTAATGGGAATGAATGTGAGTCCTAGCCTGTCCCCAGCATTGTCTTTTGTTATGATCCAGGTCGAGATTCCCGATTTTCTCCAGTTTTTACTTTTTGTCCTGTTTTATCTCATCTTGGTCAAGATTATATTCTCCCCATCTATTTTATTTTCTCTTCTCCACTCCCTGTAGAAAAAGTGCCTCTTGATTTTGTCCTATGGGCAGAATACAGGGGCATCTTTGTTTTGGAGGTTGGTTGGGTTCAACTAACATCATGATTTCTGTTTGTATCTTTAGTTTAAAAAAAATTTTGTTTTGGGAATTTATGTCATGCTCCTCCCCACATACCATTTCATGATATATTTTTAAATATATTTTTGTATCTTTTATTCACAATAAAATTTTTATACTCTTTTGGTTTTTTTTTTAATTTTATTTAGGTCCCTGATATGTTTGAGGTATTTTGGTGTATGAAGGATTGAATGATAACGGACATGTTCTTGTGGTGGATGAGAAAATTGTAAAGTATATTTGGGTCATGAGTTGAATTAGCTAGGTATAGGATAGGTACTGAAGACCAACCTGAATCCCACCCCCCAAATCAGCCTTGTGCCACAATTGTATTTTTCATACAATAAATATTGAGAAGTGTCTGTTGCTATTTACCAACTCTACATACTGAGAGCAAGGTTTCATCGTTTTACAGTGGAAAGAGCTAGATGTAACCCTAAGTTTCTTCTCTTGCACTTCTTGCTTGTGGAACTCTCTACTGACTTCTTTCTTCTCAGTCAATTTTGGTCTTCAAAAATTTAAATGCAATGTCATTTGTTATTTTCTGTCTTCATAATTTATTTTTTTATTGTTCTCTATTAATAGTGTATTTTATTATCTCAAATTTTCTCACACTCAGTAACCCCTGGCATTATTGCCTTGGTTTGAGTGAAATGATTAAAACAAATTACAATAAAACAAAATACATTTTTAATAATTTAAACTGTTAAATAGGAAAATTGTTGGCAATGGACATTTATCTATTGTATTATACTTCTGTTAAGAAGTATATTTAACAGCATATGTTTTTGGTTAATCTTAACACATGTCTACAGTGTTAACACTATTCCACATTTTGTTATTATTTTTGTAAAAGTCTTACAAATGAAGAAATTACTTTTTAAATCTGTCAGTTTTTACTTCAATTGGAGCCGAGACCTCAAAGATAAATATAATTGTATATAAGAAAAGGTTTTCTCCACACCATTAGTAACTAGCAAATTGATCTAAAAATAGAAAAGGGAAAATGTTCAAGGCTGTAACAATTTTTTTTGTCAATTTTGCAGAAAAGAAATTCAATTAAGTTATCCTTGTTAACTATTGTAGAACACTTAGATACGACAGGACGTTTATTAGGAAAAGGACAATATCATTGCCCAAATAAAAAACAAAAAGGCCAATTAAGTTGTCAAGACATCAAAAAGGGACATAAAAAGGTGCAATAAATTTATTACTAGTCACTACTTTCTGATTGGTTCATTAAAAGAACTAATATCACTCTGAAGAATTTTGAAGCTCTGAAGTAAACTTTAAAAGCTGAAAATGCAGCAAGGAGATATGACAGGAACATGCTAATCATTAGGTCAAAGATAGCAGAACATGTTCAACAGATTACAAAATAACCTCTCAGTTAACGATTATTTATTGTCTATAAATTCTCTCTTTCTAACTAAAGAAACTAATTTTCATCATCATTTAAGGTAAAACGATTTTAGTGGAGGTTTCCTGAGAGTATACAAATTTGCCAAATAGAAATACAGAGCACTCTAGTCAAAATATCCAGCCGATATCCACTGCACTAGTCAAAATTACATTCAAATGACTTCTGATATTTTTATTATATAAATTTGTCACATACAGTTATATTATTTAATCCCAATTCATGTAGATTTATGCAAATTAAAATTCTCACTAGATTTATTTAATCTAATGAATAAGGCAATCCTAAAAGAGACCTAGAAGTTCGACTAGGCTTTATTACTGATGGCACACAACTGCTGGAACTACTAAACAAGGTAGTAAAAGATAGTGAGAAGAAAGGACTAACCATCAATAATAAGAAAACAGTATATGGCCATTAGCAAGATAGACAGCCCAAAATGCAAGTTACAAATTGGTGACATCAAAAATCAAGCAAGTACAAAAATTTCACTATTTGAGAATCGTTATAACAGCTGATGGAAAATGTGAGAGAGAAATCTGGAGGCACATTCAAACAGTGAAAGATGCATTACAAAAAGTATTAAGAAACAGGAAAATTTTGTTGGAAACAAAGATAAAGAGGCTCAACTATAATGTAACACCAATTCCCCCTCTATAGTGAATGTAGGACAATTTTTTCACAGATGAAGAAGAGACTAGAGGCAATGGATGACTACCAGACAAACACATCAAATATTAATGCTTTTGTTTTTAATTACCTCCTCACTGCCAGATCCACTAAATACAAATATGGGACAATCTGTTCAAATTTGAAGTATATAACTTTGTCACATGCTGTCATGTTATTTGACTTTCATTTATGTCTATGAAAATTACATTTTTAACATTGTGTCCTGTATTTCCACTTGGCATCTGTGGTAAGTGAGATTCTGTTTGAGCAAAAAACTAATAAAAACTGATTTAAAAGTCAAATCAAATCTTATTGTCTTATGAATTAATTCTGTGCTGTAAAACAGTTAATGATATGCATAAAGAAACCTTGTGGTGTAGCAGGTATTGACTGTGAAATTGGTAAGCAGAGTTCAAATTCCCACTTGTCTATTACATTCACTTTTGCAAAAAGGCATGAATCCTCTCTCCAGCAATGGGTCAAATAGTAGTGTAAACTGGACTCTCTAGCCTTGAGAGGCAACCAGTTTAGAAGAAGGACTACTCTGAACTCAAAGCCAGGCAACAGGAAACCATTCCTCTATTTTTACCAAGACACTATGGCAATTCATCTATAATAAAGAAAAGGGATTCTGTGAAGAGCTATGATCAATTATGTCTTGAAGTAATTGTAATTAAAAAAAGGAACTCTTATTATTAATTAAATTTTGCAGAAAAAAAAATAATATAGAGAAAGTGAAACAGGTAAAAAATGCTTTTACTTACTCTCTCTTAATTGTCTCTTCTACATGTTATTCTTAACTTTGCATTGCTTGTTTGCTTTTTAGAGACTTTGCATTGTCTCACAAATATATTTATGCATAAACATCTGTCATATAAATTTAATAAATAATTAAAAGCATGGACAGCAATATACATTGCAGCATCAAATTGATGCAAAGAAGGTTGAGACTGCAAGCTTGTTGACCGGGATATTTTAAAGACATTGAAGAACATATAAGATGCCCCAAATGTATGGAGATTAAAACATTTAAATAAACCAAATTACACACATGGCCTGAAGAGGGGGAGCCATGGACAAGAGTCCACATGAACTATGTCTACATTGGAGATATTGGTTTAATTACTCCCTAGGTGGTCTCCAAAATAATTTTTAAGTTTGACCCCCATAAGGTGAGCGGTGGCGACAGAATACCCATCGCTGTCCTAAAGAAATGTGCTTTTGAACTCTCCTCTGTTCTCTCTAAACTCTATAACTTCTGCCTTTCTGCTGGAAATCCTCCTCCATGGTTCCTATATATAAAAATATTAGAGAACCCTTTGACTCTGTTAATTATTGCCCTATCAGCCTCCTACCAATCTTTGGCAAAGTGTTCGAAGCCATCATCGATGCAAAGGTGGTACAACATCTCACAGCTCATAGACTCTTCTCTGACAAACAGTATGGCTTCTGCTTCACCAGGTCTACTGCTGATATGCTCACGACCATCACTGAGTATATACACCAGGCCCTCAACAAAAATGGCAAAGCCTGAACTGTGGCCCTTGACATCTCCAAAGCATTTGACAGAGTCTGGCATGCTGGCCTTCTATGCAAGCTGCAGAGCTATGGTATAACTGGACAATTGTTTGACCTAATCCAGCCTCCAACCGATCTTTGGCATAGTGTTCGAAGCCATCATCGATGCCAAGGTGGTACAACATCTCACAGCTCATAGACTCTTCTCTGACAAACAGTATGGCTTCTGCTTCACCAGGTCTACTGCTGATATGCTCACGACCATCACTGAGTATATACACCAGGCCCTCAACAAAAATGGCAAAGCCCGAACTGTGGCCCTTGACATCTCCAAAGCATTTGACAGAGTCTGGCATAACTGGACAATTGTTTGACCTAATCCAGTCCTTCCTTTCAAACCGTACAATGAGGGTGGTATTGAACAGACAAGCCTCCCAATACTATCACATGAATGCGGGTGTCTCTTAAGGCTCTATTCTAGGTCCTACGCTTTTCCTTATCTATATTAACAATCTCCCTGATGTAATAAGATCCCAAGTGGACATATATGCTGATGACACTACGGTTTACTCTAGTCTTGATCAAAAATCTACCGAGGCTGAAAAAGCAAACCTCGCTGCCGAACTTGAAAAGGACCTCCAATCCGTGGTGGACTGGGGTAAGAAATGGCTCATAAATTTTAATGCTTCCAAAACAAAGCTGCTATCCACCACAGACAATCGTTCCTCCCGCCCATTAACATGGATCAGGCTTCTCTCCCTGAGAGCAAAACACTACGCCTCCTTGGATTAACTCTCACACCAGACCTCAAGTGGAATAACTATATAGAATCCATAGCTAAATCCACTGCTAAGAAAATCAGTTCTCTGTGTAGGGCCAGGAAGTTTTTCCCATCCCAAACAATCCTGCACATATACAAGTCTACCATCCGTCAGTGCATTGAGTATTGCTACCATATCTGATTCAGTGCTCCTGCTATTCACTTAGGTGTCCTCGACCGAATCCAGCAGAGAATCTGTAATGTGATCGATCCCAACTTGGCAGCTAGGATACAGTCGCTTTCTGACCGACACAATGTGGCTTCCCTGTGTCTCTTCTACAAATACTTTCACAGCTTCTGCTCCGATGAACTTAGCTTACTGGTACCCCCTATATACAAATTTCCTCGAGCCACAAGATTAGCAACTAGGTCCTACCCTTTTACTGTGAAACCAATAAATTGTAAACACAAATTCTACTCCAGCAGCTTCTTTTCTTGCATTTCCTGCCTGTGGAATTCTCTTCCGCATACTTGCTTTCCCAACAGTTACAATCTCCAAGAATTTAAATGTAAAGTCAATAGTCATTTCCTGTCTCACTAACTTACATCCTCTCTCTCATGCTTGTCTACACCCACCTCACTCATCAGTACTCTCTTCTCTCTCCTACTCTCTTCTTGACACCCCCTGCAACCTCTCACTCCTCATAACATTCCTCTTATGTAACCCCCTGCACAACAGTGGCAGTAAAATGCCTTGCTTGGGGTGACACGATTATAAATAAATTTAAAAATTAAAAAAAAAAATTGCCTGGGACAGAAAGTTGATAAGTATATGTAATCTGGTTGTATTTTCAAGGTCAATAAAGTTACTGAAAGTTTTAAACCAATAGTACCATTAGTCTACAGTGTCAATTGCATTAAAGTCCACTTTGAAATGACAGGGTTTTAGATATCTTTCCATAGTTTATGTTGGATAAATTGTCATTAGCTAAGACAAAAGCATTTAGCTTTATTCAGTATAGAATGTTGCTAGTTTGTTAGCAGGACTCTTGTACAATTAGAATTGTATAGTTTCTATAAGGCATCTTTTGCTATTCTAATGGGTCTTTGAATTTTTGTGTCACATTTTCTGTCATCTGTTACAACATTACCCAGATAAGTTTCTGTACCTCCTTGATTCTAGCATCCAAATTCATGTGAACTGTCACACCTTGCTGATGACCATACATTCTGCCTTCTTACATTTAATATTCCTTTCTCCTTGCTTTTCTTTACTACCTTTTCTACAAGTTCTTTCAGTTCCTTTCATGAATTTGCCAACAACACAGCATATCTTATGCTGTTAAGATTGTATCCACCCTTCATTAGGTTTTCTTGTTCTCTTAAGACTGTGTTACTCTGTAGGTTGAATGAATTTAGTAAGAAGATGCATCTCTATTTTTGTATATTTGTAAAGTGAAAGACCCTGCAGCCACAAATACCAGAGAGCTGTAGAAAGCTATTGAGGTAATATGGCTCAACATCTTTTCAGGGTTTTTGTAAAACACTCCTAGAGTTAATGCAATGTTTTCTGCAATTCACTAATTCAAAGGTCTTACATGGTATTAGACCCCCATCCAATGATTTTTGGCATTTTAGCATAAAGTAAAGTTGATAGTGACATTATACACTTTTTATCTGAGTGGTGCAAGATGTATTATTTTGAAATATATGGATGTATTTTTAAAAGTAGAAAAAATTCCATATGCATATCATACATGAATAATGCAATGTAAATGTATAAAATACAAAAAATGTCTTTAAGTGTACTGATACTTGGACTTTAATATTGTTAATTATTAATTTTTGACTGGTATTTCTTACATCTTATTTCTGTTGTTTTTTATTGCAACTCTCAAACTGTCATCCTACAATCAATAATACACAGCATGAATTGGAAATAACGAATAAGCACCAGAAAGATTCAAACACACATTTCTGTTTGGGAAGCCTGCTCCACTGAGGCTGCTGTTTTACCAGTTAGACACAAAGGAACACTGGTTACAAAATTCATTATTTTCATAGAATGTCTGAACTGATGCCAACTTTCATTAAAAAAAAAAAAAAAAAAAAAAAAAAGTTCAAACATTTGTGGAGATATTTTTCTTTTATTTCCAATCTACACTGCCTTCTAACAACCATAGTCTGATAAAAAGTAATAAGATGAAAGAAAAACTAGTAAAACATTAATAATAATGCAGCAGTCATCATGTTTTAAATAACATTATCTATTTAAATAACTGCTGTGGCCTGTTAGGGCCAGGGAGAAAGACACAAAAACAAGAAGATAAGTTCAACCAGTGTATTAGAATAACAGAACATGTATACAAATAAGTGTGTTAGTAGTCAGCAAATAGAAGTGTACATCTGAACTGTATAATTACACTGCATCTCGACTGCCTCACAACTGTCTCTAGTCTGTCACAACTGCCTCCCCGGAAGTCATGCAGGTTAGTATTTATTGACAGAGGAAGAGTCCATTCCACTGTAGAATAGGGCACCATAACAATAACCTGAATTTCTTTTGTTTTTGTAGCTATTAAAAATAAGCCTATATATTTAGTGGGAAGTGGGTACTCAGATTTGCTGCTTTTGTTTGCCAGTAATCATTATCACCCATATGGATTCATCTATAAAATATATAATCTAATATTTTGCTTCAAAATAAGAAAATACTGTTTTATATTTTTTTAGATACATCTTCAAATGGTAAACAAATTAGAGTATGTAAGAGATTCAAAAAGCAAAAAATATATGAAATTAAAAACAAACCATACTGTTTCTCAACAATGGTAGGGACGTGTGCAACTCCTATCCCTGGATTTTTCCACTTATCCTCAATCCTATTTGTTCCTCAGTGCTTAGCAGAGAGACATTGAGTACTGTTTTTAAAGTCTTTGGTATGACTCAGCTGAGAATAGAACCCACAACCTCGCAACCCATAGGCGAGCACTCTACCATTGTGCTACAGCCAGTTGTTGAATGACATAAAAGTTCTTAATTCTGTGCTTTTCTTAAACTTTGCCAAATAACCATTTCATACATATTACAGAAGAAATTCATGATATGTCATTTACAAACAGCTACTCATAGCCAAATTCAAATTCTAGTTCAATTTGTTGCATTTGCTTATGCACAAATATCCTTGGGAAAGGTATTAATTCATCTCTTCCCTCAATCTATGGGTCAAATAACAGGACATATTGGATTCTATATCCTTGGTTAGCAACAAGTCTATTGCAGAAAGTAATGGTAGCCTACTGCAGAAAAATCTTCTCCCTAGTCAATCATGTCTCTTTTGAGACATGATCACCTAAGTGTGTATCATGTATGACAACTGATTAACTGACGTTATCTGTAAATGTCTTTTGAACAGGAGTAAATTTCTTGTTTAGTATTGAGTTTCTGGTTTCTTCTAAAGTCTTCACTTTCTTTTTAATTCCTAGTAACCCTTTGCATCTTAGAGATACTATTGCATTGCTTGAGGTGAAATGATAAAAAAAAAAATGTGCATGCATGAACTCAATGAATTTACAACTTACTTCAAATTCACTCTTAGCAGCAGTTTACATAGATAAACGAATGAAGACAAAGTGAAAGCATTTTTTTTTTTTGCCTTATAACCATGAAGATATATAAGTGGCCATAGACATAGGGTGTTTCCTTTCTGTAATCAGAAAGTGTGCTGCCCAAAAGAAAATTTAAAAAAAGAATATGAGATGTTGTTTTTCAACAGGCTGAATTCATCTGTCTGGTCTTATAACTCAAGATTTTGTCAAAAAAATATGGGCTGCTATTATGAAGTTCAGCAAAAAATATTAGCCCAATAAGGTGCAATGAATCACTCTCCTGGAGCATTAGCCTTGCTAATAAAAGGTAGAAAGGGGTCTCTCAGACAATAGAGAGCAGTTTCATTATGGAAATGTTAAAATTAACAAGCCTCTCCTTATCCCAGTTAATAACAGAATATAGGTCATTTTTTAGATCAGCTGCTAATTTGGCCTTATCAAATTGATCAGACATACTATTAAGACAGGAATAAATAGTTGCATTATCAGCATATGTACAGAGGTTGAGAACTGATACCATCAAGAAGGTTGTAGAAGAAAATTAGGAACAATGTAAATCCAATGATAGAGCCCTAGAGGATGCCTGCATAAATACAAAAAGATCTAGAAGAATGTCCATTCAAGACAACTTTCATTTCACAATTTGATAAGAAAGACTGAATCAGTTCAAAAATGTATCCAGAAATATCTTTCAAATTGTGTAGAAAACCAGTATATCAAACCCTGTCAAATACCTTTGAAATATCCAAAGCAACAGCCTGAGCTTCATCATTCTTATTTGAAGGTTGATAGGTGCTTTCAGCAATAATCATTCATACATCAGCAGTTGACCTAGTGAAGCTTAAGCCATATTGCTTATCTGAAAGATGAGATGCTTAACCAATTCAGAATTTATAGTTTATTAGAGCCTCTAGTAATTTGCCAAAAAGAGGTAAAAGGCTAATAGGTTGATAGAAGGACCAGATGGTTTACTTGAGTTCTTAAAGACTGGAACTAATAAGCAGGAAAGCAACAAGCAGAAAGGTATTTATTGTACAGTTTAGAGAGTGTAGGAACCAGTTTGGGAATATATTTCTTAAGGAATATTGCAAGAGATACCATCAAGTCTGTATGCTTTGAGGGGGATCCAGATTAGAGAGAATAGCAGAAACTATAGACAGAGTTATATGCTTATCATTCAGGGACTCAGCTGTAATTGGAAAATCAGGCAGATATATTCCAGATAAGTCAAGAGTAGAATTTAAAAAGAATTCAAGAGCCAGACATTCTGCTTTCTCATTAGAAGATGTTAACACCTCAAACTGAGTGAATAGAGGAAAGATTAAAGACAAAGCTACCAGTAGTCAAGAGAGCCAAACTTGTTAGGGGCTATACAATGCCTCATTTTATCAGCAAAGGCTTAACCTCTTTAAGGACACATTTACAATTATTGTGAGTAGACAATTTAGTGTCTGTTGTGATTGAAACTATCATACTGGTACACCTGGAAGAAGCAATTCCTGTGGGATATAGCAGCTGAACAAGCTGTTGGGAACCAAGGTGAAGATTGTGGTTTCACCTGGTATTTCTGAGGAGGAACAAAAGCATTGGGTTAACCAAAAAGAAACCTCTGTGGCACAATTCTCAATAGGAATGTTAAGAATCTCAATCCAAGGGGCTTCTTAAAGAAAGTCATAAAAAGAATTTCAGTCAGTATGCTGGTAGCAGAAATAAGTATTGTGAACAGGATGTTCCTTTCTAATAATCTATGCAAAAGAAATATCCACAGATATTGCATGATCTGAATTGCCAAGAGGACAGAATTGTGATGCTCAAAGAGATCTAGGAGAAAAGGTAAGGAAAAAAAAATCATGTAAAGAAGCATGTTGATCAGATTTATTAGAAAAATGAGTAGAGAATCCACTATTTGATTAAGAGAATGAGAAAAGAAAACATTTTAAAGTCTAAATACTGACAACATTAGTAACATTAGAAAGCTTAGCCACTTGACGTGATGAGCATTAAAATCATCAAATACAATAATATTTGCAGATGAATGTCGAGAGAACTAAATTATAAGACATTTTGTCTAATATATTACAATCCCGAGAAGGAGAGTAAAGAGATAGCTAACAGAGTGCAACAACAAAAGTTGAAAGTACATCATATGGGGGCTCAAAAGATAATTCCTTTGCAACTGGATTATTTTCTATAATGTAAACACCAAGGCCATGCTATATATGCTAGAATATTTTCAACAAAAAAGAAGATAGCCTGGAACAAAGAATATATTGGTAGTGATAGAATTCAAATTAGTTTCACAAATCATGAAGATATCTAGAAAATGATTCAAGAAAAATATTCTACACTATAGAAATTAGAACATATTCCCTAAAAATATTGAAGAAAAAAGGTTGAGAGGAAGTAGATTATTTTTGTTTACTGGTTTATTCTTATTTCTTTTCATTGTATCGATCATGAAAAAAAATTTGTTTTAAGAACAAAAGGTGAAAAAATTATCAGTGTAGTCTATGGCAATAAAAACTGGCTAGACAGTTATTTGGGTGAACTACACTAATAGCATCCCTCTTCTCTAAAATGAATGGACATGAAAAAAAGCCTCAACAATGAAGAAGAAAATCTTATCAAGAAAAGTGATAAACATACATGTCATTGAAGAGATGTTAGTTCATCATGTGGACAAGATTAGAGGATTCCTGAGAGATTATTTGCCAAGGAAGAAATGATCTGATTGTAAGACAACTAAAGTGTGACAGCTACGAATTTAAGGAATAATAGCCACAAGTTACATAGGAAACCCAGACAAACAAGCAAAGCCATTTTCACCAGTGCTGAACTTCCTCATGTACTGAAAGCCACCAGAAATCGCATCGTCAGGACCATGGCTTTCATGCAAGCTCCTCTGAAACTGCCTCATTTAATGCCTCATCACAGGAGTTTGAGGCTTTAATGAGCTCAGAAGTAGATGACATTGGACATGAGTTGTATTCTATTAACTAACAAGACCAGGGCAACTCTTGACAGACTTGATGGCTGGGCAATTGGTTAGGCCTATTCTTGAAATGATTGTCACCAATGCTTACAATGTCAACAACAGAGTGGAGGAGTCATATTGTGGGCTGGTATCAATGGAGACAGACTTGTTGGTCCAGTCAAAGTGCCTGAAGAGCTTAAACTGACTGCAGCCACTTACTGTAATCTTCTGAAGGAGGTCTTGGATCCTTAGATAACATACTACTGTCACTTCTAAGGACTCTAGTATTCATGCAAGACAATGATCCCTCCCACTTTCTAGGCTCTTATGGCATACAAAGTGAATGGCTGATGGTGTGGCCACCAGCCCCTTTGAAACTCAACCCTATCAAAAATATTTAGTCAATCATTAAACAAGATGTTTATGCTAATGGACCTCAATTAACGTTGAAAGATTTCTTATGAATGACCATCAAAGCTGCAGCAGAGACAGTCCAACCTGGTACTAAAAAAAAAAAAAAAAAGAATTTGACAGATTCCATGACTAATAAGGTTTTGTAAGGTATTCATTGAAATGGCACTCAGGTAGCCAAATCATTCATTACATCAATAAATCTTATAATATTAATATAGTTTTCTGTTAAATATATACTCAATATATGCTTAATATGTATCGTTATTCATAATTATCTAAAGAAGAAAAATATGTCCAGAAATATTTTCATTCAAAAGCTATTAGTGTGGTTCACCCAAAAAATGTTGATCTAAAATAAAAATAAAAGACATACAGAATAATGAAAATCAAACAATAGTGCTGCCATATTGTGCAAACCAGCTGGGAAAAGTTTCATCAAAATCAATTCACAGAAAACTGAAAAAATACTAAATTTCACGACCAAGATATGAGTGTGATTTGAGGTGTAAATGTACAAAACAATAAGATTTTAGTTTTTCTTATATATAAAGATTAACAGTTACAAGCAAACTCATTGTTTCTACAACTGCATGCTTCTGTCTAATTTCTAAACCATGATTTCATTTTAACTTTTTGGTAAGTCAAGATATGTGCTGGTCATAAGAGTAATAAAAAAATGTTTATTAAGTCAGTAAAAAACAACAAAAAGGCCTCAACAAGACTGAAATTAGCACCTCTAAACATGATCCTTTGAAACAAGTCACTTACTCCCCAGATTGTAAAGATATTAGTGGCTTTTCATAGTAATTGGGATTCTTCATCAATTCAGGAAAACTAAAACAGTTGTGGTAAGTAATTTTTAATTTCATATTCTATTTTTTTTATGTTGGTGTAATGATGCAACATAATTATTACTGATAAATCCTCAGTGAGTGAAAGTGATTTACTGCAAAACAAGGCAATATTTTTTGAGACATTTTTTAATTTAGGTCTTAATTTATACTACTCATATAAAAAAAAAAATCATATAAACTTTCGTTGCTAGAATATAGTATCAAATAAAATTAAACTGATTTTGACTAAAATTTCTCAGCAAGAACCTACCAGTGTAGAAAAGCACAAAAAAAAAAAAAAAAAAAGATCTGATGAAAGTGAAATTATTACACAATTAAAAGAAAAATCTTCAGCTTGTCAAATGAGGTCACCAAAAATTACAAATTTTGACAATACTTCCAAAAAAGCTGGAATAGCCAAAGAATTCAAACAAAATTTGGCACCACAACATGCATAGCAAGAGAAGTCAAAAGCTTGTATGTAAATGAGCAAAGAATATTAGCTCTACCAAATACACAAAAATGTAGATTCCCACAAGAGACAATTGATGAAGTTGTGCTGTTTTGAAGAATGAAGAAGTCAGCAGAGTGAAGCCTGGAAAAATGACTATAAGACAGTTTTAAAGAATGGTAGAAGAGTTAAGAAAAAATAAGTATCTTGTATTCTGTAACCTGAAAGAGGTATACCAATTATTTAAATAAAAACTCCAAACAGAATTAGTTTTTCAAAATTTGCTTAGTTCAGACAAAAAAAAAAAAAAAAAAAAAAAAAAAATGTATTCTGTTGAAATTTTATTCATCCTTTCGTCTCTTTCTTTCTCTTTTCTCGCTGAGGCTATTGGGAAATTAAAATGTCTATGCTGTACCACGTGTCGCATATCTCACCTCTGATTATTTGGCTCCCTTTGACAGAATTTGAAAGAGCAAGAACCATTAGTTTTTTTTTTTTTTTCGTCGACTTGAGCAGTCCAGAAAATTTTAGCTAGCGGGCTTGAGAAGCTCACTGAAGAAAAAAGGGATCCTTTCAGACAAACAGAAGAGAAACAATAGAGAACGCAACTTCTTCCAGAGGAAGAAAGAAAGTTTATTTTACTAAAAACGAACAGTTTCCCAGGTCGGCCCATAACCCATGAGGGTTAAAGAAGAGAGGATATAAAGAGAGACTTTTTCCAGCCTTATAAAAAAAAAAAAAAAAAAAAAAGGAACTTTGAACATCAGACATAAAAAAAAGGAAAACAGAATCGCTAATTTGGTGGCTAGAGGGAGACAACTCTTCCCTAAGTTCTCTTTCTTTACCAGAAAGAAAGTAAGAGAGAAGATTTCTTACCTCAAAATGAACAATATTGTTTAACAGATCACCAATGTATAGCTGCTGTTACATGCAATAAAGCAACATCTAATTGCTACTTGCATGTTTGCTCAACTTGTCGCAATTTGATAGAGGATTTCGTTTTATCTAAAAAAATAAATTCTAAATAAAAAATTAATAGATGATTTTATGTACAAACTGGCTATCAACTGCAAACTGTATAATCTATAGAGGAATTTATTGAATCTTTTTGCATAGGCTTTCAAACCTTGACAAAAGCAGGATTTCATTATCAAAGAACAATCAAAATTTTGTTCTAATGAAAAAAATTCTTTGATGGATGGTGAAGTCATAGTTATTGCAGATTTTACTGAAAATTATTCCTTTATTTTTATGTTACACAAGGCTTCCACTAGAATGATTCTCAAGCCACATTGCATCTATTTGTCTTGTATTACAAAAAAATGACAAAGGGCTGGAGCATGTTAATATTGAAATTATATTCAATCGTCTCACACATGATACTGTAGCTATTCATTTGTTCCAAAGAAAACTTTGGAAAGTACTAAAAAATATTAACTTAAAAATAAAAAATGGTAGTGCCATCTTCACATTATAAACATTTTATCAAACTGTGCAAGCATAATGCTGATTTTGGTATTGATGCACAGTAGCATTTTTGCTACATCTTATGGAAAGGACCATGTGATGAGTTAGGAAGCACTATTATGAGATTTGCAGCAACCCTATAATGTTTTTTTCTATTTAAAAATGTATTCCAACAAACAGAAAAATAAGTTTGCTTCTTGATCTCTCTGTAAATGTTAAGAATCTTTTTTTAAATATTCACTTCAATGTATAAATTTTTATTAATTTTGAAATATAAAAAAACATGAAGATTTGATTGTTTCATACATTTTGTGTACTATGCCAACAAAAATTCATTAACCCTTATCATTTGTTGCATATTTTCATATTAATTTATGTTATCTTAACTTTAATTTATAGCACTTTTTGAAATAATTATTTTTATTATGTCACTTTTTCATATAAAGATGTATTTGTTGTGTACAAAATATTTAAACAAACTGAAACAAAGTGTTTTCCACTGAATAGGTCACCATCTAACCCCAAATAACACAAATTCTGTCAATTTTGTGATAATAGTTCTCATGTGAATATTAATCAGCATTCAAAGAGCTTTCTAAAGATACACAACTTGACCATATCAAAAAATATGAAAATGTTAACATATGGTGGCAAATAGAAAAATCTGCCATTTTTAATTTGGCCCAACTCAATAAGACACTTGTAACTCAGGCAACAGCCAAAAATCCACCACACAATTTTGTACATATCTTGCCATAAGACAAACAAATTTGTTGTCAAAAAAGCTTTTTGAGAAACTAAAGGTCAAAGGTTATAGTCAAATTATGTTATTTAACCTTTGTACAGAAAAAATAGATCACTTTTTTGATCTATCCAAGTATTTTAAAATGTTATATAATTTAGCTTTGTGTGGGAAAAACAACTGAGATATTGATGTTTAAACTTTGTGACTATTTTCCAAAATTCACCTATTTTGCAAGAGTCAAAAGAACATATCTCTGGAACCTTTTAACATAGAGATGAAAAATAGGTGCCATTAAATTTCTATCATGAAGCTCTATAAGTGTAACAAATCTGAAAAAAAATTTGTGTTAGTGATAGACTCTTGTTGATTTGATGTTGAATGATTAAAAATATTTGAAAGCGTGTACTGCAAATGTAAAAAAAAAAAGAAAAAAAAAATGTAATTTTTCTTTTTTGATCATTTCACCCCAAGAATGGCAATAAAGTCACTAGGACACAAGAATGTTACAGAATACGAGAAAAACAATTAAGAAGAGGAGGGCAATAAAATAAGATTTAAGAAGATGGAAGATAACGATTGACATTGATAGTAGAGAATAATTATTAAATTCTATAACTTAATCATTATTCCCAAATATCACTCTCAGTCATTATTTTGAAATTTAAGTGACAGATAGCCTTTTTTTCTTTTTTTTTTTTTTTTTAAAAAAAAAATAATCATTAAACCCCAAGCAAAGCAGGTCTGTCACTGGTGTGCATGGGGTAACAGTGAGAAAAAAAAAAAACAAGGTACAGGGGATGTCAAAGAAAGTTAAGAGATGGATTGAAATCGAGTAGATGGTGGAAATTGACATTGGATTTAAACTTTTGGAGATTGTAGCTATAGGGAAGCAAACAAATGGAATGGAGTTTCACAAAAACCAGGAAGTGCAATAAAAAAAAAAAAAAAAAAAAAAAAAAAAAAAAAAATCAAAAAATTGTTAGAGTAGAAAAAATGCTATAAAAATGTGCTGTTAATTATATACTGATAATTTGTTTAAAAACAACATCGCATCACATGAAAATAATTATATGTGCGTTGAGGTACAGTGGATATCGGCTCGGAACAAGAAACCGAGGAGCCGAGTTCGAATTCCAGTTGAATCCATTGTATTCACTTTTGCGCAAATACCCTTTTGGGAAAGGTATTAATCCGTCTCTTCCTTCCAGTTATGGGTTAAATAGCAGGACAGACTGGGTTCTATAGCCTTAGTCGGTAACCAGTCTACCGCAGAAAGCAATGGCAACCTACTGCGGGATAATCTTCTGCTCAGTCAGTCATGTCTCTTTCGAGACATGATCGCCCAAGCATGTATCACGTATGGCACTTAACTGACTGACTGACATTTGCGAATAGAGTAGCTTCCCCTGACTCGAAAAAATAAAAAATAACATTTGAAATTGAATCTCACAAGAAAGATATACAAAAAAATAGTGAAAAACTGTTTTATCTTTTGTAAAAGCATCCAACAAGTTGGTTAACAGATGGCTGATGCTACTCATTCGTGCACAAATCAACCTAAATGTAATGGACTCACGATTAAAAATATTTATACGACTCAAACTCGAATTTGGTCAATTTAGTGTGCGAATGATTTAAATTAAAAAAAATAAGGTATCTATATTTTAAAATATTTTTTTTTAACTATTAAAAGAAAATTAAAGCTGCTTGAGCATGTCACCAGTCAATAGTGCCATACGTGATACACGCCTTTGGACTATCGTGGCTTAAGAAAAGACTCAAACAAAAATACATGACTGACTCAACTGCAATGGGTTGCTATGTGAACTCAAACTGGTTCCCGACCAGGTCTAGAACTCAATTTGTCCTATTCAACCCATAGCCGGTGGAAGAAGAGACGGATTAAATTTAAATACCTTTTTCAAGGGTATTTGCGCATAAGTGAATGCAAGGAATTCAACTGGAATTCGAACTAGGCTCTCTGATTTCTCACTCCGAGCCGATATTCACTGCACCACAACGGAACGCACATCTTAAGCATCGACTGCTTTTCTGAGAAAAGGCGGACGCTGCGTTTATTTATTTTTTTTTAATCAGCCAGAACCAATCAAAGGTTCCTTTTAAATAACGAAAAGTGAAATTTGAGCCTACATGTAAGTAATACAACGGAGCTCAGGAGTTAATTCGAGGAGTCGACGAACATCTGCTGCTGAAACACAGGTCGCTTTTTGGTCCAGAGAGAGAAACAATAATTTTGACAACCACCAGACGAAAGGAATAAAGTCGCTCCAACATCAAGGAAAAATATTCGACTGGTGTGATTGTTCTATTCTTCCTTGTTAACCACCAACTCTTAGAAAATTGTACTAAATAATTAGTACAATTTTCTAAGCGGAGTTGGTGGTAATTCTTTATAAACTATTCAGCTCCTTTTCTACATTTTTATGTGCAATTTCTTTTCTGAGAACATTATGCAGCTTTATAATTTAAAAGGGCACACTTTCACTTGCAGTGTAAATCTGATTATGATTGGTCATCATTTGTCTCACAACACAATGCACTTAATTTGTAAAATTCATTAACAATAAATTTATCGTTGGTTCCTAAACTCGGCTAGTGTCGTCTTTATGTGCCCATCAATTACCTCAAACATTTGTTTGAATTAATTTTTTCGTAGTTTTTTTTTTTTTTTTTTACCAAATTGAACATTCTTTTAAAAAATCTTTTTTTTTTTTTTTGTTATCGGTAACTTAAAAAAGCAGGTAAAAAATGCCTTATACTTGAACAATCAAATTTTGAATTAATTGCTTTCTAGTCTGATATTCTGACTGAAAAAACCTTTAAAATCTACTGAAAATAAAAAAAATGTAACTGACATTATGACTATATAAGTCACTATAGTTTATTCTTATTTTTTTTTTGTTACAATGAAGCAATGTCATCTCAATTTCCAACGATATCTTACTTTTAACTTAAAAGTTAAAATTCAGTATTCGGAATACTGAATTCTTTCCCTTAGATTCTGTTACCTCAGCTCGAAATTTAAAAGAAAAATTCATTCTGAGCACTTGATTTTTACAATAACATAGTCCTACAAGAAAACTGACTATTTTGCCTGCCTAAATTATATATATTAATTTCCTCATCATTGTTCAAATTATTTTTTAATTTAATTTTTCTCTGGAATGGACGAGTCCTAAATTAACTAACATTTTAAATGATTTTATTTTTAGTTTTTGATTGAATGTTGTATTTTTTTTTTTTTACTGATTTCATCCCTCCCCACTTCATTTCATGTCATGTTTTTACGGAAAAAGTTATAAAAAGTCATTTATTATAAAAATAAAAAAAAACGTAGCATTGGTGTTTCTGTGTAGTTAGTACCCCTTGAATATGCGGTAGCATCTCCCCTTATCTTCTAAGTTGTATATTGTGTAAAAAAGAAAAAAAAAGTACAATTGTGGCACAAGGCCGAAGGAGAAGTGGAGGTGAGTCTGGTCGACACTTTACCGAGATCGCTACCCATTCATTTATTCATATTGAGCTACCACAACAATTCATTATTTATCCGACATAAATCACAATAGGGAGGCATAACGTCTACAAACGCTGAAAAAGAAAAAGGAAGTACGTACCTCCTTCGACATTTTAAATTTAACAAACATCCGAAGACTAGCCAAGTATACTTAAAAAAGTCGAAATAGGGCAGCACGAAAACAAAAAAAACAATGACGAGAAAATTGTTTTAATTTTAAAAGAATTCATTAAAAAACATATAGAGAAAGCGACACACATATTTATTAAACTGAATCTACAAAAGAATTAAATATTGAAAAAGCATTAGGAAATGTGCATTTCAAAAAGAAAATTCATAATTACCTGATTTGCAACAAAACCTTTTAAAAAAAAATCCTAGCTGGTACGATTTGAATTGTATGTGCCTCGATCGCAACACCGGTTTATATAATGATCTCCCTTAGTTTGTTTATAAACTTTCACAGATTATGATCTCGTGGTTATTTACAAGAAGGTTCCAAGTAAAGATTTATTTAAAAATTAACAAATTCTGATTTTTGTTCCTAGTTTCGGAAATAGATCAGTATTCTCACCTAAGAAGTTTGATTTAATTTTGTGTGGGAGTGAGTGATTATTAGCGTTCCGACTTTGAAACCTGAGAAGTGTTTCCTTTCAAATAAGATGCAGCCGGGGATCCAAGCTTGGAAAAATTGAAGCAGCAAATTTATTTTTCAAGATATCGTAACTTCTAAATAGTTTAATAAACTGAAATGATAATCACAATATGACAAACTCACATTTAATTTGTTGACTTTGCAGGAAGCAGGCTAAAAAGAGTTTTATTTTATTTGTTTTTTTTAGTTTGTGTCGTGTTTCAGTAAGTATGTCTGATTTACTTCCAACAGAATGTTTTTAAAAAATCTTAAATTATTATAAAGCAATGATTTTAATTTTCTAGATATTATAACTTTTAAAGTTTCATAAACTGACATGATCAATGTCAAGCTCATTTTATTTTTTAACATAAAAAATGAGGGGAACAAACCCATGATGCAAAAATTTGCTGATATATACTAAGTTAATACAAGAATATATTGAAAAGCTTTAATGATAATGAAATGAAAAGGGGGAGGGGGATAAAATGCCCAAAATTAACTAAAATATAACAAAATATTCAAACTAAAATCAACAGATGTTAGGAAGACCCGCCCACCCCACAAAATTAGTTTCTACTGTATTCTGCAAAATGGCGAAATGAAGTAGCACACTCACTAAGGGAAAAGGATAAAATAAATAATGGAATGGAAACATCAAAGACTGATCCAGTCAAGATGAAAAATGGGACCAAAAACAAACTGGGGAGATTGAAAATCTTGACTTGGATCATAACAAAAGAGAAAGCCTGGAAGAGGCTAGGAACTTATTATTTTGTAATGCTGGTGTGGTGGATACAAAATAATAACTTTTTTTTTTCAAGATTTGCAAACTTGCAGTGTCATTGGATAAAAAAAAAGATACTACTTAACTATAATAGGACAATTTACTAATTGCAACTTGACAACACTTTATCTATCGCTTTATTTTTATTAGTTAAATTTTATGCACTTTTCTTGACAGATTTCAACCAGCTTTCTTAATTTTTCTAAAACTCAAAATCTGATTGGCTAATTCACTTCACAAAAATATTTCTGCATAAGATGCAATTTTCTCACCAAGATGATTTGAGCCACCCTGAAAAATATTTAATATAGCCCAGCAATGATTTCAGTTCGGCCCAGAAGCAGACACCCTTGTACATCTGAAGTACGTACAAACACATTCTGTTTATCTTGAATTCCAAAATAATACTTTCACGTGAAACCTTAAAATATATCTTCTTTTTTTTTCTTTTTTTATTCATGTTCAATACAATCATATAACCAACTCCGTCAACTTGCTTTACACTTTTTGAATACTGCTTCGTGTCTGATTACTGAATGTACACATTTTCTTTCCTGACTATTCATCAAACCTCAGAATCCCATGTGTTTGGATAACACTAATGTTAAATTATACACTGATACATTATCAGCCTCTAATGAGAACAGCGAGATTTCAAAGAACTCTATCAAAAATCGAACCTTTTAATGTTTGATTACTTTTCCTCAAACACACTAGTGATAACTTCAAATGTTTAACCTTGTAAAAAATTCTTTATTTTGTTTTGTCTTGAATAACTTATTTCTTCATCATTCTTATGTTTTTATTTTTACTGCAGTTGTGTTACGTGCTAATTTGATTAGTGACATTTCTTAAAGAATATTTTTATTGATAAAAAAAACAAAAGATTGCTATTCTGGTTTATTTAAAGAATTTGCAATAAATTTATTTCAAGCTATGTAAATATTAAAAGTTAAAATATATCACAAGTAAAACGTATTCAAGGCTGGTGGGGAGGCGCAGTCAGAGGGCAACTCTGGCTGAGGTGTGTTGGAGAGGAGGAGGTAATATCATTAGGTCATAAATCCTACTCTGGATCAGGCTTTGAATTTTATGCGAGATTTGTCAAAGGTGATTTTGTTACTATATTTCATGTGTGCACTGTTGAAAAGTGTCAAAAAAACAACTATATCCCAACTGTAGAGGACCTTGGCCATACCTGCAAAATGACCTTGTGTCAAATAATCAAACTACACACATTTAAAAGATCAGAAGGTTGAACAAGCATCAAAAGATAAAAAAGATCTCTTTTTTATAATAGAAAAGAGATTTATTAAAATATTACATAAATTTTATTAAAAGTCTAGTTGATGTTTTTTATGCATTTGCGATAGTAGTAGGAAACGTTTTATATGTTGTTACTCTGTTCCTCTCTTTTTTTTTTTTTTTTGTTGTGAGGAAGAAGAAATGTCAAAGTGATAGTGAGATATATGTGTCATCATATTTTCTTGAATGTCTAGACAAATGATTCGTGGCTCTATATTTCTTTCTTTCATTGATGACTAGGCAAGAGGAAGAAGGAGAATCAATAAATGCAACTTGAAAGAGAAGGTGAGAGAGTCAGAAAATGCAGGTCACCTGGAAAACAGCCCATGACCCTCTGAAGAGAAAAAAACAAAAGCACACGTATTTATGCATTTTGATGACCAAGAATAGGATCAACTGTGAATATATTTTTTTGTCTTATTTATCTTTTTTGTTGGTCAATAAATGAGATGCTGTATCTATTTTTTCGGTCCTTGACTACATTCACATACGGCAAAAATATGTAAGCTATTTATCTAATGCAAAGGGATTTTCTTTTGGTTAATATATAAATATAAATGTTCTTTTCATTAGCTCTTGAAAGGGTATAGGTGTGTGTAAAGTCAGATATATTAAGCAATTAAATATTGAGAAATTTGGCACAGCCTTATGAATTAAATTGTTAGACAAAACTGTTCAGAAGCTATTGATAGTTGTGATAACACAGTCACAAGCCATGTAGATATTTCCATCAATTTGCTGAAAAAACAGCATAGTATAAAGAAAAAAGGCCCCCAACTTTAATAAAAACAAGTTTTTCCATCAAAATGTTTATGCTATTATTAAGAAGAAAGATCAAAGTATTTTTTTTAATTATTTTTTAAAAGATTTTAATCCTTTTTAATGCATGCAAAATTTTGGTAAAAAATTTTTTTTTGACAGCAGGTGACCAAATTTTTAACAGTTTACTATGGATAATGTACAAAACTCATTTTTTCCAGTGGAAAAAAACAAATAATGAAACTTTCAGGACTTATTCGCAAATAAATGAAATTGTTTTTGAAATTATTATTTTTAGAAAATCTTGGCAAAAATATATGTATATAATTTTTACATCTGTTACCCTACTATGTAATTTAATGAAAATTCAAGAAATTAAACACTGTTGCAAAAATTTGTTTTATTAGTTAAACGTAGACTCCTTGGGGAATGTTGAATCATCTATTTCTTTTTTTTTTTCAAACAGTAGCCTTTTTTCTGAAAATCTGCTTCAAATAGTAAAATAAAAAATGCAATAAAACTATAACATTATTTAATTAGATAAGCTTTTTACTGCTTTTTATTAAGGACATTATAGTCAGAACAAATTTTTACAATGAATTTTTACAAGAATTGTTTTTATGTTTTATTTTTTAATTATAATTTATAAAGTTAAAAAAATATTCTTTAAATTCTTCAGTCTTTTTGCAATTAGGTTATTAAGTTAAGTGAAGACTATATTTACTAATTAATACACATACTTAATACAAATCTTCAAGCCAAAAAACTTTTAAATAATTTTTTCTTTTCTGTGTGTAGATAGGTTGATTATTTTTTTCAACTAGGGTATTACATGTATGACATTAAAAGATCACATGCTTCATGGTTTCTCCCCCTTACAGGAAAAAAAATTTGGACAATTATGTCAATTCTAGTCGACCATTCTTCTTAGCTTGTCAACACACCTGCTTGTCATCAGTCACTTAATGCATTAGAAAAATATGACCTCCGTGATTAAGAAATACTTGTATTTCATGCTATAAGCAAATAATACTTGTTTTAAATCAGATTAATTGAACTTTAAATTTTCTAATTTTCGTGAAATGTGTCACAGATGTTTTTATTTTTGCAAGATTTTTTTCAACAAGAATTAACTTTTGTTTATAAAACATATCAATCTTTAAAAAATGACCATTTTTAACTGAAAACGGTCAAAAGTTGAGATTCCAGTTAATATAATTTGTTTGAAATTTGTCAGAATATTTTACTTAATGGAAATAGCAAAATGAAGCATTTACCTTTCAATTTGAAAAAAGTATTTCCGAAGTGAAAGCTTCATGAAAGCTTTTTCATTTTTAAAAATTCATTTTAAAATTTCAGTCAGTCTGTAGTCATACTTATACATGCTTGGATGATCAGGTCTCTTTCGAGATATGACTGACTAGGCAGAAGATTTTCTTGCAGTAGATTGCCATTACTTTCTGTGGTAGACTGGTTGCCAACCTAGGCTCTAGAACACAATCTGTCCTACTATTTAACTCATAGCTGGAGAGAGAATAGATGGAATAATACCTTTCCCAAGGGTATTTGTGTGTAAGTGAATTAGACAAATTCAACTGGAATTTGAACCAGGCTTTCCAATTTTAAATCTTAGGTATCAAAAATGAGTGACAGTACCTAATCTACTGATTATAAAAAAATTTATTTTTGTTATTTTAAAAAATGTTACCCTAGTTTAAATGTAAAATTGTCAATATTTTTTTTTATTTTATACAGGCTTTATTGTGAGAAGTGTATTTTTATGTAGGCCAGACAGTTTGTGTAAAATTTATCACAAATATATAGCTTTTAGACTTTATAGTTAAAACCTGCTTAAAATTTAAAGGATGTATTTCCAGTTTATACAAATTTATTTTTTTTATATACTGACTAATGAGACATGGTTTTATACTCTAATAACATTGTAACATTTGAATAAATCAGGCATAAGAAAACCTTTTGACAGCAGGTCAACATCAAAGAAAGCATTGACATCAAGAGAACAGCTAGAAGACTGTGTTGCCAACCAGCCACAGGGAGACAAGAGATATTTGAAGTTCTTGCAAAAATTCTTATGAGCAAAGGATTTTTAAAAAATCTTCTCAAGAATGAACTTTGTGAAAAGGAAGTTTAAAAAAAAAATTACTGCCTCACAGACACCCGTAGGGCAATTTGCAAGTTGTTCCATTTTTTTTTTTTTTTTTTAATCAAAAATGGCTGCACCTTTGTTTTATATTGTCTTACTGTTTTCTATTTTCATCACTTTCAAAAATCCTTGTTTTTTTTTCCTGAATTTTCTGCTAGTGATCCTTTATCATAAATTATTATCCTGCCTTAATAGGCACACAAAAAGAAATTTTGTTTGTATCTTTTTTTTGTAATTGTAAATAACTTTGTTTGTCTTGTCTTGTGCTTTATAATTTTGCACCTATTATTGTGTCTTGCTATTTCTACTAAGTTTTTGTGTCTGGCACAAAAGCTTTGATTTGGTAGGAATAAATTTTTTTATACGATCACTGTTACCATGGTCCACTCAGTATAGTTGTGACATAAATTTAAACGAGGAAATAATTCCACTAAGACACAAGGGGTTACTGAGAGTGGAAGAGAATGAGAAAACTTTAGGGAAGAGAAAGAACAATAAAAGAACAGAATTCAGGAAGACAGATTGATGTTGCGTTTAAATCTTTGATGATTGTAGATGGCAGAGAAGCAAGAAATCAAAAAAAAAGTTTCACAGGTGAGAAGTGCAAGAAAAGAAATTATTAGAATAGTTGAGGCACAAAGGAGGAGTTCAATAGAACAATTGCCATGAAAATATTTATAGAAAAGACAGAGCAAAGTCATGTTACATTGGTGGGAAAGTAACTGAAGTCAAGATTAATAACATTACAGACTCCTTTTTGGATTTTATCAAAAAATATATATCCAGAGTACTAGACCAGATATGGCAGTAATGGCCAATGAATGAATGGTAACTTTATAAATGTGCAAGATGGATTCAAACAAGAAAAACTGTCTTGTACTACACAGTAAACCATGCTGAAAGTAATATCAATCAGCTAAGTGACAAAATTACTTATATTAATTCTGTTATTGTTAAATATAAGAGACAATAAATGTTTATTATGGTTAATTATGAGCCATCCTAAACATTGTATTTTGGCTTTAATTTCAGGTGAAAATAAAGACAAAAATTGTCCAACATTTGGATAATTTTTTATTAAGTTGGTTCTAAGCTTTCGGCTCATATGAGCCCTCTTCAGAGAGGTTACATGTCAACACAAGATAAAATCATCGGTGATGGTGGACGTTTTTAAGTTAACGTCCTTGTAACTTCTCTGAAGATGGCTCATGTGAGCCAAAAGCTTAGAACCAACTTAATAAAAAATTATTCAAATGTTGGACAATTTTTGTCTTTATTTTCACCTGAAATTGAAGCCAAAACACTATATTTAGAATGACTCATGATTAAACATAATAGACATTCATTGCCTCTTATATTTAAAAGTATGTGTTTAGAAAATCATCTGCTGCCTTGATACACTAAATATATATATATATATATATATATATATATATACATATACATGTATGTATATAAGATTCTTAAGAATAAAGAAAAACTGAAAAAACTTACAAATATCTAAATGTATTTTGTTTATATTTATTAAACCCAGAAAAATGGTAAGTAGGGTGATGAGTGTACTCTTTCACTTGATTGAGTGGGGGTAATGGTTAAAGTCTGGTAGGAATGAATATTTACATGATTTTTTTTTGTTTTGTTTTTTTTTTTTACATCAAATGTGGCATAAGGATGAAAAATGGTGAGGGCTGGTCATCACTATTTTAATTTGAACTTAGCTAGTCCCATTCACTGACCCAATTATATTTTTAATAATCCTTACACCATAATACCATATTTGTACAAAGCACATAGCAAAGCCATGCATGCTCTCTCTTTGAAATTCTAACCTAATGGCCCATATGAGGAGAGGGGGATAAAAAACATGATTTTTTTTTTTTAGATTATAAAAATAATCCCATGATTTGAATTAAAATATACACAATGAAAAGAAATAGTCAGCATGAAACCCTCCCTACGGCCTACATGTGATAGAAAAGCAAAGTAACTGGGCAATAAAACCGTTGGAACGTTTACAAGACAAATAAAATTACACAATAAACTAAAATAAAATCAAAACAAAATGTTTCTACCACTCCAGAAAACTTCCTACAATCACCAAAACGGCAATGGGAGGGGAAATGAAAACAGAACATGTGAAGAACTGAAACAAAACAAAAAGAAGTCCATGACACTTCACTCTCTAAATTAACATTGTTGAAGGAACTGAAAGCAAAAACTTGTTCTACTCTAGCTTAACTGGGTTGGGTGGTCATGATTTTCCTAGAACATGTCCTTCAACTGGTCAGCTCAAGATAGCACTCAAAATTAGAATCATTTACTTGCACCAGTTGTGCAATAGTCAGCCACCTTTCAGCAAAGTCTACGGAAGAAAGTCTCCTCCACCCTGATATTAATCTTCAGCTGGTGCTGAAAAAACACAAGCAGATTATGTGAGCCGTAGACAGAGAGGCAATGCTTTGTGAACTTCATCGTGCATACCACCATGCTCATTATAGCTAGTAAACCCAGAAGCCCACAGTGCTTCTTACTGTCCAACAACAAGCTAATGTTTCTACAAACAGAAATAGCATCCAGAACAAAAAATTGTTTGTTCAAAACACGAATCATGTAGTTTTCATTAAGTTCACACAGCAAGCATACAATTGGGCAGTGAAATATGGCATTCTCAACAGACTCCTCCATTTTGCTGCACCAGGTGTATTCTGGTGAAATAACCAGTTCCACCGCAAAAGGGCATTCCAGTCCAGGTCCAGAGCACATTCCAGATCATCAGCCACGTGAGTGATGCCTCATTATTAGCAAGGCATCATTCAGGAGTCCAAGGCCATATGGGAAGAAACTCCCCACTCGTCATCAACTTTAGCACACACCTGACTGATACTCATTATATGGCTTCTCTCAACAATGCCAAGATTTCAGAGAGGTCAGCCTTTATTCTAAAAATAACTCAATGCATGGCGATATTCACAGTAGAAAGAATACCCCCACCTCAGCTGAGTGTGTGCTCCACAAAGACAGGAAATCTGTTTTGGCTTCTTCTGTCCAGAAGCTCCTGTTCTCATCATTTTATTGTGTATATATCCAGCCAAGGAATTGCAGTCAAAAAGTGTTGCATTAGGTCTCTATATCTGGCAATCCAAGACCACCCTCAGATGGATAAAAGCATCAGACCTTGCAACTCATGATAGGAACTTTGTCACCCTAGAGAAGATGAAACAGAGCTCTTACTCGTTGAACTATCTCAGTAAACAGAAATAGAACTGAAAAACAGTAAATAATGAGGGGTAGATTTACAAACACAAACCTTATCCCACCCCTTCAAAGAAAGATTCTTTTGCAGCCACAGAACTTTTAATTCTTTTCCAACTGGAGGTCAGGACAGAACCATTCACCAAGTATCTTGCGAGGCTTGTTTGTTCAACTGAAGGAACCTGGGAGAGGACAAACTTTCCATGAATTTAATTGCAAGCCAACACTTATTGTAGTTAATTTTGGCCCCCGTGACCATCTTATCCAGGTGCTAAATTATGGCTTGAATCCAGCTGCAAGCAAGAAAGCCTCCAAGAAATGATGGTCCACCCCATCAAAGGACTTGGACTGATCCAAATCAATCAGCATGGCTTCCACTGTTGAGTTTTTCTATAATCATGCATACCAAATGAAGGTTATCTTGGATCAGCCGTCCCTTTACAACACAAGGTGATACGAGACAATCAAACACAATCTGTAAACAGTTTGCCAGGACCTTGACAAAAATCTTTAACACTGCTTAATGCTGTGTTAAAGCACGAAAATTACTGATCTCATCCCTTCTATATTTGTTCTTGTATTGAAGCTTCACTATGCTCCTGGTGATATATTGCCCAAAGTCTTATCCTTCTCAAAGTTCTTCAATGATGGAGGATGTTTTAAGTTTTCACCATATTTCTTTTTTTAATGAATAAATGTGATTGTCTATAAAAGGTTTTACTTTATCTTCTGGAGAAGACTTATTGCTGGAGGTGGCAACTCTGTCCACTGGCTCAAACTATTGCATGCCTGTGTGTGTGTGTATTTCATATTATTTTGCCATCCATTTTTTTTCTTCCTCCATGTTTATTGAGAATTTTGTCACTTATGCTTAACCATGCCCACTTATTCTACACAGTGCCACTTCACCTCTCATCTTTTTCTGCTCAAGTTATCGCCCCCCCCCCAATATATAAATTCATATCCAATAATGTAATTGTTTGGCTGCAACATAGATAAAATGTCCACAACCTATTCTTTCAAAATCAAATATGATCTTAACTAACATTTCTGTGAGAGAGGGAGTGAGAAAGAAAAATGAGAAAAAATGTACTTCATTAATTTAATATTTCATTTCAGTATTCTAGAAATGGCATACTCTTGAATAACCTCGAGTGAATTAGAATGATCAATGTTAATTTCACAGCCTATATCACAATTGGATGTCTTGTGAAGCTTTGTGCCAAACTTTAGGCTTCTTTATTTTTTCTGAACATGATTCTGGAAAAAATACCCCAACTAATATTAATATAGATTTCAAATTTCAGTGTTTTCAAAAGTTGATAACATATTTTTTTTCTTTAATAACAAATAAAAACTCAACACCTTTTATTTTTGTTGACATGAAGCCACTTAGAAATTCTTGTTTTTATTTTATTCTGTACATGAAAATTACATTGAACAATAATCAATTTAATTATAACAGAATTGTATGAGATGAAAAGTACAGTTAAATTTGCAACATCAAAAGCTGCAAGTCACAGCCTTAGAAATAGCTCTCTAATTTTTCTTTTCTAATTTAAAGTGTGTGTATGTATATAAGTGTCAGTGGTGGTACCTTTCTGCTTTTATTTTTCCCTTGAGTAAATGTACAAGTGTTGATATGTATAATAAATTCTTCATGCCTTTACTAAGTGTTACATATTTGAATATAAAACTGACATGTATATTTGTTTCTCACAAATTTGTCATTTTTATGTCCACATTTAAATTTTAAAGATTTTGAATAAACGTTCAATTTACAATCTCTTTTTAATTAATTTTTCAAGTCTTCTGATTCGACTTGATTCTACCTCTGGAGTAGAAGTTATTGGCATTGGAGAAATATTCACTTGGTTGTTTCGTTGAACCTCGTTATGTCCAATTGAGTTGTTAAATGGCAGTCGGGCTTTATACATCTCAAGTAAAGAATTCTGCTCACTGCGTTTGAGGGCCTGAAGGCAAAAGATATAACATGAAACAAGCATTAAAAAATCCTGAGAAACTATAATTTCTTTTTGTAAATAATATCGAGTTGGAAATAAATTCTTTTTGACTAGAACCATTTTACTATTTAATCAGTATTGTGGTTAGCTGTACTTTTTTCTTTAGGTACCAAGTGTGATGCACACTTGGATGATAATCTCTTTTTGATGCAGAACTGATTTGCTAGAATTCCCAAGTTGAATTTTACACTAGACTGAGTCTTATAGACTTGTTTGGCAACCAGTCTGCCCTGCTATTTAATTCAGATTGGGGAAATGTGATGGATTCATACCTTTCCCAAAAATATTTGCATGTAAGTGAATACAATGAATTCAACAGAAATTTAAACTCGGCTCTGATTTCTCATTCTAAATCATTATCCATCACACTACCCACAGATCCCATTACTACTAAATATAAAACCATAGTTAAAATTTCTAGATATCTGTATATATTATACATATGTGCACTTCTGTCTTATGAACTTGGATGATTCAAAAATTAAGGCAGCAAGTACTTAATAGCTGATTCTGTGATAGAAGATCAAAATACAAATTATATAAATTTATCTAAAGGATCAACAACCAACTATCACGAGGAGAAAAATTCAGTTGTCAAGTAAACAAATTATGCAGGTTAAAACAAACAAAAAACAAAAAAAAAACAACATTGAAATGAAATCTTGTACAACTGTAGTTGAAAACAACTAGAAAACAGAAATATTATCCATAATAAATATAGAGATATTAATACAACAATAAAACATCCTCAATGGTAAAGACATGATATTCCAAATGTTATTTTACATTTTTCAACTTACCTTCATTTCTAAGACTTTCTGGAACTCTAACACATCATTTTCTGTGAGCAGTCGCATATAATTGTCTACAAATGCTTGAGGGGGCTCATGAGGTGACATCACCATCTAAAATCAAAGATTATAATATTAGCTAATTATAATGATTTTTTTTATTCAAAATTTTAACAATTCTGCTTCCTTTGTTTTTATGAATAAAAATATTGGAATAAATTCTCAATTAACTTTCATCTTTGGAAAAGTTTTATAACAAGAAAACTATTGACCAAACAAAAATTTTGTATATACACTTTTTAGATTTTAGATTTTGGTTTTTAAAATGGTAGCCTTCACTACAAAGTTATTAATAAAATGTCACTTCATTATAAGGTTTCTTTTAACTAAAGGAAACATTAATGGGAAAAATATATTTCTTACTAAAGATAGAAAAAAAATTGTATTCTGCACTTTGTTATTTGTCAGATTGAAATAAAGAATTTTATTCCTTATTATCAGCCCAAATTGGTATACAGTGAAGATTATAGTCACAAAAGCTGTTTGTTGGCTGATTTCTCAAGGCTCCATAAATCTGACAGATTAATCTTACAAAAAAACTTATCAAGCGAGAACATTTATTCAAAAAGAATTACAAATATGTGTGTGTAAGTGTCAGTACCTTTATGCTTTTGTTTTTCCCTTGAGTAAATGTACAAGTTTTGATATATATATGCGGACAATTTGCATGGTAGATCAAGAGTATGATCAGGAACAAAAGGAAACCTTAAGTAGACTTACCTTTAATATCATTTCTGCTTTTGTCATTCCCTTGTTGACAATTTTAGTGAAACTGAAACATAAAATGTATGAACCTATAATAAGCAATTTGATAGGCCAATAACAAAAACTGAATTATGAAGAAGAAATGAAATAAATGCAAATTTATCTCTAATTTACATTAAATTATTTTTAATTATCAACAACTATACTTGATAATATTTTAAGGACAGTTTCAAAACCTTCAAATAAGAATAACCTAAGAATAATAATCAAGACCCAAGACAATAACTAAATTCTAAAGAACTTTTATAGAATTTATGTTTTTAATATAAATTAATTTAAAAAATTCATGGAATTAGGTTAGCCAAAATTGATATTGAAATTGGACTGTTAAGTCAATATTGAAATCGAACTGTTAAATACAGGTTTCAAAAAAATGGGCACTGATCACTGAAGTTATGGATTTGGAATAGAGGCACACAATGAGAAATTGGAAAATTTTACTTTGGCTTTTTCTCTACATAAATTATATAAGTTCAGTAATCTCCACCCTTTTAAATTATATGAAGCAAGCACATTCATAAGAGAACGATAACAAAACAATATTAGAACAATGCTAAACTTAATGGATTAACCTTATAATGCTTCAACTTTCTAGAGATTGATAGGCGAAATAAAATAAAAACCAGCAAGAGATGTCTTACCTAGCAGGAGCCTTACGTAGAACTTGAGAACCTAATGAAGGCAGATCTTGAAGCACAGTCTTTAAGGAATGAGTATCCAAAAGGAGCTACACAAAAAATGCAAAATTGTCTTCATGGCAATGTTCAGGATTTAATCAAACCTCAAAAAATAGTTAAATATGCATTGAAGTAGATTATGATTTTCATAATTTTGTTTGAATTTATCTAAAAAATACATACAAATGAATGCAAATTCTTTATGCCATTTTACATTCTAAAAGTATCATTTTAAAACTTAAAATCATTTTTAATCATTTTAAAACTTAAAAGATGTGTGCATATGTGTATGAACTAGTACTTATAAAAAGTAATCACATTATGTTGATATAAATTATGATTAAAATTCTGAAAATGGAAAATTATCATCTAAAAGATTAAATACATTTCCCTACATAAAACTGAAATTGTATTTCAGTATCTTTTAATTTGCTATAAAAAAATTCATAACATTCAGTTTTGTTATATATAAGTATTAAGAAAAAGCTGAAAAATATTTAAAACAATTTTTATTTTTAGTAAAATAAGTTTTTACTTGCCTAGATTTCAATAATAATTTTGAAAACCAAAAAGAGTATTGCCTTCAATTAAAAGATTCTTAACTGAGGTATCATGAGGATTCCCAAAGACTGGTCTCGTCACACACCCTGAATTGTGCTGAAATCAAAATTTGCTCAAACAACAGACAAAATTCAACAAGAAACGGACTGCCTCTGGGTAAACAGCAGTGAGAAATGAGAAATCAGCCAATCAGATGCAAGAATCAACTGATGGATGATTTCATTAGTTTCACACAGCATAGAGAAGATGGGCACTGGAGTTTATCTATTTATCCTAACACTGGCTCACCAGGGTTGATTTGTCAGTGACTTTTTGATGTTAACAACCTGGAGATGTGATCCCAGCATGCATCACCATTGTAAAGTGCCTGAAAATCATAACAGAGATTAACCCAAGCACTGTGCCTGAAATTGAGTAAACAGAATTGTTTTTTCTTTCTTTTTTTGGTAGGGGGAGTTGCACTAGCACAAAGTCAAAAGTCATCATGAGAGAGTATTTTGGTGTACTGGCCTTGATAAAATTGTTGATCATGCCAGATAATGTGCCCACTCCTAAAAACTGTAACTAAAGTTCACTCAGCTTTGTTGCAGTATAAAGCACAGGTGGGCTCTGTGGGTATTGAGAAAGGGATTTTCTGACCTACCTAGCATGTTTGGATATGAGTGGCCAGCCATTATTCTAACAAGACCTAGATTTATATATAGTTAAAAAAAAAAAAATAGAAAAATCTTTTTGAGTTACTTAAAGAAAAATAAGCAAATAAAAACAAGTCAAATACTAGATAACAGGTGAAATAATTACTTACCTGCTCAGCAGCAACTGTACTAACTGGCTTACAACGAAATAGATGATTGATAAATTTAGGAATGAATGTGCTGAAATAAAAGTAATATAAATAGACAATGAAAGATTCAATGTTAACTTTTGTTAAACACCTGAATAAAGTTTTGTCTTAAAACCAAAAATAATATCCAACATCAACTAGAATCAACAAAGAAATATCATGCTTTTAATATCGTCTTAAACAATAATATTCAGCATTTCCATAAAAAAAAAACATGATGCTTTGTTTTGAATATTTTTGTATCTTTTACAATTACAAATCGATAAAGAAAATTACTTACTTAGCAAATTTGACACAGAACTGTGTAAAATACTTCCTTGAAGAAGCTAAATTATCTCTAATAATAGGCAGGTTCTGTTTTAGATGTGTAGTAATAGCTGTCACATAACCACTTTGGTCTCCAACTGTTTCAACAGTAGACCAGGACATCTGAAAATTGAATATAATTGTCACATTAGTAAGAGAATTTAAAACAAACAGGTTTTTATTATCTATATATTTTATACTTTTCTCTAGTCATGATAAATGGTTGCACATTAATGAGACTATATACATTGAGCATGTATTGAGTCTTAAGTTCACTCCATAACTCAGGTGAAACTCTTGTGAAGCCAGGTGAGGAAATACTGTTTAAGGTAAAACAGAGAGTCTACTCAAATACAGATATCAACTAAAAATAATGTTTGAAGTAATAAAAAAAATATATCAGATTAAAAAATAAATTCATTAATTGTTTAGAAGTTGCTTTATTTACATTTTGGACATGAAATTGAGCAGATATACCTTTTGATAAAAATCTGAGCAAGCCAGAGTGCTTTAAAGGTAAATAGAACCTTGTTTGATTGTGAAGATATTTGTATCTGATTGGTTAAAGCACACCGGATCAGACAGTGATCTCTCCTGCAAAGGAGGACACAAGTTCAATTCCTGCCAGAGCATACATTTTCTTGACTAAGTTTTTTCCAGACCCCAAGTGAAACTTGTGAGTGTGCAGGCTTGTAGACAAAATAAATACTGTTTAAAATTAAATCTACTCAAATATGAATATACACTAAAAATAATGTTTGGATTAAAAAAAATTAATACATCAATCTTTATATATATATATTTTTTTAATCAGAATCACCCCATGCAAGTCAGTAAAACTACTAAGACACAAAAGGTGGCAGAATTAAGAACAGAAAGATTAAACATGAGCATGAAGAAAAGTAATCAGAAAGTTGACTGGAAAGCATGGAGCCATAAAAGGGTTCTACAGGTGAGAAATGTGAAGAAAGAAACTGTTAGCATAGAATTTACGATTACATTTGGCCAGCTGAACTGTAAATTGATGACATCTTGATGCCAGCTTAGATTCAGATTAAACAAGCTGACTCCGAATATGTTTAAAGGATTAATTTTCATTCATAGGTTAATGGCAAAATTAGACTCAGAAATATGGGTGAGAATTCTAGTAAAACTTGAACAGAATAATAATCTTACACTACATGAAATATCAGATGAATGTCAGAGAATCCTCAATCTGAGACATGATTCCGACAAACTTGAGAAAAAAGAATGTGCATACATACAAGCAGAAGAAAAATTAAACCATGTTTCAGATGTGAAAAGTTACATCTTGTAGATGACTGTCCCTTTAAGAATTCAAAATGATACAAGTGTGGAAAAGTAGACACATAAAAAGTCACACTCTAAAACTAAAGCAACAAAAAGTTCTTACAAAAAAAAATTCATACTCAACTTTGTGACAGAAAAAATAATTACAGAAAACCAAAGAAAATTTGTGTATATGAAAATTAAGAATGTGATTGTGAAAATGCAAATAAATACTGGTAGTAACATCACAGTAATCAATGAACCACATAAAAAGAAATCAGAAAAGCTCTAATAAAAAGAACTTTGATAGTCGCAAGAAGTGTGCCAGATGAGAAATTATTAATGGGCAAAATGACCTGTAACATTTCATTCCATAACAAGTGCAAAGATTTGGAAAGGCTTATGTGTTAAAAAATAACACAAATTTATTCGGACTATGAGAGTTACCTATAAATGTTTATTGCAGAAATGTAAGTTTAAAAAAACAGGGTGAAAATTTAAAAGAAGAATTGAAAAACTGTTTTTTGGATGTTCTGTCGAATGAGTTAGGTTGGTGTTACAAATTCAAAGTGAAATTTCAAGTGAAAAAAGGGTTGATGCCAGTTTCACACAAAATGGAGTGTATGGTTTGCAGGAATGGATTAAGTCAATGAAGAATTATACAGACTTAAAAAAATAGTTGTAATTGAAAAGATTAACCATTCAAAATGGGCAGCATCAGCTGTGTATGTAAAGAAAAAAATAATGAAATTTGTGTCTGTGCTGAGTTTTTGACAGGATTAAACAAGTGTTTAGAACCCCATAACTACCCATTACCAAGTCCAGAGAAAAATTTTGTCAAGTTAAATGGTAGAAAAATATTTTTTGAAGTTAGATCTTTCTGAAGTGTACTTACAAATGAAGGTTGAAGACATTCAGAATTAATAACAATAAATACACAAAATGGGTTGTATAAATTCAACCAACTTCCTTTTGATATAAAAGTGGCTCAAACTATATTTCATCAAACTGTGGATACCATGCTTGCAGATTGTGATTTTGCAGTTGCTTATCTAGATGATATATTTGTTAAAAGTCTATCTTAAGAACAACATATTGGGCATGTGAACACAATTTTTGAAAAAATATGAGGGTACATGTTCAAACTCAGTGAGGAAAAGTGCAAATTGTTTTTGCCTAAAATAAAGTACCTAGGACAAATAGAGAAAAATAGTTGTCAACCAGGTCTGTTAAGGGCAAGTGCAATTAAGAATTTACTACCACCAATAAATGTTAAATTACAAGCATTTCTATGACTAGCAAGGCATTATCAAATTCATGTACCTAATATGCAAAGTTTGAGAGCTCCACTGAACAATTTGCTTAAAAAAGGTGTAAAGTGGAACTAGATTGATAAGTGTCAGAAGGAGTTTGAAGAAATAAAGACTATTAATGTCAGACTTATCATTAACGCACCATGGTCCAAAAGCAGAAATTCTATCGGCTTCAAATGTTAGTGATTATGGTATCAGAGCAATCACACATGCTTAGTGTTTGCTACCACCAACAGAAAAAAATTACACCCAGATTGAAAAAGAGATGTTAGCAATAATATTTGCAGTGAAAAGATTTCACAAATTTATACATGAAAGAAGTTTTCAGTTGCAGACAGATCACAGAACTCTATTATCAATTTATGGCTTGAAAAAAAGAATTCCTATACATACAGCTAATAGATTATAAATGCTGGGGTGCCATCTTATAAAATTAAAATTTTAGGATAGAAAACAAACTGTTCAAAAATTAGGATGAGCAGATGGGTTATTAAGATTAATACCAGAAAATACCGAACTGTTTGAGGATACTGTTATTGCAGCATTAAAAAATTAAATAGATATTAAAAATATATTATGCAATGTAGTATAAAAATTACCAGTTACCCTGGAAGAAATAAAAGTAAAAATCAAACAAGACGTTTTTTGTGGAAATAAAAATGACGACTAAAAGAAAGTAAGAAAGAATGAAATCCAGACTTAAATGCTTACTCACTAGGTGATAGAGTACCAACATTTGCACAAGAGCAGTAATACCTAGTATATTACAAAAACAGGTATTAAATGAATTTCATAGACATCCAAGAATTTTGAGGAAGAAATCTTTTATAAGAAGTTAAGTATACTGGACCAAAATGAACTCAAACATTGAAAAAGTAGTAAAAGCCTGCAAAGATTGTGGTCTAGTAGCAAAATCAGCCTCTTTTCCCACAAATGCAATGTAGCAAATCCATTATAATTTCCATTGAAAAAGTTCAGATAAGCTCCATTGTTTAATTCCACTAATTGAGACTATTACAACTAAGACATGCCACAGTTTTTCACCCTTATTTTTTTTTCAGTGTTTTAAATATAAGAAAGATGTTTTTTTCCCTAAAGAAATGCTATTTTGTGGAATAGACTCCCACATGGTGGCTTCCCAGAACATTTCAATCTGAACTTCTTCAAGTCAAGGATCAATCTGTATCTATACTTCTTATCTTCACAAAATACTACTACTTCTTTCATTGATATTGCAAATCTCATTCACCATAAACAATTTAATACTGTTAACTTGAATGGCTTTTAAGCTTTGTAGCAAGTGAACTTCAGCACTAAAAAATTATATCTAGTTATTTACTAAGTTTAGTTATCAGGTTTTGCAAAAAAAAAAAAAAAAATTAAGTATTTTATGAATATTAGAAAATATTTCTAAAAATGAAATATTTGTAAATTACTTAATTTGATAATTATTTAAATGAAAAAGTATGTATTCATATAAGGTAAAAATCAAATTAACAAAAAGATTACATCTAGAAAGTTCATAAAAATACAAAATTGTTATTGGGGAAAAAATACTGAAGATATTTAAATTGAAAGTTCAGTTTTATTAATTCAACTTTAAACATTTTGTGTGGCTGTTTTTTGTTAAGTAGAGTAATTTTATATTTTTATGAACATTATATAAGTAATTATGAATACCAAATCTGAAAAATTAGTTTATGAGGCCAACTAACTAACCACTACTGATTGCCAATTAACTATATTAAAAAGAATTCAGATAATTTGTCTATAACTTAATTTTTAACTTGTTTTATGAACACAGTGACAATTGACTATATAAAAATATTAAAAATATATTTTTTTGAGAATAAAATTATTAATTTTTCTTATATGAAACATTTAGATTAAATCCACTTACCTTACTCATAGCAGTTAATGCTGGTTCACAAGCAGAATCCAGATCTTGGACCAAAGATGCAATACAGTTAGAAATAACACTATAAAAAATGATGAAAAAGAAAATACTGGTTTTAATTGTTCTCATACAAATTTGAAATTTTCATAATCTTTTTCTTCAAACTAATAAATGTTTATGCAAGTGGACATGAAAACATTCTCAGCTCAAACAAGAAAACTTAAAAAATAAAAATGTAAAAATTGACATCTGATCAGATTTTAGAAAGGGTGTCAACCTCAGAATATTTAGCACCTCCCAACTGGAACCTACTAAATTTAGATTTCACATGCTAAATGTAAGCTTGAATAATAAAAAATGTTAGAATGATATAACTTACAGCAGTTTTTCTAGGAGATTTTAGTTAATAAATGTGGCAACATTGCTACAGGATAATAGTAAGACTGTTGAATAAATCAAAATCAATCCACACATTGGCTACATTAAAACAGTTTGGTAGCAATTACAAAGATTTATAATATTTAATATTTAAAATGCAGTCAATATTTTTAATAAAGTTTTAAAGTTAAATAAAAAAAGAATAAAAAATCTATCAGAAATTTAATGTCTTTTTTATAATAACAGCTGTTCATAAACAGATTGAAAAATGTTCTGGCAATACTTACTTATGGAAAAGATCTTGTTCAGCATTAAGGTCTATCTGGCTTGCTAGAGGAGGATCTACCTTTTCTTTAAGTTTACTTTCCAACTGCTGTGTGGTTTCCATACAGTATTCAGCAGTGCATAGAATGCTACAGGCTCTACACTGTTCCTCCTCAGTAAACTTAGCAACTTCACCCTCCTTCAAGATACTTTGGATGAGGCCACTGGCTGATGACAAGTGACTAGTCTGACAAGACATTCTATAAAAATAAGACAAAAGATGATAGTAGAGACAATGGACATTTATATGCATATCACACAGTAGAGACTCAGTGGAAAGTCTATATGAGTCAAGAGTAGTGTTTTTGGTCAATAAAAACAGCCTGGGTTGGGAGTGCAGTTGGGACCCTGGTGACGTGCACTGTTATAGAGGTTCATATTAAGTTACGACTTTGCTCATTTTTGTTTGAAAGCTGAACGCTAGCTTTGAACCAACCAATAGAGCAAGCAGTGTAATTACCAGTATCTACCGAAATGTAGGGGGAATACACTGATTAACAACAAGCTATTTTGGCAAAATAGGAGACAAATTTGACCTAAAGCTAATCCCAGAGTTCAATGGTACCACCTCTGTTTTAGAATGGGTGGAGAAGGTTGAATTGATTTGTCATCTGTGCAGAGTGAAGTACATCGACAAAGTGATTCCATTACGGTTGATGGGCAGCACTTTTGCCAGCAACTAAGTGACAAGGAAAAAGAAGATCCAGCTAAAATCAAAGTTGTACTTTACAAAGCGTTTACTGTTAACCCTTGTACTGCATATGAGCAATTTATGGCTTGAAGTTTACAGCCGGGTGAAACTGTGGATGTCTATTTGGCTGCATTAAAAAAGCTGGTGACCCTGTTTGGCGGGCTGCTTGAATGAGCGGTGGCGTATGCATTTATAGGAGGGCTTCTGGACAGAGTAAAACAACTGTTGTGGGTAACCTCCAGAGTGAACATGCTGGTGCTTGATGAACTACTGGACCATGCTCGAACTATCCTTAAGGATTCCTCAGCCTCAGAGGAATCTTTCGTAGCAGCTACTTAAGTAGAACAAAGTAGTGTCAGAGTTTACCCTGAGTCGGGTCAGCCCGCTGGGATAATTTGCTACAGATGCAAGGGCCAGGGTCACATGGCTAGAAATTGCGTGAGTGAAAAATGACAAGTGTGCTGTTTCCAATGCAATAAAGCTGGACACATGGCTTGAAATTGTCCAGGAAACAAAACCGGGGACAAGATGGCGCTGATCTCTTCCCCAGACAACATCTAAACAAGGCGCTGCCAATCATCCAAGTCTGCATTGGTGAGACACCATGTTTGGCCCTCCTCGATTTTGGCTGTTCTCGAACAATAGTAACTGCGGAACTCTGCCACATATGGAAGAAGAAGAGCATCAAGGTAACCACCATAAACAGTGAAACACGTGCGTGTCACGAGATAGGGGCGGTGAGAATCTGCATAGACACTTGCAACTTCACTGATATCGAAATGTTGGTGGTGCCTGAAAAGCCATTGAACTTTGACCTGCTGCTAGGCTATGACGCCATCAAAGCCTTAGGGGGTGTTCGTATCATGCAAACAGGTATTGTGAATTTTGAAGAGGTGGCCCCCGTGTGTGCCACAGTAAAAAATCAAAAACCTGACTTCAGTGTTGAATTCGACCAGCATCATAAAAAAACCTGGACCGCCTCATGGAAATGGACGGCAGACAGGGAATCAGTCAAGCTACAAAACAACATAGCTAAATACCATTACCCAACCAACTGTAACCTGCTTACAAAGAAGAGCTGCATGCATGGATTAAAGATGGCTGGTTGATTCCTTATCCTAGTAAAAAACTTGGTCCTCCTAAGGGTCTGATCCCATTGATGGTGATTGTGCAGCAGAGCAAATCCAAGATGTGACCGGTGATGGATTTCAGTACGTCGACTCATTTACGGCTGATGCCGATGTTTGTGCCAGCAAGTTTAGGGAATGATGACAGCAGAGATCTAATGTTTCCCTGCTGGATTTAAGAAAAGCCTATCTGCAAGTGTGGGTTAGTGAATCATTGTGGCCATTTCAGACAGCGATGTTTGCCGGCAAAAGATACTGTCTCACCAGACTGGGCTTTGGCCTAAACATAGCCCCACAAATAATGAAAACCATTATCAGTGTCATCTTGTCTCAAGAAGATACAGTTAAAAAAGAGGCATCAGCATACATTGATGATATCTATATGAACAGAGATGTCATGTCATCACTGTACATAAAGGCGAAACTGGCACAGTTCGGCTTGACCTGCAAGGACCCAGAATGGCTAAAAGACGGCACCCACGTGTTAGGTCTAGATGTTCGAGGGGAATATGGAACCTTGCAATGGAAATGCAGAACCGCAGTTTCTGATATACCCAATGTCTTAATAAGACGGACTATTGCAGATGGCTTCACATGGTGGCAGGCACCGTAAAACATTGGGTGAGCGCGGTCATCAAAGAATGGGATAATTAAACGACTGACATACTGCTCATTCGCATAGTGACGGAGAACATAACGAGAGTAAAACAAAATGACTCTGCCAGAGGGAATTGGTACGTGCCCAGAAAGGAAACGAATGTCTGGGTCAATGCAAGCTCCCTAGCAATTGAAGTCCTACTGGAGAGGGATGGAATGGCAATTGAGGATGCATGCTGGTTGCGACCAACGAATGATGCTGCGCACATCAACCTGGCATCCAGTTCTGCCAGGTTGATGTGCGCAGTTAAAGGAGTTAATTTGGCACACCAATGGAGGGTAAAATGTTGCATCTACAGACTGACTCCTTATGTGTATACCATTGGGTATCAGACACCTTGATAGGCAAGGTAAGGGTTCGCACCAAGGCAGCCAGTGAGATGCTTATTAGAAGACGGCTGAGTACTATTAAAAACCTTGTCACTGAGTATGATCTATCCATGAACATAACACTGGTGACATCTAGCTGCAACCTTCCTGACAAATTGACTCAGATACCACAAAGATGGTTTGACGCTGTAAAGAAGGACATCGAGCCTGTACCACTGATGTGAGCTGCATTTGTGGAGGAGCCAGACGGGATAATGAGGCTACATCAATCTAGTGGACACCCCGGCGTAAGAAGAACATGCTATTTTGTATGGCTGACCAATCCATCAGTATCTACAAGTACCATGAGGACAGTGGTCAGGGGATGCCGAATATGCCAGTCAATAGACCTTGCACCAGTTAAATGGCGAAAAGGAAAGCTGGGAGTAAAACACACATGGATCAGGCTGGGTATGGACATAACCCATTACGGCGACCAGAATTTCCTCACACTGATAGATTGCGGGCCCACCAGGTTCACAGTATGGCGACCGTTGTCACGACAATACTTGTCAAGCATGATCCGCCAGTTGGAGTTGGTGTTCTATGAATGAGGATCACCGGAAGAAATCCTCACTGATAATGACACTGCCTTCTGCAGCAGACAGATCTGGCGCCTCCTGGACAAATGGGGGATCCAACTTTGACTGCGATGTGCACATGTGCCAAACGGTAATGATATAGCGGAAAGGTGCCATCGGAGTATAAACAGAATCACTGCCAGAAAGCAGTGCACAGTCATGGAAGTTGTATTCAGATAAAACACGATACCGAAGGACAATGTATCTGCTTTAAGTGCCCCCACCAATGAAATATATATAGATACCTGGTACGGGTCAAAAGAATCAACAGCGAGTATGTGCCTGATCGACGAGAAGTGCGTGGATCGTATGAGATAAGGAAAGGCTGTCTGGGTAAAGCCTCCCAGTAGTTGGTGCACAACCCGATTTAAAAAGGGTTGTGTCACCGGTATAGTCAGTGAGCACACCATACTGGTTGATGGACTTCCAAGGCATGTGAGGGATCTGTGCCCTGTCCTCAACACAACCCCTCCATGAGTGACGGTGAGAGTGATTCATCAGAAGGTGAAGTGCTAATTGATCCTGTAGCTAGAGATTCACACGAGGGTCTACCAAGTGGCCCTGATAGCTCTGACAGTTTGTCTGAAATCTCATCTAAAGAAGTTCAGATAATGCTCCTTCAGAGAAGCACCCAAAACAAAACACCACACCCGCACTGTTATTTGTGTGATCAGGAGACTAGGGGGGAAAATGTGACGATAGATATTCACACTTACCAGTGTCAAAGCGTCCAAGATGTTTTGCTTGTTCAGGCTATTGTCTCATAAGATAATTGCTGTAGCTTAAGGCACTAAGTTTACTACAGCAGTCAAAACATTGTAACAAAGATGAGGACAATAGTCTGAATATAAATAGTTTAAATAATAACAATAGACATTTTGATTTTGAAAACATCACTTACAAACACAAGTTGACAAGATCTCTAAGACAATAATTGATTTTTTTTATCAATTTATAGGCACATACCCATTTGGAAAAATGAGAAGATTCTAAATGATGTTCAAACTAGTGTATAAAATAAAAAAAATAAAACAATTAAAAAATAAAAAATAAATTCATTTAAAAAATTAATGAACTAAAAAGACAAAATATTTTGAGAAACATGAATGTTAAATTGCAAAAATTTACTCACTTTGGCAAATTGCTTAGTAGCACTCGATGAGCATATTCCTTTAGGTACTTTTGGAATGTCTTTGTGAGGTCCAACATGGGCTGCCCTGTGCTTAGTTGTGAACACTGAACCATACACTTTTTGTAAAAGACAAAAAGATCTGCACAGCTTGGCAACACATTGCTTCCTTCTTCTCCTTCTATACGAGGACTACCATGTTGGCGGAAATCTTCAACAAATCTGGTTATTAGGTCAGATAAATTTCTGAAAAAAAAAAAAAAATGCAAATGAATGAATCCTACATAATCCAAAAGAATTGAATCATTCCACTTCACACCCAATAAATTCTTCCTTGTTTATAATATGATGTCAAATTTACAAAAAGCATTTGTAAAAATAAAAAATATATTTTTGCCTCAAATCTAAATTTTGTGTGTGCATGTACACTCCCAATCAAAAATTTAAGACCACTTAAAAATCTTTAAAAAGAATTTTTTTTTTACAGATAGATTTTAAACTCCTCCCACTTAAGGTTACCAATACTACAATCTAAAAGGTTATGGAAACAAAAAGCTACATTCCAAACATTTTATTTAGAAATTTACATTTTTATAAAATGAGGCGATTTACACATGATCAAAATTATAAGACCAGAGACAAAAATTCTATGAAATTGTACAAAAAGTGTATGAAAATATCCAACAACCAAATTTAATAATGAAGTCTACCTTCACTGCTTTTGATGACTTCAAAAATTCTGTCGGGCATGCTAGAAATAAGCATTTCCATTAAGGTGCAGGGGATGTTGCTCCATCTTCTGAAGATGGCTTCACAAAGTTCATTTTTTGTTGAATATTGTTTGCCATTTCGATAAACATCTCTTGTCATCCATCCCCAAACATTTTCAATTGGGTTCAAGTCCGGTGAGCATGCAGGATGCTCCAAGAGATGGACCCCATTTTCTTGTAGAAAGGTCAAGGTCCGTCTTGCAGCATGGATTGCAGCATTATTCTGTTGGAATAACCATCCATCCCCACACAAACGATGGCCCTCCGTCATCAAAGATGCTTTTTGTAGCATGTTAACACAACCAGCCACTCTCTGACGACCCTGCATCACCTGGAGCTCCATTGTCCCTCTGTAAGAAAAGGCACCCCATACCATTAGGGAGCCTCCACCACTATGACGTGCGGAGAAAATTTCAGGAGTCATGTTTTTGTTATACCAATATCGTTGGAAGCCATCAGGACCATCGAGATTGAATTTTTTTCTCATCAGAAAACAGGACTTTCTTCCACTTCTCAACGTCCCATGTTTGGTATTCACGACCAAACTTTAAGTGGTCCAACTTGTAACGTGGAAGCAGCCGAGGAATTTGTTTACACTTTTTATTTACCATGCCTTTTTGTCTTAAGTGTTGTGTGATGGTTACGAGACTGCAATCAGCATCTGTGACTGCCTTAATTTGACTAGAAGAAAGTCTCCTGTCTTTCATAACAACCCGTCTTATTCTCCTACTCAATGCAGGAGAAATTTTTTGGGGCCTACCAGAGGATTTTGCTTTTCCATAATTCTCACTGTTCTTTAGAAAGTTGCAAATCACAGTTTTACTGCAATTTACCTTAGCTGCAATTGCCCGCTGTGACAAATCTTGCTTATGGAATTCTAGAATTCGAGAACACTCAACTTTGGTAAGTTTGCTTGCTTTAGGCATGGTAACACCTTTACGCAGTGATTGCTAATCTCTAACTGAACTAAAAACATTGGAATTGCCATAGATCTAACAATTTATACACCTAGTCTTATAATTTTGATCATGTGCAAATCGCCTCATTTTATAAAAATGTAAATTTCTAAATAAAAATGTTTGGAATGTAGCTTTTTGTTTCCATAACCTTTTAGATTGTAGTATTGGTAACCTTAAGTGGGAGGAGTTTAAAATCTATCCATAAAAAAATAAAATTCTTTTTAAAGATTTTTAAGTGGTCTTAAATTTTTGATCAGGAGTGTGTGTATATATATCTATATATATATATAAATTGAACCTTAAAGTATAAACACTTTCTAATATGACAAATAAAAAAGATTCAAATGAAGCTTAAACAGCATAATACTGGATGTAAATATATACCGATCTTGGGATTCAATATAAATATTGAGATGTTGCTCAAAGCATTTAGAAATTATGCCATCAAAGGGAGAAGTTGGTGGTTTGGGCCCCAAAACCTGAAAAAAATTCAAAAGTAAAATTAATATATAAATAAATAATATCTAGGATATTTCAGAATAGTTAAATATGATAGGATTATTTTAAAAAACAAAGTGTAAAAAAAACCCAAAGAGATACATAAATAAAATAAATAAAAATGTAAAAATATATTGAAATAACAAATGAAATTTTAGTAAACAATACTTTTGTTTACCTTTGTTTCTTCCATTGGTTCTCCAGTTTCATTTTCAAAAGGATTAGTGGATTCAAATGAACCGGCATTTTCTTCAAAAGGATTAGTAGGGGTTATCAATGGTGTTATTGATGGTTGTTGAGGCTATAACAATAACAAGCATATTAGTAGTTAATAAAAAATAGTAAAAGAAGTTATAAATTATATGAAACTTAAACATGCTTTTTTAAAGGTAAAGTAAAAAAATACTTTACACACACACAAATATTACAGAAAAGTTATCAGCCCAGCCAATACAATCGATATTTAATTTAGGCAGATTTGAAAACTTTTCAGCACCTCCTCATATTTCCCCCACAATAGACAATATAAGTTCAATATGAAAATAATATCATGATACCTTTAGAAATCATGTAACCTGATGAATTTATTACAAAGAATATTATTCTTTTATTGTTCCTCATGAATAAAACAAATATATACATTTTTGTCAATATATTTAAAGAGTGAATAAAATGTAAATTAAGTATTTTAATACAAACCAAAATATCCTATTTTTCTTACAGTTTAGTCCAAAAATTTAATAATTTTTCTGTCTGTGTAAGAAAGGATATCTACACCATACTTAAAGCAATATTCTGGGTTCAATAGAAGAATAAAGACCATGTATTTAAAAATTTGATCTAATCCTATTAAATTAATTTGTTGATATTACTGATGTTTACATCAGTAAAAATGAATCTTCATATTAAAAAAAAAAACTGGTTTAATGCGTGTATATATAAGCACTAATTTAAAACATTTTTTAATTATTATTCTGTCAAAGATAAGCTATTTTAATATCCTTAACATATAGGTCAGTCAGTTAAGTGCCATACGTGAAACACGCTTGGGCGATCATGTCTCAAAAGAGACATGACTGACTGGGCAGAAGATTATCCCACAGTAGGTTACCATTGCTTTCTAAACGTTTTTGAATTCTATTTATGCATTGAAAATATTTGAAAGCTAGTTGAATTTCTCTTGATTCCAGAAGTTTAAGAATTTTAAAAATTAATCAGCTATATTAAAATATTTGTTCGTAAAAGAAAGTAAAAACAAATAAGAGTAGATAGGTTTGTCTATCGTCCAGTTCACACTCCACCCAAGTCAGGAACAGGAGCAGAAGTTTATCCCTTGTTTCCTGTTTAGGATTGGGTTTTCGGTTCCCCCTCCACAAAGTCTATTTCAACTCCAACGTCTCTGCCTGAACTCAGATTTTATCCACTAATCATTTTTTTCTTTCCAAAATAGAAGTAGTTATGCTTGTTTATCATCTGGTTCACACTTCCTCCTAGTTTTTTGAACAAATGCGGGTTTATCCCCTTTTCTCTTTATGACTGGGTTTCTGGTTTCTAAAGTCTACTTCCACACTATACTTCTAATGTTTCTGACAGAACTCTTGAGATGTTATTCACTAATTAAATCTTAGCCTCTTCAGGTTTAGAGTTAGCCATTATCTTTCCTCAAGAATTTCATTTCTTGCTCTTTTTTATGCTAATAAAACAACAAACAGTAGCTCTACCTTTAGTGGCTCTTGGGCCATGTATTGGGTGACCATTAGTAAAACAAAAAAGATATAATGAAATAAGAATAATATCTTTTAAGTATTAGATATGTGCAAAAGTTTCCTTATTTTTTTTTTTTAAATAAAACTAGTTACATTATTTATATTGTTTGAACTGTTGTCTGCATTTTTGTTGCCACAACATTTCGACCATTGCACACTCATTCCTTCTTAAGGTGGTTAAAATTTTGAACTGAAAACTTTACTCCGTTCACTGGGATAAAATGTTTTAGTTCCACTAGCCATGACTCTTCTAGATGTCTCACTATCAATTATTTCCCTTTAATTCAACTAGCTAAGTTTTTTTTGTAGCCAAAACTCACAAATCCTTGAGTCAAGTCACTGGATTCAACCAACAACTTTATCCACTGGGACATGTGTCCTTGAGGAAAATTAGTTAACTTGTACATATATTTTTTTTCAATCATCAAAATATTTTCTTTGACTTTATATCTTACACCAACTTTCCAATTTTGAACTACATCTTAAAAAAAAAAATAGAATCTGATTTCATTGTCAATGAAATTTTGAAACATCAAAGATGTTTACATTTTTTGCCCAAATAAAGGATGCTGCATTGATCAATGCAATAATCCAATGGTGCCACCTCAGATGAATATGCTGAAAACATTTGAATCTCATCTCCATTATTACTTTATTTTTGGTGGGAGGTGGGGGTGGGCAACAAAGCAACTTGTTGACAAGTATTGTTATGTCATTGTTTAATATCTATTCAAAAGAGAAATGCGGGTAGGCAAGGTACTGTTCAATGTTTCACTCTAATAATTTATATAGAATTCATTCCCCACCACTTTTTAAATTTTCAGTATGCTTAGGAAATATCTTAAAAACTGTTTAATGATTAAAATTAAGTTTTTCAGTCACATCAAGTTGACTAGAGAGATTCTCTTCAAAGCATTCTTGAATGTGTGTATGGTTTGGTTTAAAAAGTTTGTTTTAAAAATACCCATAAAATGCCATATAAAAAAAAACTTTGATAAAAAAGTACATGTTCTTGGTGAGAAAAGAATGCCTGTCTTACAAGCAAATCAAAATGAATTTCATTAGTTGCTTCTTGTACATAATTTGTGCAGAGTTATCAAAGAACAATGATTCAAAGAGTTATCACTTGCAAATTCTTGTGGTTTACTGCTGTGCTATTTGTCCTTTCAATCAAAAATGTTTTGAAGAGAATCTCTGTAGCCAAACTACATAATAAATATTCATTACTAATATGCCAAAAGTTAAAATGCTTTCATTAGTAAGTCCTTGATAATACTTATCAAAAAATCTTAATATGAATCTTAAGGAGATTATGAAGAAAATTTTATGAAATCTTTTACAGAAAGTGATCAACATTTTTAGATTGCCAAAACAGCAAATGCACCGAAAATAATGAATTAGCACACTCTTCCTCTTAAAATTAAAAAAAAACAAAAAACAAACTTAAGAGTAACTTACTGATTTTATAGTTGCACATCTAAAATTAATGATTCATACTTTACCTGAGTTTCTTGTAGTGTAACACCAGTAAATCGTTTTGCAATCAATGTCTCAAAATTAGTGGTTCTTTGTATTGCAAATAAAAGAAGCTTCACATCAATCTCTGTCACACGCTTGGACATTATCTTGGACAGTTCTTTCCTGAAAGGCAAATGTAAATTTATATATATATTAGTTATAAAAGGATTTGTATTATAATAATTTCTACATTTTAATAAGCATTTTTAATATACATACATGAAATAAACAGTTAAGAAAATATAGCTCAAAGTGTGCATTTAGGAAGTTAAAGCAATCCATAAGAAATTTTTCAGAATAAAATTAAAGTGATATTATGATATATATCATTATAGAAAAAAAAAACTTAACATAAGCTTTAAGAAAAATTGTCATTATATCAGTAGAAGAAATTCAGTTATTGACACTATCTCAACCTAATGACATCTTTATGGAGGTGAAAGTGAACTTTTAGATTATCAAGAAAATATTAATTGTAAAAGATTATCCCATCAGAATATGGGTGATCATAGCTCTCCAAAATTTGCAATCCCCTATGGCCCTTAGCAGTTGTTCTCTTTTTGTAAAGGCTCCCCTTTGCCAGTCAGCCATCCATTCACACAAGCTCATCAGGTAGAGGCATTGCTGCCTTTTCCTATTTCACTTGCCCTCAATATGCCCTGTGAGGGTTAAGTTTTCCAAGCACTGCTTCCTCATTATGTGTCCAAGGAATTCCAGCTGTCTCTTACCTGATTCTGAGCAAAGTAATATTTTTTGGTACTATTTTTTTTACTTCCTCTTTGCTTACTCACTATAGACAGGAGGATATGAAGAACTCACAATGGTTTCATATTATTCAAATTAAATAGTCAATAACTCCAAGAAGATTGCTCCTCTCATACAAATGAAGACATTTTCATAGCCAAAAATGGCTGAAAAGGCATTTAAATGCTTAGAAGCAGAGAAAATGCTTTAGTAATGATACAATTATCTTTATTGTAGAAATCCATCCAATTACAATATTGCTCTCACTGAATTAATCTGGTAGGCTAGTCAGTGGCTTTTTTCCAGACATTAAATGCAAGTGATCAAAAACATCTAGCAACAGTAAAAAAGGCAAATGCTAGAGTGGTTTCACATACCCCTCCTTCTTTTAGCAGAAATCAATGGAATTAGTGTTTGAGTCTAAGCAACTGAGTAAAAGTTAAGAATGATAAACTTCAGAGATGGAAGTCTAACTTGCTTGTTACAGTTTTCATAAAACCATCACCTTGAAAAGAATAACATTACTGCTGTTGTTTTGTTTGGGGCATAATGTGCTGCCATTGGTTCCGACATGTTAGATAAATTGATCACTTTTGTCATCCAGGCATCATGTTAATGTTACACTTTGTTAAAACAAAGAATCAACCATTCTGTGTTGAAAGAGTTTTTACCCAGTACTCCAGTGGCCTGGTGTCGCATTTGATCAAGGCAACTTGACCATCTTAAATGTTCAATCCAATTACTGACCATTTGAGTAACTTAGTGTTGATTCTTAAGGCTACGTGCCATTAACTTTATCTGATATTATAATAACTTTTCTCACTTCCTTTTCACTTATCCAGATATGATATGCTTTGAAGAGTGATTCAATACTTCAGCTAATCATTTGCTATCTTTGGCATGAGTGCATTGGACAGAGGTACTTCATACCATTGGATATAAGAAACTTTTCCCATAGACAGAGTCAAGATAATCCTTATACTCATCAAGGAAATGGGTAGTATGAACGGTATAATGGAATTACATGTTAGGCAGTAACTTTTACATTAAAATCACAGTGCTTGTTTGGAACTTATTGGAAACTAGTCCAACAGGATGTATTACTGAACTTGGCTTTTTCTTTTGCAGATACTAGATTATGGTTTTGTGTTCTTTTTTTTTTCCTTTCACCTTGACAATTTTATTTAGTAGATGAGATAATAGCAATTTTATTATTTGGAATGACATAAGACTATAACTAGTCCCTAATCCCCTATTAAACTGATACCATGAAGCCTAACAGTAAACAAAATTTTTTCACTTATTCAGTAATTTTTACCAAATATTCTTGATCAAATTATAACACATCAGAACATTGTAAAATGGGTTTTCAGCCGAAAGAGCATTTTTATTACACATTTTATTGCCATATTTTTTGTGAAGTAAATGGTAATAGAATCCAACTTAATTGAGTCTCATTTAACAAAATCTGGTTTTTCTATAATGATTCAACTAAATATTTAACAATTTATATAGCCTTAAAGTAAAAAACAAGTCTACTAACTTCACAAGTGATAGCTGCAAAGTATGTGTGTTGTGTGTATATATATATATATATATATACACACACACAGAGTCTCATCAGCCACATTGCTGGTAATCTTGCAATAAAGAACTAGAAATGTCATTACAAGAGTGGATAACAAATAAATTGGCCAAACATTCAAACATACTTTGAGAAATAATTTCAATAACTTTGTGCATCAGAATGAAAAAAATATGATGGTTTGTTCATACAAAAGTGATTTTTAAAAAATTCCAATTTTTTTCAGTATTGAAAGCAAATCAGTTTTTCTTAAAAAAAAACTATACTGGCTGGTAATTGTTTATCAAGAGACAAATACTTACATGCCAAGAAAAACTGAACAAGAGTAAAAAATAGACATGTATAGTTTGACTAATTAAAACTTAATGTTAATATACCTGGTAATTTCACAGAATTCAATGCATATCCTTTCACTAACTTCCCACTCAATAGGGAAGATATGACCAAACTTTTCCTCAAACTCTACCAAAGCTCGTTTGATCCAAGCATAGCGCCGATCTATTTTGTCTAACCAAGCAACCTGGATGTAGGAAAAAAAAATATTAGATGTAAAAGAATCTGTTAATGCAAATTAACAGATTGGCAATATTCTTCCTAAAAATGGATAAAAATACTATTTTACTAAACATATAAATCAATTATAAACAATGGTTTCACACCCTCTGGATAAGTCGTTTACATGCTAGTAAAATAAATGGTACACCAATGCAAAAAAAGTTTAACATTAATTTTGTTTAAGATTAAGTGTTTTTCAGTAATAAATATGCAGAAAAATAAATAAAATACTTGTACAGTTAACAAATTCTTGTGGTGTTGGTATGTCAAAGATATCATTCTTCCTTTCTTTTAGGCCTTTCTTCAGTAAATCTCTTTTTTAACTGATACCAATTCCTTTTGTTGTGTTCTCATTTTTTTCCTTTCACCATATAAATCATTTTTCCAATTAATAACCTTATTATGCCATCTACCCACATTTCTTTTCCATTTTTACATACTCTGAAAACACTTTTTTGCCAAGTTTGAAAAATTTTGTGTCCTTTTTGTAATTCGTTCTTATTCTTTTTTGACCTGGTAACAACTTGTCAAACACAGATTTAATTTTTCTTGTGAACATCAATTTGCCAATAACATGTCTGTTTATGTATTGGGATTCGGTGTTATCCAGTATACTTAAGAATGTTAGTAGTGCTTCTTCACTCACTTTTTCATTACATACTTTTTTCAAAGCTCTCTTAAAAGTACCTACAAGCCATTCAGCTTGTCTGTTTGAGCTTGGGTGATATGGCAGATGTTTAACTGAGAACATTTTACAAAATTCTTTAAATTTGTAAGCTGTGAATTGTGCACCATTATATGATACTATGACATCCAGAATGCCATACCTTGCAAACAGTTCATGAAAAAAATTCACTGTAAACATGGAAGTTGTTTTTTTGCACTTACTAATTTCAGGCCACTGAGTAAAGATGTCCACTACCAACAGATACTGTGATCCATTTATTGGAGCTGTAAAATCTATGTACAGTCTTGACCACAGTTGTAATTTTGTGATGGGTGGTTTTGCTGCAGGCTTTTATCAAATTTTCAATGTTTCAATCCATTTTGGTCCAGTATACATACCTTCTCATAAGAGATTTCATACTTGAAATTGACAAATGTCCATTATGAAATTTGTTTGATATAAATTTTTTGTAATATGATAGGTATTACTATTCTTTGTGCAAACATTAAAACTCCATCACATAGCAAGTAAGCGTTCAAATCTGGATTTCATTCTAAAAATTGTCTTTAGTTCTTATTTTCTTAATTTATTTTTTTTTTTAAATAAACATGTCTTGTTCTGCTTTTACTTTTATTTCTTCCAGGGTAACTGGTAGTTCACATACTACATTGACATAATATATTTTTAAACTTCTATTTCACTTTTTAATACTGAAATCAAAGTATCCTCAAATGGTTCAGTATTTTTTGGTAATCTTGATAAACCACATATCCTAATTCGTGGTATCCATAGTGTTGTGGATCTTTGCCACAAAGTTGTAGTGACCAGTTTGTGCCGGAAGTAAGACATGGAACAAGAAGGTAGACTCAAAACAGTGTATTAGTATAACAAGAAACAAGATATTTAAAAGAAAGTGTTAATAAATAGTAATATAGAAATAATATAGAAATAAGTAAGTCCGAAGGTTATTATTACTCTGCATATTGCCTGAATAGTAGTTGTCGTTAACTGCTGTAACTTCCTCTGTTAACTGCTCTCCAGAAGTCATGCAGGTAATTATATATAACAAGAGGAAGAGTTCATTCTTCATAGGAGGGCACTGTAACATGTAGGAATTCCCTTTTTCAAACCAAAAAAATGATAATAGAGTTATGTGGTCTATCTATCTGTAAGTGAAAACTCCTTTCATATATAAATTTGTGAAATTTTTTCACTGAAATTATTTTTAATGCCTCTTTTTCAATCTAGCCATAGCCAAATGTTTGTAGCCTTGTAACATTTGTTGGAAAAGGCATATTCTTAATTGACTTGCCCTCGACAGATCTTGTTGATGACCATTTTTGTCAATAATTTGTCCCAGATAATTGATTTTAGGCAAAAACAATTTACGCTTTTCCTCACTGAGTTTGAACCGGTTCTCTTGTATTTTCTTTTTATATGCTCGATATTTTGCTCCTTTTAATCAATATATCATCGAGATAAGCAACTGTGAATTCACAATCTGCATGTATGGTGTCCAAAGCTTATTTAAATATGGCTGGAGCCACTTATCACAAAAAGGAAGTTGGTGGAACTAATACAATCCCTCGTGTATATTTATCATTAACTCTGAAATTCTTATTCAACTTCTATTTACAAATATGCCTAAGAAAGATCTAGCTTCAAAAAGATTTTTTCATCATTTAATTTTGTAAAAATTTCCTCTGGAGTTGGTAATGAACAGTTATAGGATTCTAAACATTTACTTAAGTCAGTCGAAAAATCAGCACAAACATTAATTTTATTATTTTTTTTTCTTTACATCCTCTGCTGGTGCTGCCCATTTTGGATAGTTAATTTCTTCAATTACACCCATTTTTTTCAAGCCTGTCTAATTCTTTGTTGACTTGATCCAAGGCTACAAACGGTATACTATGTTTCAATTTAAATACTGGTGTCAACTCTTTTTTTCACTTGAAATTTCACTTAGAATTTGAAACACCAACTTAACTCATCTGACAGAACATCCAGAAAACATTTTTTCAATTTTTCCTTTAAATTTTCATATTGGGTTTTTAAACTGGTCAATTGTTTACTTTTATTTTTTATATAATTATTTATTACAAAATCCCATAACTCAAATAATTCCATCAGTTAGTACTAAATAACTTTGTAGAATTTTTTTTAAGACACAAGCCTGAGCTTTTTATACACTTCTTACAAAAGGAAACATTGCAAATCATTTCACCAATAACAAATAATTTATCACCCAACATGCCATGTGCAATTTTCGAAGTTTTTTTAATATAGGTTTTTCATTTGCTTTCCATATGGCTTCATTGCTTATTGTGATATCACTACAAGTGTTTAGTTGCATTTTTGCATACACCTTATTAATTTTCACATATGCAAATATTTAAATTTTTTTTGTGAGAACTTGCTTTAGTCTTACAATATGGCATTTTATGTCCTATTTTTCTACACTTGTAGCACTTTAATTTCTTAAAGGAACAGTGATGTAATATTCTACATCTGAAAAATGGATTAATTTTTTTTTCCACAACAGTACTCTAACACTCTATCAGAACTCTCTCGGAACTCTGTCTCAGAATTCTCTGAGTTTTTTATTTAAAGTGTTGTACTTAATTCATTTGTGTTACCAGGGGTGTCTTATTTACTCCACAAACAGATACTAATAGACAAAAAAATAAGAAATATATCTATATTTTTAAATGGGTTTAAAATCTGCACTTACATCTTGGTCTTCTGCAAAAAGCACGGTGTACTCTGACAGTTGCAACTTGACAAACCAACTTAGAATGTCTCGCTTAACCTTAGGGTCGAGAACATTGACAACTAAGCAGGCTTCTGCAAGTTGTTTCAAATTGCTTGGGCCATACTAAAAAGAAATATATACCAAATAAATATGCAAGTAACTTAAAATATAGTGAGTAATAATATGAATGAAATAAACTGCATGAAGTTTTTTTTAAAGTCTAATAAAATTATTAGATTACATCTGATGATATATTTTGGCTGCTTGATAAATGTCTATAATTTATTTTGCTAAAGTGAATATGTAAAAATGTGACCAGATATTGTATAGTCTTTATTAATGATATTCTAAAATGTATCACTTTATAATTAATGTAATACTGAAGGGTACTGATTGTATAAACTTGGCTCATGCAGAGAGAAAAAAAAAAAAAAAAAAAAAAAAATAACAGCATATGAAGGAAAATGTCCCAAACTAAATAAAAACAAAGTTTTATTGGCAAAATGTTTATACTATTATTAAGAGGATAGATCAAAATATTTTTTAATTATTTTTTTTAAATTTCTTAATTCTTTCTAACACATTCAAAATTTTGGTAGAAAACCTTGTTTTTCTTTTGTCCATGAGTGACGTTATTTTTACAAGGGCTTATAACAGCAAACATATTATGCAAGGTATTTTTTTTTGCCAGTAAAAGACACATTAATTTGAAAATTCTTGCAAAAATCAAATGGTTGCATTTTGATGAAAATTTGAGGACTTATTCATAACTGACTGAAATCAATTTTTAAGTAATCATTTTTAGAAAATCTTGGTAAAAATATTTTATTTTTTTTACATATGTTACCCCCACACCAATTAATTTCCAGAAATTCGCCATCATTTCCCCATAAAACTAACATTAAATAAATTCAGGAGTTATTGGGGAATGCTAATCAACTGTCTGTTTTTCTTCAAAATTAGCCCATTTTTAGAAAATATGCTCCGAATTGGGAAAACAAAAATGCAATAAAACTATGCCATTTTTTTTTAAATAATTTATAAAATTTCAAAAAATTTTTAAATTTCCTCCTTCATTGTTGATGCTAGGGTGTTTAAATTAAAGCATGAAGACTACATTTACTAATCGAAAACTGAAAAGCTTAATACAAATAATGGGTTTTTAAAATAATTAAAACATTTTGTGTGAATGCTGATTATCCATATTTTCTTGTTATACATGATATATATCATTAAAAGGTTACGTGTTTTAAAGATTGTGCTCTATACATGGAAAAAAAAAAAAACAACTATATAAACATTTTTGGCAGGGTACAATTCTTTCATCTCACTTCCGTATTTCCTATGCCCTATGTTTCAACATTCAACTTTGCAGGGAATGATTTGCAAATCATCCCTTCAAAATTTAAAGCAAGCTTTATATTTTAATTCTTAATTTCCTAATTTTGTTAAAAAAAGTAATTGTGAAATTCACAATTTGTGGAGGTACCTTAACTAAAAAGAATATGAAAAATAGATATTAAAAATAAAAATTAATAAATGCCATAACATTTCATAAATTATTGAGTTACTTCTGCCTTTATATAATTTAATTTCATTCTATTATTAAATTGCAAAATCTTTTAAAGAAGAAAGTTTTATATTATTTTCGTTTTTCATAAAACATCTTCAAACGTAAGGCATAAAGTTAAACTAATTAAAATTTTATAAAATATTGGATAATTGCTAAAAATATTGTGTTAAATTTTTAATTTTAACATATAGTTAAAAGAAAAAACGAAGCGTACGAATAAGATTATGTCAAATTTGTCTTCCATAGTTAGCATTTTTTGATGGCTACTGTCATGTCAATTATCGCCTCTGATAAGGCAATGATAACCCCGATAACAAGGATGCCATAATTAAGAAATGCTTTTGTAGTATATTTGAGGCAGTAAGCAAGTAATTCTTGTTTCAAATCAGACTAAGGTTAGTTTAAATTTGGCTATTAGTGTGTCAGCGAGGTGTATTTTATTTTTGCAAGATTTTGTAAAACCAAGAATTGGCTTCTGTTTACAAAATGTGTCAATTGATGAAAAATAGCCAAAAATTAAAATTATTTTGATAAAAATAATTTTAGATTCCAATCAATATAATTTCAGTTTGAAATACAGCAGGGTATTTTGCTTACTGGAATTAGTAAATTTAATCTCTTGGCTTTCAATTAAAGCTAAAATTAAAGCTTCAAGAAAACTATTTTATTTCTAAAAATTCAATTTAAAATTATGTATCAAAAATGAGTGGAGGTACCAATATAATAATGATCAGAAATAATTAAATAAAATGAGAAATATTCTTAAATAATGATAGGTTAAATGAACAATAACTGAATATTCTAGTACATGCTTTTTGTTTTAAAGATGTGAGTAAATGGGAATGTATATACATAAAAGGCTAAGTCTACTTTTGATTTGTGTCAGTTGCATTAAAGTTTATGTGTATGAGGGGGGGGTGTAAAAAAGTTTTCAAACTAATTTCCAAAATCTGAACAACTATCAATATATAATTTTTGATAGGTTCTTGATAAGACCAAGAACTTTTCAGCACCTCCTCAGAGAACCATTGAAGGGAATAGTTAGAATGAAAGCAGAAAGTGAGTAAAAGTGAACTGTATGTAGAGTCAGTAAGAAACAGACAATGAATTCTGGTGGGTTTCAGTTTCTGGAGCTTCATATTTTCATCTGAAATTACAGTTTTAAGTACTTAATATTTTAACTATTATGTAATTTTCCCAGAATGAAGATGCAGAACATGACTAGAGTGCATGATGAAAAAAAATGCCTTCATAATTCAATAAAATATAAATTGTGAGTGAATTTATGTTATCTGTAAAATGTTCATCATGGAATATCTTAAAACAAAATTTAATAAGGCTGATGATAGATATAAAATGATAATGACAAGTCATATTTGAAGTTTACCTTTGCAGCAGGTCCTTGGAAAGCTTCCTCAAAGTCAGCTGTGATTTGGGATCCAAGGTCTGCTTGAATTTGCTTTACTCTGTATCATAAGAATAACAGTAGTTTAATTTAACTGAATACAATTTAAACAAATTCAGATCATATGTAACTCAAAGAGAAAATAAGGATATAAGCAAGATGTTGACATTCCACACTACTTCAAACAAAAGGTTAGGAAGTAAATCCCTCTTCAATACTGAAGAGTGATAATAGTTATCAGACTTGAGAAATGTGTTTTTTCAAAAGACCTTAATAGGAAGATTTTATAAATTTCAACTGAAAGTAACACTGGTCAATGGATAATATTACTAGTAATGTTATTTGTATTTAAGAAGATTACTTTCAAATTTCTAATTAAAAACTAAGTGTTTAGACCTATAAATTACAGTGAAGAGCCAAAATTTCTGGAAAAGTTTAAATTATGCATTTAACTCATTTATAATTCTTTTGGGTGTTTTTTCAGTATCTCAAATGGATTCAGCCCCCCCACCCATATAATGGACGTATTCTAAAGAATACAAAAAAAACTTACGTCAAAATCTAGGATATAGTGCCAAAAGCAGATAATGATCAATGTAATGTTTAAAAGGAACTGTATGTCTTTCCAGGTACAATTTTCTTAGATTTTGCAAGTTTAAATTATTTTAATATTTAGCAACTTAAACTAAAGAAGAAAAAAGATTTTGTCTCAAGCATTTTTTGTGAATGTTATTTGAAGTGAGGACAGAAAAAAAAAAACAACAACAAAAAGACAGACAAAATATGGCAAAAAATTGTGTTGATCGAACTTTGTGCTGTCGAGACCCCATATACATTTGATATCGTTCATTTTTGCAAAGTTAAACCAGTCTGTCAATTCTAACATTTATTTCAACAAAATTTCAATAATCTTTCTAACAAAAGGTAAGCCAGACAGAGCAACTATCCAGAACTGATAATCTAAAAGTAAATGATTAAATATGTTCAATTATTGATTAACTTCAAATAATAACTTGACAAATACTTGACAAAGTTAGACCAGTGCTGAAATCTTCAGACAGTCTACATTTATACCAAATGTCCACTTGCAATGATGAACACTCATAATCTTAACATTTATAAGAGATAATTTTAACTTCAATTATGAGCTTGCTATCAATTCACTTTTGATATATTAATACTTGAAAATTAATTTTGCAGGTAGACTTGATATTTTTTAAATTATTTAACATAAATAAAGAGATCAGTTATACCTGTCAGATAATTCTTTAATCTGTGAAATAGACATATAGCGATTGAAATGCTCCAACACATTCAGAACACCTTGCAGCAAGTTTGCAACTTCCAAGTATTGCCGACGACGTGTTAGAATGCTAAAAATAAAAATGAAATGTGCATCATTCACAGAGATCTTTAATATTTATGACAGAAATAGAAGAAAATGAGAACTTATTAGATAAGTCTTAAAAAATAATATCTTGGTCAGAAATCCTTCATTTTATTTCAACACTTTACAAGATTAAGCATCCAACATGTAATTTAAATGGCTAATTACAAAAAATCCTTCATTATTATTTATTTTTTTTTTTTACAATGATGTTCCTTTGTACAAGGCCCAAGAGACACTTAAGATAGAGGGTTACAGAGTATGAGGTATAGTTCATGTGGATATGTGTGGAAGATAATGGTTAACCTTAGACTTGAACAGATTAAGATTGTAGTGATCAGAGAAGCATCCTCTTGGGAGTCAGTACCACAAAGCAGCAGTTCGTAGAAAGAAGCTGTTCAAGTACAACTTACATCTCACCACCGTATACAAAAGGAATGAGAATAGTTCACTACAATGTGCATTGCATGGCAGGTCATAGCTTTGAAGGTTAGAACTGGTGGAATTAAAGAATGTAGTTCATCTGATCACTTTTCTATGGAAAGAGGGATAAACAGCAAGGACTTGTGATGTTTTGTCTTCATTATAATCTAGGTATTAACTACAATCAAAGCTTAAGGTAACTAATGTTAGGAATAAAGGTAAGAATAAATATGTTTGCTAGCATTACAAAAGAATTCATTTCCATGCCAGAAATCTTTTTGAACTGGTTTTGAAATTTTTTTTTTCTCACATACAGCATTCAAGTTTATTATATAGATAAAATCATAAATTACTAATGCAAAAATATAACAAATGCAATTGCAAAATTATTTGCTATTATTTTTTATGGTAAAAATAAATGAATAACTAATAAGAAAATACAACAATTCAATTGTAATAGAAATAATGTAACAGAAGATTCATTCTTACCATAGCAACCTTGGCATAAGACATTCTTAATTTCCCTATTAAGTCAAGAACTTTAATCTTTTCGTTTAAAGGAAACACTTTACAGCTCCTGTTTGGAATATCCAAATTGCATTTGAATTGTTTATTTCTGGGGTTCATGACAGATAGATGAAATCACAGTTAAGGAGAGATCATCATACATAATCACATAATTCTTTATTTTTGCTAAATACATAACATCCTATTGTAAACAATAATATAAGATCCTCATAATGTTTCAATCAAGAAAATTAATTTTCAAAGTAGTTATTTTTATCCCAAAAAACAAAACACAATCTGACTTACGTAAGACTGTCCACACCTCCAACCAACATATGTAAGTGATTGAGAGTGATGATGGAGCTTGTCAGGTGACGTTTTGCATGATCCAATTGTTTGATGTCCCGGGTGATTTCCTTTACCTGAAATATATAAATAAATATAAAATTATATTTTTACCAGTATGTGCAACTTAGCAATGCTACTGTTAATAACACCTACATACAGGGTGCAATTGGTAAATTGTCACAATTTTACCTTTTTTGGTTCTGTCAACTGCACAATACAGTAGGGTTAGTGAGGCACCATCTAAGAGAAAAAGTACACCAGGATGCAATTCACTCTGCCAGAAATTTGAAAATGGCATGCTGTACTGCTTGGCATTCACACTAGAAGCTCCAATACAAATATTTCAGAGTGTTTGTATGTCAATCTGAGGACATTGCAGAGGATTGGGAAAGAATTTGAGGAATTTAATGGGGATTATGAAGATGTTTGTGTGACCACTAGTGGTGGTGGTGTTATGCCCATCCATCTTACCACAGGGCCTCAGACTCAACTAGAGGGTGACTGCTGGAAGACTTTATGTCTGGCAACAGGATCTGCACCATGCCACACAAGCAAGAAAACCTAGTCGTGGCTGTCAGACAATTTCTGCAACCACATCACCCCCTACATCTGGCCAATTAACTCCCCAGACTGCAACCCCCTTGATTATTTTGTGTGGGGTGCAGTTGAGCAAGAGACCAACAAATCTCCTTGTTACACCAAAGATGAACTGAAAGCAAGGATTATGGTAGCATTCAATAACAACTTAAACAAGGTGATTGTCCAAAAGTGATGCAAGAGAGTCCAAAATCATCTGAGTTTGCAGTTGAAGCCAATGGCAATTTAATTGAATAAATACACTCTTTAGTATTTCAAGATATTTTTGTGTAATCTTGGAAAATTTATCTGTTAAAATGAGATGTCAGTGTTATTTTCATTTTCGAATAATTTAGACAACAATTCATCTATTGTATCCTGTTATTATTAAAGTATCAAAGTTTATTATTAAAATTTATTATTAAAGTATCAAAGTTATTATTAAAGATTTTTGGTATGGGTTTTAAAAGAAAGTTCATAACCACCAGATTATAATCATAATGTTCTAAGAAACAGAATGCACAGAGATTTTTTTAAAATGTATAATCTATCCTGTCTTGTTGCAAAATTTATTGATTCTAAAGCAAAGAAATTAAATTTTGCAGTCTAAAATACTATTTATTCAATTATTAACACTTTTAATGTACTTATACTTCTTGACAAGACTTACATTATTTACTATTGGCAAATATGTTTTCAAAACATACTAGCACTTAGTGTTATTTCCAAACCAGCATAAACACATAGTAGTGTAAAATACAACCTATTTTGTGATATATTTTCTTTATATTGTTTGTTGTGGGTGCCATTTAGCTTACTTAGTCTGTACTGCAGAATATTGAATCAAAACCAAAATGAAGGCACTCATGAGAAATTGCCATCAGCATCTTTTAGTCATTTATTTGTAGTAAATGGCAAATTCTTTATTTTTTCACAAAATGAACCAGCACAGTCTATAACAAGGAAGTAGTGTAAATGTTAGTATATTTCAAAATGATAAAGACTAACTTCATATCTAAAAATCAAATAAGAAATAGAATATTTATAATATAAATTTGTATATTTTTAACCCCAGAATAATATTGCTGGATTTCAGCTGATATTTATGATATTCAAAGAGAAAAAAAAAACTTACCATCTCTTCTGACTTTTCAGCCTTATCTTTGATATCTTTAATCTTGGAAAAGAGTTCTTGTATTGCTTTCTGGGCTTCCTCAAGGGCTTGCCTACCATTTTTACCAACATTGGTCTGGCCACGGACTACAGTACGGATTTCATCATCTAGTTTTCTAAATAACAATAAACACAACTGAGGATTATATACCACTTTTCTACCTGTATTTTTAAAAGATACTGATAAGTAAAAGTTTTAAATTAAATAACTTACATTCTCCCAAATTTTTTCACTACATTTTTTCTCAGTAATTCTCAAAATATGAAGAGATGTTTAACAAATATATAAACTACTGTCTCACCTGATTTTAAATTTGATTTTACCAACCACTTCATCAATGTTTGCTAAGGATTGTTCTGTTGGAAATAATGTATTAATATAGTCCACTGGGTTGAAGTCTGGCCGATCAAGAGGATCATTACTAGGTAGAACCTTTAGAAAAATAAACAAGACAGGTTATCTGAGAGTTCAATGATAACAAATTAAAAAAAAACAACATATTCATGCTTTTTAGCAGTGTGATAACTGATATCTAATTAGTGCAATTGTATTCAGTTTGTAAATTGAAGACTGATATTTTTTTACCTAATTTCTCTGTTCAAAATTATTTTTTACAGTAATTTATATACAGTGTGCGATGGGTAAATTGTTACCATTTTATTATTTTATTTAATTTCATGCATGTACATGGTTCATTTTTTATTTTGTCAACTGCACACTATAGTATGGTCAGTAAGGCACCATCTGTGAGAAAAAGAGCATCATGACACAATTCACTTTACCAGAAACTTGGAAACAGTATACTGTACTGCTTGGCATTCACACCAGAAGCTCCGATATAAATATTTCAGAGAGTTTGGGTGTCGAACTGAAGATAATGCACAGTATTAAAAAAAAAAGCTGAACGAGTCTAATGGTGATTATGAAGATGTGTGGAATGATCATAAGTGATGGTGATATTGTACCTTCATTCCTCTTCTCACAGGGCCCCAGACTCAACATAGAGGCCTTCATCAAGTGCCTCAAAGAGGTAGTGCTACCATGGATCAAGAAGGTGGCTGCTGGAAGACCTTCTGACAACAAGGTTCTGCACCATGCCACATAAGCTGGAGAACCAAGTCATGTCTGTGAGACAATTTCTGCAACTACATTACCCCTTACATCTGGCTACCTAACTCCCCAGACTGCAACCCTATTGATTATGATGTGTGGGGTGCATTTTAGCCAGAGAATAACAAAACTTGTCACACCAAAGATAGACTGAAAGCAAGGATTATAGCAGCACTCACCAGCTTAAACAAGGAGATTGTTTAGAAGAGTTACAGTAGATTCCAAAATCATCGGGAGGCAGTGGTTGAAAAAAATTTACTTTTTAGTATTTCAAGATATATTTATCAAACTTACACAAAACTATCTGTTAAAATGATATGTCAATGTTATTTACATTTTTGCCTAATTTAGACAACAATTTGTCCATCACAAACTGTATTTTAAATTTATATAAAAAAAACAGCATTATAACAAAATTCTGCTCAAAGCAGAAATATGTCATAAAATGACATATTTCCTCTGTGCTTATGATTTCAGGTTAAAATTAGTTTATGTTTTGGTGCTACGAGTCCCATGAAAAATATTTTTTTTCCATTTGTAAATTTGATGAAAAATTTATATAAAGTTTAATTCCCAACATAAATAATAACTGATTTTTTTCTTAAATATTTCATTTAATGTTCCCAGTTAAAATTTCATGAAAGGAAATTAATAACAGTCATGTGTTCATCACTAGAGTTGGAGGTCATCCTTTAAGTTGGAGGTCATTGGCTGTGGTTCGACCTATAGTCTACTTACCCAAGACATGCTACACATAAATGAATACTGCTATGGCTTTCAACTCAGATATGTGTAGAGAATTAGTCAGGTGCTTGGCAACCATACAGCCACATCCAATCATAGGACTGATGACAATAACTGTTTTATTTTAAACTTTCTTAATTGCTAGTTTTACTTATGATGAATGAGAGATCATTGCAGAAAAATTGGTACTTAAAAAATCTGACTCCAATGTTCTTGTTCTTCCCACAAACATTTGGGTGATGTGCAGTAATTACTAAATATCTAAATATCTAAACTTATTTATAAACGGAACTTTGTCTGTGTGTGTGTGTATCCGTTACCTATAGACTCCGAAACGGCTGAACCGATTTTCTTGAAAATTTACACAGTTGTACTATAAGTGTCTGCGAGTGTTCTTAGCTAGGTTTTGTGTCAAGGTACCCCCCCGATAAATATTGAAAATCGATAATCGAAAAAATCGGGTTATAGAAGGAGTGGTCCAATTTTAATCAAATTTCATACACTCATAGACAAAGACATAAGAAACGATATTCAGAAATTTCAAGGTTGCAGTTCTTACAATAGTGCAGAAAATTGATAATATATATATATAACAGGCAAGATGTTTGTGTGCATGTCTGTTTATCTGTCTGTATGTCCTTTATACAAATCCACAATTTTTATCTGATTCTCACCAAACTTCACACAAATATTCTTTAGGCTGAGTCTGAGCCTCAGGACCATGGATTAGTTTTAAAACTTTCATTACACCTGAGCAATGCCGGGCTATACTGCTAGTGTGATTTAAAAGAGTAGGCATATATATAATGAACATTTTAATGAGTATAGATTGCATACATGACTTGGAAGATTTTGTTTTAAAGATTATAAAGATTGATAATTACATTCTTGTTTATGTTCTAATGATTAGAACTTAGAAGAGAAAAGTTTTTGTAAGGTAGCTTACATCAATGAAAGTACATGTTAAATAATTTTTAAGCATTCTTTTTACTTACTGTTGTGGTACTAACAGAACTTGAAAGTTCACAAAGGTAAGGTTTAGTTTGGTAGTTAGCATGAGTCTGTGCCAAGTTCATTTTTTTCAACTTATAGCCATTGGGAGATCAGGGGACAGAGTGCTATGGTCAGCATGTCGTTATAATGAAGATATCTAGTTTTGGAATGTTGCTTGAAGGTGGCGCAAATACACTAGGCATTCTACTGCTGCCATGTTGCTGCAGAAGCTAGACTATCATGGCTATATACACAAGTTCTTGCCTTTGTAACTCTTAATTTTGTTTCCCTCCTAAACTTGTTCTACCATTCAGTTACTCAAGCTCATTTAGTATGTTATGTGTTGTTATTCTGTCTCTCTTGCCACAAATCTGTCCTTTGAGTATCAAATTTTCCAAGCCCTCTTTCATTGATACATGCTATGGAAACCTCAACTTGCAGACTTTATTGATATAAAGTATCTCCCAGGTCCTGTTTCTTAAAATATGTAGGACTCACCCTCATTAGGTTTTAAAAAATTTTTTAAAAACTCTTGCCCTATTTGGAATTTTCTTCTTCGGTCAATTTTGATTCACTTCTGGTGATCAAATAAAAGACAAGGCTTCAGTTAATGCCTCATTTGGTTGTTGTTCGTGAAGGTGAAACACTTACTCATCGACCTTTAGAGACGCCTTTCTTCCCGGTGAAAAACATTTTGGAAATTCTTGCAAAAATCAAAGAACAATTGTCAGATTTTAGAAACCTTCAAGTCTTATTCACAAATGAATTAAATTATTTTTGAAATGATAATATTTTAGAAACTTTTTATAATTTTTTATATGTTACCCCCCACCCACTACACGTAATTTCGTGAAATTTGGAAGAAATTAAAAATACTGTTGCAAAAAATTTGTTTTAGGGTTTGAATGTAGGACTTCAAAGATAAAATGAAAGCGTTTTTCATCTTTAAAAATTAATTTTAAAAACTTCGGCTAGGTATCGAAAATAAGTATAAGTGGAAAAAAAAGATTTTTTACTAAAATTTCGAACATGTTAGAAATAATTAAAAATACTTTGATCTTTCATTTTTGATAGAAAAGTTAAGTTTTTTTGGCCTTTTTTGTTTATGTTATGCTGTTTTTTTTTTGTTTTTTTTTTTGCTTTTTCAGCGAATTAGTGGAGGTACCTTCAAGGAAATCCTACTTTTTTTTTTTTTTAATCATATCACCCCAAGCAAGGCGTTTTGTTATTTAAAAAAGATTAAAAATATGTCCCATAATAAGATCCTCGTTTTTTTCTGAAAAATATTGTTAATCAAATTATAGATTTCTTTTTGTAATGTTTTTTTAAAAAACGTTTTTTTATGACACGACACTTCGCAAGTGGATTATTTCCAAAATAAATGAAATAAAAATAGAAAAAACGTCTCATTACCCATGCCATGATCATTAAAAAAAATGAATGAAACGCTTTTTTGTGGTAAAACACTTTTTAAAATATTTTCCTTTTATGTGATAATTTACAATATTTCATACTTGTAACGAAAAAAAAAAAACAATAATTTATAATTTTAAAAATTAGAAAACACTTTTTAGGGTTTAGTAACTAAACCCTAAAAAAGTGTTTTCTAATTTAGTTTTTCCATCAATAGCACGCCTTCTTAAATTTTTGTTCTTAAGACTAGCTTGAAAAAAAAAAGTCAACTCAAATATTTAAAAAAAAACAAGAACAAAAATGAAAGGGAAAGATAATGTTTCGGTCACTATATAGAATAAAGTCAAACCATTGCTTTTTGCGTAACATACGTGTCATAAAAATCAAGCAGGCTAATAAATAAAAACATCGATAGCTTAAATTTACAAATCAACTAGTTGGTTGTCAGTTTGACAAAAAACAACACTGCTTTAAACTATGTAAAGTTCACGCATCAGTTCATCTCGGAATCTTTAATTATTTAGATTAAAATATAATATAGCTACCTGATCTATAGCTTCTTGTACTTCAGGAGGAAATATCAACGTCGAATTGTGAAATTGTTCATCATCAATGATATCATCATCTGCCTCAGCAGTCGACGCCATGATGACACAACCACTAATAATAATAATAATATTAATAATAATAACAACAATATTATGGGATACAAATCGGTGTTAAATGAAATGTGTCCCGTTTCATATTTTGTCTAAAAACATATCGGTGGCGGGGTACAAATAAATAATAAATTATAAATTCATTATGAATTCTGAATTTATATTCATTTAGGTTCATTATTTTATTTTAAAATAAATATTGAATTCCATTTGCTTTAAATTATCTGTAAAAAGAAATAGTTTTAAATTTATTATAAAAACTTTTTATAAAAAATGAAACCACTTTTTTAAAGTGGTTTAATTTTTTTTTTTTTGCTTTTGGATATTAATTTATAATTTATTCATTTTGAAAGCATTGCAACATAATGTATCAAATATATTTATTTATTCATTCTCCTTGGATATAGAATAAGAAAATTATATAGTCGACAATATATTTAGTAGAAAATTTATTTATTGTTGTGCTGTGCTGTTTACTGCGTGCATTTCTTTTTTTTTAACAGTATACACAAATAAATAGTCACCGTTTAAATATAGCTGCCCTTGTCCACGTGTGTTTCTAAATCCAAAATTTGTGTGAATCAATTTTATAATTATGGGGAAATTAAGAAAACGGTTTAACAAGAAAGGACGTCAACAAGTTGAGACAGTCATTAATAGATCAGAAGAAAAAAAGGTTTGTTTTTTTTAGCTTAATTTTTTTTAACATCCCTCATTGAAATTATAAAATATTTTCCTGCTATAAAACGGAAAAAGTAGTATTAAAAAATGTTGATGTGTTGAAATGTATTTTTTAATTTTTAATAAACAATAAAAATGCATGAAATTAACGAAGAATAATAAATGGTTTCGATCATTATTGTATTTACATTTTTGTGAAACTAACCGTAACGCAAGCTTAAGAGGCCCAGACACCTAGAGGTAGCGACATATATTTTTTTCCAAACTTAAAAAACTCTTTGAGGATTGCTAAAAAAAAAAAAAATCTCAAAATCATGTGAATCAAACCGGAACTTTCTCTTTTTTTTATTAATTTGTAGTCAGTAAATAAAAGGTAAAATATTAGGACATGTACTTAGTATACAACTGTGGTAGGATATTATTGCCATATGATACTGATTATTATTCTTTTTTTGTTGATTTCAACTTGAACTAGTAGAGATGTTTTAATTTTTGATCTTCCATAGATAACAATAACATTTAATTATTTTTCTAGAAGTTGGCTTAAAAAATGAAATTAAACATTCAGTCAGTTGACAACATTTCCTTTTTAAATTTTTATGAACTTAACTTTTGAAAAAAAAAAAAACTCTTCAGAACTCAAGATATCGAAAGTTCAAAATAAGAAGAATGTCTTTTTTTTAAAAAATAAAAAAAAAACTCATACACACGTGGAACAAACAAAATTTGTTGATTTATCTCTTAATGGCTGGGAAATGGAAGGATCATGGCTAGTATAGCAACCTAATGTTCATACATTTTTTAACTAAACATCTAAATTAAAGAAAACAAATAATGGAAGAAAATGAATGCAAAATTGATACTTGTAATGTAGTGTAATAAATGTTTTTCAATTGTTAAACTGAAAAGAAAATGGCCTTTTTAAAAAGTTATCAAAAATCATTTTCAAAATACAAAAAAATACTTGAAAGTAAAATTTCTTTTTTATATCATTTATTTTCCTGATCTAATAATTACTATTATTAGGTTACAAAAATAGAAATGTCATAATTAAAGAAATTAGTAATAAAATAATAATACGATTAAATAAATGTAGTAATAAAATAAAACAAGCAAGAAAGTGAGTTATACAAGTCAAAGTGTTTCATCTACAAATTATTTTTATAGCTCCAGTAAAAGCTTGTCAAATTTGAGAAAGTTGTAATGCAAATAATTTTTAAATATATTTTTATTTCTGTGATAATTTGTTGTTTTATTTTTCTTATTTCCAAAATAATTTAAAGAAATCTTTTGCAATACGCAGATTTTAATCTTAAATGTTCTTAATTGAATCTTTTGTATTGTGACTGTAAAACCTACTTACACATAAACACAAATTCACATGTACAATGCCAAACGATCATTGGCTAATAAATCACTAATACATTTTCTACAGGCAATTTACACATTGCAGTAATGCAACAATTTTGAAATCGCTTTATTTAAAGTAGTCAAATTTTTGCACTTTCGGGAGAAGTGGCTCACAGAAGCTTCCTTAAGTCTTCCCAAAGCTCACTTACTGATTGGTTGATGCCAACCAAGCAGATTGTTTGCACGTGAAGAATGATTTTTCCCATGCAACGAATCGGAGCCTATGGTTGCTTATAAAACGCAAGATTTTTCCTCACCTAGTCAGTGAGCTCTCAACTGTTAAACAAATCTATAACAGTTGGAACTCCAGTTCTAACCACGCGCCAACCTTCTCCCTCACACACACACACCCACATGCTAATTATTTTTTTACACCTTCACTAAAAACTTCTTTCAACACAATACTTTTCAACAGTAACATCACAATAACAATTATCATGAACACTCATCCAGTGAACTTATAAATAATTATCTTTCACTGAACTCTTAAATTGCTGTCAAAGAGAGGCAACTCTTGTCTAATTTAACATTTCTTACTTAAATACTTTTCTTTGACATATTGTACATCTTGTTAATATACATATATTTCATGTGTGATTATGTCTTTTGGTTATTCTTCTTGCATGTGTGATGTTTTCTGATCAAAGTTAATGCGGTGAAATCCGCCACAATATCTTCACTCTGTCCTTGTATAAATTTATGTTTAATAGAAATTTCAAAGTTTATTTGAAGTGAAAGTAAAATTCTAAATGAAAATATGCAAAAAAAGAAATTGCATTTACAATTCAACTGAAATGAGAGTAAGTATATAAATTACAAATGGTTTTCTCTATTTACTTTATTCGGACTATTGTCCTTATCTTGATTGCCATTTTTACAATGTTTTGACTGTTGTGTGTTCTGGCCTTCTTCTGCTAACAAATTCTCATTCTCATTCCTTGTGCGAAACCTCTTTTGATTGTCATGAGTTATCTCCCTCTAACACTTTGGCTCAAGTCACTGGAACTAAAACTGCAATATAAGCTTTGCTAAAAAAATAACAGAAAACCATTAGCATCAAAAAATACTAGAAAAAACCATTAACATCAAAAATTGCAATTTGAACTCTGGTAAAAATGGTTAGTGAACATTATGTTTATAAGTCCCAGAAATTCAGTTAGTTGTGAGTTCAATACCAGACTATAGCAGTGGTGAACAAATAACTTAGTCGAGTTAGAGGGCGATAACTCATGACTACCAAAAAAAGGCTTTGCACAAGGAATGAGATTGACATACTCCACAGATCATAATAAAGGGTTTGGTTCAAAATTTATTCTTGAAGAAGGCTGGAGTGTACAACAGCCGAAACATCATACAAATGGCAACCAAGATGAGGAAAATAGTCTAAATAATGTAAATACTACTTCATCTCAGAAATATAGACAAATGCTTTATTCTATATGTCATAAAATGTTTCTTATTTTCCAGATCAAGTTAGACTTTGCTAAAGATGATGGTTACAAAGTATACGATGACTGTAACACCTTGGTATTGCCATCTAAGAAAAGAAAAACTAAGAAAACTGTTACAAATGAAAACAATAAGAAAATCCTCACAAAGAAAATGAAAAAGAAATTAATAAAAATTTTGGAAAAAAAGGAAAAAAAAAGCAAAGTAAGATTAACATACTGTTTTTTTCTTTATCTATGATTTCAGTATATTTGTAGAATATACAATATTAGTGTTTTGCTGAAAATGTCTCCACAGTAATTTAGCACAAAATGTACCTCATTTAGTTAAATTCAATAGTTAGAAATTTGAAGAATAGTATCTGTCCAATTATAAATGATTTCTTTTTTCTTCTTTCAGCATTTGTTTAATACCAGAAATGAAGATTAATCTTTGACTTTTCTTATCTATCTCTCTTGTTGTGTGTACCGGGTTCTTTTTATTGGGGGTCTGAACTCCTCTTCATTTTAATCTTCCAACTTCATGTTAGATTTGTGCACACTATCCTACATAGTTTCTTTCTTACTATGTTCGCTTTTGCCATCAGAAGCACTCATCTTTTCCTTCTTTTCAGATTCCTCATATTTTACTTCTTTCATCTTGACTTTCTTGTCAATTCAGAGTTTTATTTGATCAGTGAGCCAGTAGTAAATTCTATTCATTTATTGTTATAAAACTGTAGTGTATTATGTCCTTTTTTTGTACAATAAAATTCGCTTTTTTGGGACTTGATTCTCTGTCTTTTTGGTACCACATTAATTTTGTTTGTTGAATAGGACATTATTATAAGAGATCTAATTTGTCTTCCCATCAATGCAGAGGGACTTTGCACTTTACTTACATGTGGAATGGTTTTATAACTCAGTAATAGTTTTGGTCTTACTGAGTTTTGGTGGATGTGCATTGTGGTGCAGTGGATATCTACTCGGAACAACAAATCAGGAAGCCGAGTTCAGATTCCAGTTGAATTCCTTGCATTTACTTGTGCACAAATACCCTTGGGAAGGGTATTAAACCATCTCTTCCCTCCAGTTATGGGCTAAATAACATGACAGATTGGGTTCTATAGCCTTGGTCAGCAACCAGTAGGTTGCCATAGCTTTCTGCCAAAAGCTATGGCAACCTACTGCGGGATAATCTTCCGTCCAGTCAGTCATGTCTCTTTCGAGACATGATTGCCCAAAGCATGTATCATATATAGCACTTAACTGACTGACTGAAGAGTTTTGGTAGGTAAATGCCTTCATTCAACCCCATTTTTACTGTCTGCACCATTTTTTTCTGCAATTCCATTTCATTGCAGGTAGTATGGTGGTGTTTTACAAGGAAAGCATCCAATTTGTTTTAATCAAGAAAAAGTTTGATCACAAAGTTCTGGTGCATTGTAAAAGACTAACATTTTTGGCACCCCATTTCTGGAAAATATTACTTGTAATATTTGCTTTACCATGGCAGCCTTCCTATCCTGAATTCTAACCACTTAGGTCACCCAGAGAAGGAGTTAACCAAAATTTAAAATAGTCCTATACCTTTAGTATGTACATGATCTATAGAAATGCGAGCCCATAGCTTTTCTTTAATTTGGGTTTGTCCATTCGTTCTCAGAAATTTATTGGGATTAGGAGGGACATCAATCTCAGTATCTACTTGCATAGGAAAAGTTATACCATTAAATTTAAATTGTTTTCTGGCATTTTTCTTTCTTCAAATTCCAGTCTAGTTTGTTATGTTCACTTTACACTCGTGCCTTTGGGAAAGGAATGAATCTCTTTGCTAACCATCATGTGTATGTTAAATAGCCAGGTAGACTGAGTTCTCTATCCTTAGGTGGTGGTCAATCTAGGAGGAGAATGACTGAATTCAAAATCATGGAAAAGCCAATGGAAATCTACTACACTTTCTTAAGAAATCATGTCAATTCACAGATAATTAAGAAAAGGAATCTCTGGATAGACATCATTACTAATGTTCTGTGAAGGAACATGGCTTTTAAAAAGCTAAAAAACGTTTCTTTGTTCCAAAAGAAACCTATGGCCAGTTCTGATAACTTTATATTTGAAAACTATTCTTCTTATGTAACTGCCAATGAATGAATCTTTACATAAATTATATCAGCCCATTAAGCTTGACAGGTTTTTTCCAAAAAGCTTTTTCTCAAAAATTATTTTTCCTGTCTTATGGATAGGACTTAATCTCAATGGTTTTTAGAAATTTTTTTTTTTTCTTTTTTTTTAATTTTGGCTGAGGAATTTATTGCTTATCATATTTGCCTGACTTAGTGAATATAATAGGAAATTTTGATAGGTAGGTAGGTACAGATTTGTAGCTAGTTTACTAAGTTATTTCTATATTCAGATTTGATTTCTTAAGAACTCCTCAACCAAAACTAATTAACTTTCTTTTTCCAGATTTAATTTCATTATTTATTAAACACAGTCAAGCCTTGTCTCACATTTGGTTCCTATTCTATAAAACCAGACCTTTGTTCTAACTCTTATTCATTGATCACTAACGTCAGACTTTGTTCATCTTGAGTGGGTCACCACTCACCTCATCATACACAACTTTAGAATTTTTTTTTAACTACAATTTTTTTTTTTATAGCGAGCAAATTTACTAGAGGAACTTATGGCAGTTCAGGCCAGCAGTGAGGAATTGGCTGTACTGGCCAGCAACTATAAAAAAAAGTAAGTATACCTTGAATTTAATTCAAGCAGAAAAGATTTATTCTTTATGAATGAAGATGTCAAAAATGGTTTATGAAGTTTCATGTTAAAAACTTCTCACAGAAAAATGCATAGACATAAATTTAGCCAACATGGTGTAATCATGGAGCTAGCAACAACCTAAAAGTTGCTAAATCAAACAATGAACAATTATTTGCATGAGCTTGGTCATATTAGTTGTTTTGATGCATGGTTGAACTGTATGAGTCATTACTTTAAACATAACAATGTTTTGTTTTAATTGTGACTATTGATAAAATGTATATTTTACAATAATATGAAACATAAAACTTTGATGCAAACAAAATGATGTAGTTCTACAGAATAATGCTAAGGGTACCATGGGCTGAACATAAGGTTTTGGAGAGGATGGGAATGAAAAGGAAACTTCTACTTAATATCAGAAAAAGACAGCTGAAGTTTCTGGAACATGTAATAAAGAAGGAGGGCTTGGAAAATCTGATAATCACAGAACAGATTGAAGGAAAGAGATGGATGAAAGCAATGCATGACATACTTGATGGATTTGAGCAGTTGAATGGTGGGGCAGGGTTTGGGAGGAATAACAAAGGAAAGGCTGTTAAGAATTACAAGGAATAGTGAAGTGTGGAAATCCATGATCACATACATCCTGAAAAGACCTGGCACATAGAAAACTGCTGCCAATTAGATTAAGTGAAAGCAGTAAAGGATGAAAACTGTCCAGAATTAGTTAAGAGAAAGGATGTAATATATGATCAAGATGATACAAGATCACAGGTTTCTTTGGTAACCAGGTAAAAATTGTTACAACTCAGCTAAAATCTTTTCATTTATTCACCAGATATAGCAGTTTCAGATTGTCAGTTATTATAATCTGTACAGAATTCTCTTAATGAAAAAAAATTCACTTCTATATAAGACCACAGAATAAGCCTTTTGCTGAGAAAGCTAAATTGTTCTGGAAGGATGGAATTATGAAGTTGCTTGAAATGTAGTAGATAGAAGAAGAAACAGAAATATGTTGTTCAATGAAATTTTAAAAAATAACTTTTACCAGCTGAACATGTGAAAAACTTTACAGATCATGTAATATTATTTTCATGATTTCAAACAAAATTCAGCAGATGTTGTGAATGTGTAACAATATTTTTTCTTTACTCCTAATACTTCTATTATTATTATTTTATTATTTGAATAATGGTTGTGTTTAAATGTGATGTCCATGCAAATTCTATTTCCAAATCCCTATTTTTTTACAATTTTATCAAATTCTTTGATATATTTTTATATGATGATGTGCATTCTTCTTTGTCATCATTGTCTTCTTCTCCTTGCTTCTTCCTTTTTTGTTTTCTCCTCCTTCATCTTCTTTCTTCTTCTTTGTCTTCTTCTCTTCCTCCTCATTTTTTTCCACTTTTAATTCTTCGTATAATAATAATATTTTATTAATAATATCAGTACAAACTAAACAATATTATCTACTTAATCAACATCCATTGAATTTAATTTGAAAGGTGGTAAGTAAAAAAGGGAACGCATGTGTTATACTTCTTGGCAAAAGTGTGACACACGTAGGTACTACGGTATTAATATAGGGATTTTTATTTAATAAACTAAAACCTTTGAATCAGTTATGACTTGTTTATCATCTAGTTCACAATTCTCTTCAGTCTTTCAAACAGGAGTAGAGATTTATCCTTTGTTTCCTGTTTAAGATTAGGTTTCCAATTTCTTCAAAGGTCTTTTCATTTTCTTTCCCTTACAGTAGCTCCTTGCATCTTAGTAATAGTGCTTTGCTTGAGGTGAATTGATTAAAAAAAGATTCAGTATTGTAGCTCAGATTGGCAGTTAGATTTGTTTTAAGTAAAGATTTAAACAGATTCCAAACATAAATATATTACTGTACTGAAAATCAGTAAAAAATATATTTATTGTCAAGGTTAACTTTTTTCTTTGTGCAATATTTATGTAGAATTTGCTTTTCTTCTTTATTTTTTTTTTTAAGAAAACTAAAAAAAATGAAGACCATCTCTGAAGATGAATATCAAAATGAGAATTTAAGAGAAAAGGAAACTAATGGATCAAAAAAAGAAATTGTTGAAGAAGAAGCAGCAGAAATGTCTGATGATTCAGTTTGTACAACAGATATTTCCTCTGATGAAGAGGAGAACAAAGAAACTGCTGATGAGATAGCAGTCAACAATTTGAAAGATTCTACTGATGTAAGTAACTTTAGTCCTTAGATGAATTCTTTGTATATTTGTTTGCTTAATGTTTTTCTGTTTACAGTAGGTACTTCACTAAATCGCTGAAAAAAATTTATTTTTTATTTTTATTTTTTTTACATCTGTTATCCCACTCCATGTAAATTCATTAAATTTTAAAAAATTTTATTTTGTTGTGAAAATTGGTTTAACTAATGTTAAATGCAGGAATTATTGGGGAATGTAAATAATCTATTAGTTTTCTTCAAACATTTTGCATTTAATTTTGAAAATCTGTAAAATAAAAAATGCAATAAAACTATGACATTATTTAATTTGATAAGGTTTTAATTGCTTTAATAAATAGTATATATTAAGGACATTATAGTCTGAAGAAAAAACTTTTTCAATTAAAATGAAATTTTAAAAGAATTGTTTTTCATTTTTTTCTTTTTTTTATTATAATAATTTATAAAGTTTCAAAAATATTTTTAAAATACATCAAAGATTTTTGGTGTTCGTTTATTAAGTTATTAAGTGAAAAATTTACTAATCAAAAGTTGAAATGTTTAATACAAATTGTCATGCCTTTTTTTTTTTTTTTTAACAATTTTTTGTGTGTATTTGAAGTTTTTTGGGGTTTTTTTGGTATGGTAATTTCTATGTTTACAGGGAAAGGTCAGAAAGATCAACACACTGTGTCTAACAAATAGTTTTATTCTAAATTTCATGCTATAAATAAGTAATAATTGTGTAAATCAGATTAATTTTACATTAAATTTGTTAATTTTTCAAAAATAACATGTCACAGATGTATATTTTATTTTTGCAAGATTCTTAAATCCGAGAATTAACTTTTGTTTACAAATCAATCACTGAAAAATGGCTAAAAAAATTGATAAACAAAATCTCAAAATTTTAGATTCCAATCAATATAATTTCTGTTTTAAATACACCAGAGTATTTTGTGTACTGGAAATAGTAAATTTAATCATTTAGTTTTGAATTAAAACTAAAATAAAAGTTTCAAGAACACATTTTTATTTTTAAAAATTCAATTTAAAAGTTAGGTATCAAAAATGAGTGGAGGTACCAATTTATAGCCTGCAAGTAAATCTATATATATATATATATAAAAATGGATATATGTGTCTCCATTCTAACAAACCTTACTCCTCCAAAACCCTTGGTCCAATTTCAACCAAAATTGGCTCACTTGAACTGGAAAGCTGAGTTCGAATTCCAGTTGAATTCTTTGCACTCACTTACGCACAAATATCCCTGGGAAAGGTATTAATCCGTCTCTTCCCTCCAGTTATGGATTCAATAACAGGACAGATTGGGTTCTCTAGTCTTGGTTGGCAACCAGTCTACCGCAGAAAGTAATGGCAACCTACTATGGTATAATCGTCTGCCCAGTCAGTCATGGCACTTAACTAACTGTTGATCATGACATGAACCTTTGATGTACATGAAAAATTTTGAATCAATTTACAAGGTATGGCAGAAATCACTGTAACGCTTAGAATTTACGAATATTGGGTAACTTGTATATCAAGGTCTGAACCTTTGATGTATACAAAACTTTTTTTAATCAATGTACAGAGTTCATCAAAAATCAACAACAAACATAATTTCAGGTGGTCTTTTGTGCCCTTATGCATGTCTCCAAGGCACCTCACTCAAAGTTAACCAAAATCAAATCACTAGTAGATCAAGGTCTGATGCCTTGATATGCAAACACAAATTTCAATTAACACAGGGTGTGGTAAAAATTAATGAAAAAATGTTGCTTTTTACGCTTATTTATTTCTCCAAAACGCTTAGTTGTATTCCAACAAAAACAGGTTTTTTTTTTTGTAACTTCTACCTTATTATATGCCATAACAATTTCACATTCTCTACAAGGTGCCAACCCCTCCAACGTTGCAGAGACAATGCATCCACTTCTATGTCACAATGTCATTGCATCACATTACAAACTCCTGTAATGCCTGCCCCTATTCTTTCAATTGTACATACATCGTTCCCGTTTATTTGCAAAATTGATCAAGCATGAATCTTGTTTTACAAATGAAACAAAAACCAATACTTATTTTTCAATTTTTAACTTACACATCATGGCAACCTCATACTGGAGCTTTTTGAATAAGCACTTGACCATACCATTTTAACATAACCACAAAAAACCCCAAGCAGTGCCAGGCTATCATAAAATGACCAGTTTGTATGTCATGTTGAAGCCTGTACTAATTTAGTTTGCATTCTGATTAAAATCTTTTTGAATTTCTTTGCAATGAATTTGTGAAGATAATCATTGGTTAAGTACATGAAGTTTGCTTGATGGTTGTGAGTTCAATCCCTGTGTTCAATGTTAGTGAAATCCATATACACTTATTTAGTGGAACAGAAGCATCATGAAGAAGAATTAATACAAGCAGGGACAGTGGAATGGGACCTCCCCATCCCATCTCCCAGTAAAGGAATCCAAGAATGTTGCCAAATGTGACACTGGAAAGCAGAAAGATTGTGACTACGGTAACCAAGATGAGGACGGTTGTTTAAATAAATCAGTTCCACATCAATCTAATTTAACAGACTCAGTATGGAAAATTTGATCATTGAAGGACATATTTATATTGTATTGATATCTTGCAGTTTATGGAAATTTCATGTGAGCTTATATAGTGATACAAATTGACCCATTAATCACATAGCTTTTAACCAAGCTCAACAAATGAAATATCAAAGCCAAAATTTCTCTGAAACAAATGACTTATGAAAATAACTTATAACATTAAAAGTTGTGAATACTTATACTGCATTTTTTATGTATTATTCACTACAACTAATATAATATTTGTATATTTTATTTTGGCTACTGTCTGATCTTGTTCAGAATGCAGCGCCAGATTCTAACAGTTCCCGTTTAGAAGAGGAATCAAAAAGTACAAAAAGAAAACTTGAACAAAAGGTTGGGATGATTTTTTTATTATTGTCTCATCTAAGACAGATTTTCTTTAAAACTCATATTTACATTACTAATAAAAGCATGCAAACTGAAGAGTTGATCTGAGTATGGTATACTAATACAATTGTAGAACTGAGAAGAGAAACAACTTTTATATAATAATAAAAAAATTATACCTTTATTGCAATTACATTTTATATATGAGGTGCTGCTCAAAAAGTCTGAGAATGAGCCTAGTGATGGTTGGCGGGAGGTGTCTTATACCAAGTTTCTACTATTCTATTATATACAGTAATCTCAGTAATAATTTTTCTTTCAAAAAATTCCATGCCTTGTAAAAAGTCTATATTCATTTCCTTTGTGTATGCTGTCTATATTCTCTGAACTTTTGGGTAGTATTCTTATATATTTGTATGTATGTATGTATATGTATATATATATATATATATATATATATATATTAATGCAGGTTTCATTGAATAATATAGACAAGTTTTGTCTATTAATTTTGTGTAGGATCCGTTCATACCGTCTGATATACTTGATGGTGATGTCGTTAAAAGACAACAAAAAATTACAGTAATTGTTGAATTTTTTATCGGGTCTAAGCTTTCGGCTCACATAAGCCATTATCAAAGAGTAAATAATAACACACAGTAAACATAGAACATTTAAGCTATTAACAATAAAGATAATTGAATTGAAAATATAAGTCCATCCCTACCGTGGCGGATGGCCGAAGACAGTGACAAAATAGTGGTGTTGTGGTCCCTGGTCTGATTACAGACATTTGAGTACGTTGTTGGAAATATCGAAATTGATTGTATTCAAACCAGGTTTAAACTGTTTAATGTAGAGTGCTTCGAGGATTTTTAGTTTCTGCTTATTATTTTCTTGTTTGAGTATGTACGTGTTATCAACAAGCGTTTTTCTCAGAAGTGTGCGTTGATAACCGTGTTGTTCTAAATGACGGAATATATTTTAATTTTTATTTAAGTGCAACGTCAGACGCCGTGAGAGCGAATTTGTGGTGTGGCCGATGTAGATATTATTGAGGTTGTTAGAGATACATTCTCTAAATGGACATATGAATTTATATACTACATTGGTCTTTTGCAAATCACTAACGGTGGGGGAAGAGTCATTGCGGACAAATGAATTAGATGTAGTGGATTTAGTGTAATATATAATGAACTTAATTCTTTTGTTAGAGTCTGTCGGAGAAATATTAGTATTTATGAGTTTTTTTAGGATGTTTTCATTATATATTACACTAAATCCACTACATCTAATTCATTTGTCCGCAACGACTCTTCCCCCACCGTTAGTGATTTGCAAAAGACCAATGTAGTATATAAATTCATATGTCCATTTAGAGAATGTATCTCTAACAACCTCAATAATATCTACATCGGCCACACCACAAATTCGCTCTCACGGCGTCTGACGTTGCACTTAAATAAAAATTAAAATATATTCCGTCATTTAGAACAACACGGTTATCAACGCACACTTCTGAGAAAAACGCTTGTTGATAACACGTACATACTCAAACAAGAAAATAATAAGCAGAAACTAAAAATCCTCGAAGCACTCTACATTAAACAGTTTAAACCTGGTTTGAATACAATCAATTTCGATATTTCCAACAACGTACTCAAATGTCTGTAATCAGACCAGGGACCACAACACCACTATTTTGTCACTGTCTTCGGCCATCCGCCACGGTAGGGATGGACTTATATTTTCAATTCAATTATCTTTATTGTTAATAGCTTAAATGTTCTATGTTTACTGTGTGTTATTATTTACTCTTTGATAATGGCTTATGTGAGCCGAAAGCTTAGACCCGATAAAAAATTCAACAATTACTGTGATTTTTTGTTGTCTTTTAATGACATCACCATCAAGTATATCAGACGGTATGAATGGATCCTACACAAAATTAATAGACAAAACTTGTCTATATTATTCAATGAAACCTGCATTAATGAAAAAATGCTGCCAAAATACACACAATATATATATATATATATATATAATACACACACACACACACACCATACATCAAAAGCTTTATGGAATGACACTATCTTTCAATATTATATTTTAGCTTTGAAACTCAAGTAACCTAATTTATAAGGCTTTGTTCTCTAAACATCTAAATTGTGGAAGCAAATAGATAAGTATGAATTTATTAGTCAGAAAACACAACTAAAACAAAAGAACTTTTTTTTCTTTTATAAAACTTATGGTACTATGAATGAGCAAGAATACAGTCATTTTGATATTAGTCACAAAAAGGAATAAATAGAAGATTTTAAAATTGTAATATTCACATAATTATTTTGTAATTTATTGTTATCAAATTCGTATATTTTAATGTCAGACATTTTTTGTTAGTAAAATGTATTCAGTAGACTTTAACATATATCATCCTGGCATCAGTTTAAACTAATGCCTTATTTTTTTTTATATATTGTGACCAGTTTGCTTAAAGTTTGTATTTTCTTGATTTCAGAAGAAAACTTCAAAATTTTCCAACATGTTTCAGTGAAATTTTTACTTTCCTAAATTATAGTTTTTAATTTTAGTTTAGATATATGGAAAAAAGTTTAAACTGACACCATAAGGTCCTTGGGTTAAAGGAGCTCTTTTAATGATAACTATTCTATAATCTCCAACCTGGAAATACACTTATTTTAATGAATTTAATAAAACTTAATTTGAATTATCAGTAGAAATTATGAAAAGGATTCAGTTACAGAATTTGTTTCACTGTTTATTGCCTTAGTGTTTTATTTGAAATACCATTTCTTTGAACTGAAATCAGTTGTCATTTATTTATTTTTAAACATATTTAAAAAAACAAAAAAAAACAAACAAATAAACCTGTTTTCTAGACTTCAACATTTGCTTTTTTTCTTTGTACAGAATAAAACAAAAGAAAGCAGTGAATTGACTGATGACAAGAAAAGGTAAGATAATAATAAATATCAAAATTATTTATTGTATGTTTCTCTAAGGAAAATTAAATCTGTGTTGCAAATTTTCATTTTTTCATTTTAGGAAAATAACAGAACAAAAATCTGGGATAAACACTGAGGAAAAGACAAATAAAAAGAATAAAATAAAAAGTAAACCAGTGACTTTTATTCCAGTTCATAGGAAACCAGAAATGCAGGTTTGTGAATTTGCTTGTTTTTATATTCTTACTAGTTAATTTATGATTTTATTTAAACTACTTAAGATTAAATATTAATCTGACTTGTATCATGGCTGAAACAGATCTTTGCCCTCCGTTGGTGTTCAAACCTAGCAACAAGCCAAGATTTTGAATGTTGATTTTCTATTCACTTGAAACCTTTCTGAATGTTAAAATTAGGCATTAACACTTTCAACACAAGCATGTCAAAATTATCACATATGTGTGTAGATCAAGAAAAGAACAATGCAAATTCCACAGATATTAAATAAGCTCACTAGAAAGCAGTTATCAGTTACAGCTGTGTTTGGGAGACTTAATGAAGAGAAGGTATTAATTTCAAAAGAAGATATTGATTAATATTGTTAATGCAGTGAAAATTTTAACACTTTCATTGCTGCATTGTTATAGCATTATTGCCTGGCTGTGCTGGCTTGTTTTGAAGAAAATAGACAATTAGCATTTACTGGAAATAAATGACTGTAAAAATGTTGATAGCAATTAAATACTCTGAGCTAAACGATACCCCCAACACAATATAATAAAAATACATTATAAAACAGGCATTGTATACTACTATATATATCTACACTGGTTTGGAAATAACAAGCATTAGTTAGTTTATAATACAAATGCAGCATCTCGAAAATGTGCACATGTGTGTGTCCGTGTGTGTGTATATATATATATATATATTGACAGCAGGCAATATAAATTTTGTAATGATGTATGTCTTGAAAATGCATATTCAATGACAATTGGTAAGGTAAATTTTATAAAGGCATAAGTCCATCCAGAGCAGCATGTTTTTTTTTTTGTTTTTTTTTTGTGCTAAATGTGTTAAAATTTCTGCTATGTTTGTAAATTTTTTTTTTTTTTTTAACTGAGAAATTGTGAAGTGTGAGTGTTTAGTGTCTGTATATCATAAATATAAATATGTCATAGTCTTGAAAAACACACACATATATATATAGAGAGAGAGAGACAGAGCAGCAGCAGCAAATGAATCAGTACATCTCAACAGTGTTTTACTTTTTGTTTTATATGATTTCACCTCATGAAAGACAATATCATTAAGACTCAAGTGATTACTGAGTGTGAAAGAATATGAGAAAAAGAAAACATTATTAAGGAGAGAATGATAAAAGAACAGGAATTAAGATGACAGAATATAACAATTGAGATTGTTTTTTAAATTTTTGAAGATCAAAGTTGACTGGAAAGTAAGAGACTGGAAGCAAGAAATGCAAGAGAAGAAAATGTTAGTCTAGAATTTATGGTTACATATAGCCATTTCAGTTGTAAAATGAGAAGACCTTGTCACCAGTGTTAATGTTTTTGGTACTGAATGTGTTAACATATCTGCTATAATTTGAAAGAATTTATTTTCTTTTTTATTTACTGGTAAATTGATTTGCTGTCTGTAAATCATAAATTTGTCTCATTTCATTAAAAATTAATCTGATTTACTGCTGGATTTTTCGTTTTTTCAGGAAGCTCGTCTGAAGCTTCCAATTCTTGGTGAAGAACAACAGATTATGGAGTCTATTAATGAGAACCCAGTAGTCATCATTGTTGGAGACACAGGGTCTGGTAAAACTACCCAGGTACCACAGTTTCTTTATGAAGCTGGATATGCACAGTAAGTAATACTGTCAGATAAAATTCATCTAAAAAAAACCAAAAAGAGACAGGTTTCATTAACATTAATCAAAGCAGCTGAGAAAATATTTTTTAATATGAAGTTATATTTAAAAATGCTATGCATTTGATTTCATAAAGTTTGTAGTCATAAGCAGGTGTAAATTATCCTATAGACTGCAGTAAAGCTGTAATTTTAATTTTCTAGATATTATAACTTTTAAAAAGCTTCATAAATTGAAATTATATCAACTCATATTCATTAAGATGAGTGAAATTTATAGGATATGTAACGAGTACTTGGAGAATTTGATACTCACAGGACATGTTGAAGGTAAGAGGAGCAGAGGGAAACAACAAGGAAACTAACCATCTTATGTAAATAGAGGGCTAGTAAAAAGACAAACATAGCTAAAAGCTCTTAACTTTCTATTTGGAGAGCTATTATCACCCATATCCTAACAGAATGCAGTACATTAAAAAAAAACATCTTTACACAAACTTTGTCTTTATCACTGAACTCTTGGATACAGGTTTATTGGTCTTATATTAATGACCTATTATTAATTCATTTTGGCTTTTAATCAGTATTATTTCTATAGTTATATCCAAGTAAGACTGAAAGTTTAAAAAAGTTGAATTCTAACTATTAAAATGGTTTAAACAAGATAAAACTTCAAAATCTTATTTCTTTCAGTAAATTGAAAAAGTCATTAAACACTCATTCAATGAAATTTCTTGTAATTATTGGTAAGGATTTGTTTAACAATTGTAAATTCCTGATTCACTATGTATTTTGATCATTATTAATCTAATAAAAAATTGTCTTTCTAATTTGGAAACTGAATTAGTTGGTTTGGAGACAATAAATACTTGGTCAGATTTTTTAAAAGTTTTCAATCATTTTCAGAACTCTGGTTTCCTTGGAATTTATTCAATGAAGAATTAATAAACCTTTATTAAATACGTTCTAAGGAAACATTTTAGAATATAAGGACATTAAATCATATGAATGGGAAATATTTCAATCTATACATACAGGACATCAAAGAAGAAAAAAAATCTCTGTATTTCAATTAACATTACCTACAACCAGCAAATGTTTGAATTTATTCTAATACCAAAAAGATCTTAACAGAAACACTATTTTTAATTTACTTATCAGTACAACAACATTTAATCTTTATTTCTATTTCATATTATTATTATTATTATTCTCCCACAAAATTGAAAACTATTTCTATAGTTATATAATTCAAAAGTAATCCTTTATTTTTCATGATTATTGTATTGGAATGGAGGATAATTTTCTCATTTCTTTATTTTGGTTGATTTCCAAATCAAAATCCAGACCCTTCTTACTCCTGTTAGAGAAAAGCCTCACTAACTGACCATGTCTTGCAGCCATACTCACCACTTGGTCAATTGTAGGTTGGTGAGGCTCTCGTATCTGGATGTTATGAATTCAGAGTTGTCCTTCTCCTAGACTGGTTGCTGCCCAAGGCTATAGAACAGTTTGTCTTAGTTTTTGCCCATAGCTGGGGAGAAGAGATGGATTCATACCTTTCCCAATAGTATTTACATGTAAGTGAATGTAACAAAATATCAAATTCCTCAATTTGAGTTGCTATCCATTACTTCATCATTTAATTATATTTAATCTTAAACACTTTTATCATAATTTTTATTTTTAGCATTAGACTTAGAAATCACCAAAATATTTTTTTCAGAAAAGATATGGGCTGTTTATATTTAGTCTGTGGTTTCTTGTGCTTAATAAAAAAAAAACTTGCTTTGGAAAAATTCGGCATTTGTGGTTTTATTGAGAATTTAGGTCCTACCATCATCTAATTTGATATTTGCTTACATATTTCCTATATAAGCATAAACCTGATGTGTAAAAATTATTTTCATGCTTTTTATATCAAATGCTCTGTTATTTTAGGGATGGAAGGCTAATTGGAGTCACTGAACCTCGTCGAGTTGCTGCCATCAGCATGTCCAACCGAGTGGGAAGTGAAATGAATTTAACTTCAAGGTGAGAATAAAAATTTTTTTTTAATATATAAATTTTACTTATCTGTATGTTTTATTTTATCTCTTTCTAATTATCTTGCTAGTTATCTTTCAGTACTTTTAAATTTACTTATATCTTTTTTTATTGATTACAACTGCTTCCATTAAAATCCAACCACATAAGTTGATCAGTGTGAACCAGTCTTAAATAAATACCTCCCACCCAAAAAATAACTCTGAATTCAAAAGTCTAAAAATGAACTTGTAAATATAGTGACAGTTTTTTTTCCTGGTCAATAATTTATTTTACAATAATACATTAAATGATAAATTTGATTTTTATATTCCAGAAAAACATTTTCTGTCTGAATTTCTGGGATGAGGAGTTGTCATTATTTACATTACTTAGGGTAACTTTTACATGAAAAGTCAATCAGTTAAGTACCATACACGATACATGCTTGGGCAATCATGTCTCAAAAGAGACATGACTGACTAGGTAGAAGATTATCCCACAGTAGGTTGTCATTACTTTCTGCAGTAGACTGGTTGCCAACCAAGGCAATAGAACCCAATCTGTTCTGTTACTTAACCCATAACTGAGAGGAAGAGACGCATTAATACCTTTCCCAAGGGTATTTGTGCATAAGTGAAAGCAAGAAATTCAACTGGAATTCAAACTCGATTCCCTTCTTTCTCGTTCCAAGCTGATATCCAGTGCACCACAACGAATAACTTTTTCAAAAAATACAGGAGTTATCTCCCGTATTTAATGTCTGGAGATGTGGGTTGTAAGTCCAGCTGTTTAATGCAGTTAACCAGTGAAAGACACAAGCCTGAAGTTTTAAGGCTTAAAATTTCTGCAGAGTATCCTGAATTTTTCTGAATTAAAACTTTAATCAAAAAGTCTAAGAAGGTTTTGACCAGAAAAAAATGACTATAATTGTCTGAAATGTTTAGAATGCATTTTGAAATTCAAACTTCTTCAGAACAAAAATAGAAAGTAGTTATGTTGATTGTTATAATAGTTACTAGCAGTATAGCCCGGCCTTCCTGGGGTGTAATGAAAGCTTTAAAACTAATCCATGGTCCTGGAGCTCAGACTCTTTGGACATTGGCACGAAAGACTAAAAAGCAATAGTTGTTTCCAGTTAAAGCAAAACCGCAGACTGAAAGGAAAATGAATGGATGTAAGTCAAATTTTGATTTCCTGGTATCGATATCAAATAAGTTTTTTTTTCATCGTAAACTGAATTTTGAAGGCTAAATAAGTCCTCTGAGTGAATGGTATTATGGCTGAGACTAAGAACTACAATTATACCTACTTAGAGCCAAACCCGAAGCAAAAACTAAAATAAAAGGGCTGAAAAAAATACATACAGGCAGATAAACAGACATCTTGCCTTTATATATATTATCGATTTCTGCATTATTGTAAGAACTGCAACCTTGAAACTTCTGAATATCGTTTCTTATGTCTTTGTCTATGAGTGTATCAAATTTGATTAAAATCAGACTACTCCTTCTATAACCCGATTTTTTTCGATTATCAATTTTTGATATTTATCAGGGGTACCTCGACACAAAACCTAGCTAAGAACACTCGCAGACGCTTATAGTACAACTGTGTAAATTTTCAAGAAAATCGGTTCAACCGTTTTGGAGTCTATAGGTAACGGATACACACAGACACAAAGTTTCATTTATAAATAAGTTTAGATACAGTGTGTGTGTGTGGGTGTGGGTGTGTGTATGTATATATATATATATATATATATATATATATATATATATATATAGGCTCTGTAAATAAATTTAATTACATCTAGCCTCTGGCTGGATCAGTTTTAATATTTAATTTTGAATAATTAATAGGATCCATTTGTGAGTTTCCTTCAAGCTGCTTCATTTTGGATATATATATATATATATATATATATATATATAAAAACCCGAAGATTTGTGTGTATATCCTCACTGATTTCTATTACCATACACTTCCACATTCATTTCAAAACTTACGTACCCCTTGCAAATTTATGCAAATGGATATTCATTTCACGCAGCCAACCCAGACGCAGACCTCCAACATTTAACCAGCCCCATTTTATTCTATTGCATTGACTGAAGTTGCAGCTATCAATGCTACAAATAGGCAATGCCAACTATCCATCTTCTGCATAGTGGTACATTTCCTCTTACAAAGACCAATACTTAAATTACCCATGAGAATTCCTACTCTTCTCTTTTGCTGGTTAATATATAAAAGATAAACTTACTAAAATAAAATTAAAACATATTTTAAAAAACATAAAATATTGAATTTCAAACTGTCTTTACAAAAGAACTGAATTAGGGAATTACTATCAACCATTAAGACTCTCTAAAAAAAAAAAAGTGTAACAAACTTTTTATTTCACTTAGAGAAGATAAATCAAACTTGAATGAAATACCTAACTACAAAATTCCATGAAACTCTGGGGGAGTAGGGGACATGAACGTAAACTAGTAGCAGTCAGCTCTTCAGAACATTCACAATTTTATTTATACTTACTCAATTGACAAGGGAAAATCTCTACTATCCTCTAAATGAAAAGACTGCTATCATATTAAAGATATAGTTCTGTTCTCTTCAAAAAAACTACAAAAAGCTCCTGGGTAAAATTACATGCTATCTTTCTACCATCCTATAATAAATACTTGGAGCATATCAACTACTTCTCAACCTATGTAAGTAATAATCTTTGATGAAAGAAGCAAATCACTTGTGTCCTGAGAAAGCTGATTTGTTTTTGAATCGGCATTTCAGCAAGTTCAGTTGTGTAGAGAACAAAAAACTTGGAAAGAACATATTGCAACAGATACGGGACAAGGTTAAGAACTTGTGGTAAGCTCTGGCACTGGATGAGTCTGTTGATCTCTCAAGTATGCCATGTGTTCATTCGTGGAATTAATTTGAACTTTCAGATCACAGAAGAGTTGGCATTCATTTGAAGCACACATGGAACAGCAACTAGAAAAGACATTTTCATGCAAAGTGTAGAAAACTTTTCAAAGCTATAACCTTTAATAAAATCATCTTTGATGTGTTACTGTTGATGCAAGAAAAAGATGGCTGGAGTGCAGAAGGGTCTGGTGGGGCAGATCAAGATTAAGTTGGAAGGTGTTCAACTCTCAAGCACACTGTTTATACACTGCATCATACATCACAAGCACTCTATGAGAAAGATTTAGATATTCCCTCTGTGCTGTAACCAGTGATTTCTGCAGTGAACGTCATACATGGTCATACACTTAATTCAGCCAGTTTCAGGCTTTTCTTGAAGAAATTGATTTTGAATTATGTGACTAGTCTTATCATCCAGCAGTTCTAGTGTACTAATTTTCTGTTTCTAAACAAAAAATGGTTGTGGGTTATGTGTACTAAAATAAAATTAATGATTTCTTTATCTGTTTCTACCAGTGTGGTGTCCTATCAAATTAGATATGAAGGTAATACATCATCTGAGACAAAAATTAAGTTTATGACAGATGGTGTCCTTTTCAAAGAAGTTCAACAGGTAAGAGAGTTTTATTTTTATTGTGTAATGTACACGGACTTTCATTACTCATAAAACTTTTAATTAATGTGTTTTGTTTTTTTTTTTAATCATATCACCCCGAGCAAGGCGGTAAGGCCACTGGTGTGCAGGGGGTTACGTAAGAGTGAATAGATTGGAAAAGAGAAAGCCGGAAACCATGTCCTAAACCGGGAACAAGGGATGAGCCTCTACACCTGTTCAATAGACGTGGGTGGAGTGTGAACTGGGCGATAGTTTAGTCTATTTACTCCAATTGAAAAAAAATAAAATAAATGAAAAAGGAAAGTGAAAAGATTGGGAAAGAAAGCTGGAAACCACATCCTAAACAGGGAACAAGGGATGAGCCTCTACACCTGTTCAATAGACATGGGTGGATATTTATATACCGCATTATAAAAATGAATATATTTATTCAGTATTTTAAATTTGTCAAGACATTACTTTATTGTTAATTTCAAACTAATATTTGCATATATATATATAAAACCAGTAAAAAAAAAAATTATAAAAATTGTTTGTTTTTTGTCCTTTAAGACTTATATATTTAGTACTGGGTGAAATAAAAAAAAAAAAAAGTAAGGGCTGATTTTAATATTGAAGAAATCAAGAAACTTAACTAATCTTTGTTTTAAACTGTGCTTCTTTCTTGCTTACAACAACTTTTTTTTACTGCTACTACTACTAATAGTACTAGTATTAATAATTTTAAATTCTTTGAATTCTCACATTATTAACTTTAGCTTTGTTGTTTGCTTGGTGTTTTTTTTTTCTTAATTTTGATGGTTTTATTGCAACACACAATTTTATATTCTATAATACAGGATGCATGTTCAAGCCACATTTAGTGGTCATTTCATTTCCAATTTGGGCTTCCTGCTTAATAGTCATAGAATATAAATTGTGTATTTTGGCAAAAAGCAACAAAAAAAAAGGTGGCAGATAAACTAATAATAATGAAAATACTTATCAAAAAATTTGAATAGATTATTTTAAATATTAGTATGTGAAGAATTATATGGATAATTCATGATAGAGAAACATGGTTTATTTTGTGTTCAGCAAAATAGTTCTTTGATGTGTTCAATATTGCTGATTTTTAGCATCTGATATAAAATTCATTAATGAAAAAGCATCAAAACATTAATATTACAGGTGAGAATTGTAAGGAATTCAATTTCTTTCTCTTAGTTGTTCAGTATGTAATTTTTCTTATTGTTATTTATGAAAACAATTTTTTTCAATCAGGTAATGTACATAAATGTTTAATTATGATAAAGATTATTATATACTGATTTATTCAAACTGGTATCCTAATCTTGGTTGTTACTGTCAATATGTTTGGGATGTTACCTCCTTCAGAATTCATCAGATGTCTTCCATATTTGATAACATTCTCAGAAATTAAAACTAAGCCCTTCATTCAATCTACAATGAATAAAACTGTTCCCATTTCACTGTCCATGCCAGGAAATATTGTGTATTAGCTAAAGAGGGAAACTTTAGAGAATAATAAAATGGCAATAATCAGTGCCCATACTGAACTACAAACTTTCTCAGTAGGCATAGAATAAAAATGAACAACATATGAGAGCCTTTCGTGGGAAAAGGACAAATATTGTTTAAAACTCCTAAATTCCATGAATTCATTGTTTCATGTTGACATAAGCATTGGTAAAATATATGCTATTTACTTGGTATCTATGAGTTCAGTTTCTGGGTCAGGAAATGAAATCTGTATACTCTTATTTAGTGGAACAAATAAAATTGGCATCATAAGGTTGAATTAATAAAGAAGAATGAACTAATATGAGATTATTGAGAATTAAAACTGTCTATTCCTACATAACGAATAAAAAGTTTAAAAATTCTCAGAGTATTACTGAATACAAGAAGCACATGAAGGAGGCAATGGCCAAAACATTGTGATGATGCTAAAATCAAAATGAAGATGTCAATTCAAATAAATTCAAATATCATCAAGATGTTTTTACCAGTATTACATTCACTATATTAGGATTATAAAATGTATAAATTTCTTTGATTTTTTTTTTTTTTTTTTTTTTTTTATTATGGAAAAATATTTTGCATATTTAATCTTTATCCATTCAATAAATTTTTTCTAGGATTTTTTGTTAACAAAATACAGTGTTATTATACTTGATGAGGCTCATGAACGCACTGTGTACACTGACATTCTCATAGGATTGTTGTCAAGAATCGTTCCAATCAGAGAAAAGGTACGAAAAAATGTTTTCACATTCTATCATTTAGAAACTTTGCTTTTTGAACATTGACTTAAAAGCTTTCAATGAATAAACTTCAATGTTTTTTTTTTAATATTCAAAATGAATTGGCACTTAGCAAACATTGTTTTAGAAGATTTATTTGCTTTTGTTTACAAATACAAACATGTGTCTTTCTTGTAGCTCATGATACATTGGAACAGAGAGAAAGTTGTAATAGGGAATCTTCCTGATTAATTCTTTGATCAGTAGAGTGGACCAGCCTGTTCCAATTTCTGGTAAAAAGATAGAACTGACCTTAAAACCTTATTCTTCTTAGACTTATATTGTAGGTCAGTTAGTGCATGTATGTTTGTCTTTCACTCTAGTACTTGGTTTTTGATCTTTTGTCTTAATTATCCAAATATTTGTTTTGTTTTTTTTTATCATATCACCCCGAGCAAGGCAGTAACGCTACTGATGTGCAGGGGGCTACATAAGAGTGAAGAGATTGGAAAAGAGAAAACCGGAAACCGCATCCTAAACAGGAAACAAGGGATGAGTCTCTTCACCTGTTCAATAGATGTAGGTGGAGTGTGAACCGGGCGATAGTTTAGTCTATCTACTCCAATTGAAAAAAAAAAAATTATTTTTAATTTTTTTTTTAAGTTTTAACTTAGTAAAAGTTGAAAGAAGCCTTCAAAGCTAAACTAATTTATAGCACCTTCTCTAGCAAGTTTAAAGAAACGACCATGTAAAGACGAAATAAATAACCCTTTGGCTGTCCAGAAAATGGCCACTGAAGGAAAAAAGACAGGACCACTTCTAAATGCTGAAATGCAAATGTGCCATAACAGTTAGAGGCATAATACAGTCCTTACTTAACAATGGCAAAAAAGGAAATTAACATAAAATACAAGAAAAAGAAGAATGGCTGGCCAACTTAGGAAACAGATAAACTTGAACTGAAGTCGAGTGACAAATTCCACCAGAGAATAATTCGACTCATGTTTCAATTGCTGAGGTCTGTCAACTGGTTTCCGAAACAAAATTAACTGATTGACTTATCTTTAAGAATGTTAATGAGATGATAGTTTTCAAGGGATTTAAGAAATATTTTTATTTAATTTATTAAACTTTGCCTAACACAACAGAAGGTATGATAATAAACTCTGAGAATGTAAGCTCATTTTATTGTCTTTTTTTGTATGATAACTGTACCTCTCCTATCTGATCATTTGTTGTTTATGTAGCATGTTTTTATTTTACCAACTTGTTCCATCTGTTCATCCTGATTTCTGTTCAATTAAAAATTTTGTGTCACAAATTGAATTTGCCAAGATTTTGTTTTTCTATATCCTTTCATATTATTTTTGACTTGTTAGGTTTTAACATTATTCCAAAATCAGTCACTGTTAAAAGAATTGATGATTCAAGATTTAGTTTTTAATTTTTCTAATGTTAATTTTTTGAGGTCTGTGCAAAACTTACAATTTCAAAACATAATGCTATTTTATAGTGAGTGCTTCTTTATGTACAAAATAGTTTTCTTTTTCATTTCACATACATTTATGACCCTTGAAACAAGGAAAAAGAATAAAACATTATGAAGTATATTTATGTAAGACTTTTAAAGCTTTTATATTAAGAGTGAATCGTTTAATAAGATTCAAATATCAGTTATTTCTTATCTCAAAAAGAGCAAATTTTATTGTAAAATATTTTCATATTTTATTATCTCTCATTTTGGAAATATTCTGATATTGCCAACATAACATTTTCTATTTTAAAGAAAAATGTGTAAGTATTCCTTTGTTTAGAATTTTGAAACATTATTTAATTGGAATGTATTTTTATTTATTATCTTAAGACTAATTTTTTTTCTTTTATAGAAAGGAAATCCTCTAAAATTGGTGATCATGTCTGCTACGCTTCGATTAGAAGACTTTACAGATAACCCAAATCTTTTCAAGATCACTCCTCCTATTGTCAAAGTAAGTTAAATGATATCCTTGTAGTCATGTATAAACATTAATATAAAATACAAGATTTATCTATAAACTTTTTTTTTGTTTTAAACATATATTCATTTATTTTTTAAAAAAAAATTTCTAGATAAATCTTGTTTTTTTATATTAATGTTTTTTCAATAACAAAAATAAAAAATGGTCTATTATGTTTTCCATGACTGGTTGCTAAGAAAATATTTTCAGGGTTCGTACAGGTTCTAGAAATCTTGAAAAGCACTGGAAAATTGACCAAGACCTTTCCAGGGTTTGAAAAATTCTAGAAAAGCAGGAATAGCCAAAAAGCTCCTCAAAGAGTCCTGGAATTTTTAAAATTAGGCTGCCCGTATATGCTTTTCCTTAATTTGTGAAAGTCACATCCCAGAAATGTGGCTTTTTTACAAGCTAAAATTGTTCTTTAAGAAAAATGTTTTTAGTCAGTAATGTTTAGCAGTTATTGCAAACAATGTTTTGTTTCCATAGTTACTTCTGTATTTGCTTGTTTAGGTAACAAGAAAGAATACGAAGGTGTGTACTCTTGCTGCTACTCTCACTCAAGGCATCAGAGACAAGTAAACATCTCCATCAAAGATAAATTAATTCACTCATTGAATTTGTAGTTGAAAGGAAAATAATAGATTATTTTACAGTAATAAAATACATTTTAGTAGGATCTTGAAAAATTTATTAGTTTTTTTAAACATTGAACAATTGAAGAAATTTTATTCACATGTCAATTTCAAAAGTAAAAAGTCCCTTTGATATTTAAAGTTGGGTGAGTTCATGCTGAAAAAATAAATATTTTATGCACCTTGTGTCAATGTATATCTGTGTAAACTACTTTTGTCTAAATTGTTGCCAAAAGTATGATATTTGACTCAAAGAAAATGTCTACAGGAAAGATGATAGTATAGTATTGAGGTGTCTTAGGAGAGAATATGTGTCTTTGAAAAAAATAAGAATGTTATTTCAAAGTTTGCAGACTAATAATGACCTGTATCGCTAGATTTTGTTGTAAGAGTGAAAAAATGATGTAATAAAACTTATTTGACTTTGTATTAAAAGTTGAATCTGGCACCCCTGTCCCTTTACTTTTGTATTTCTGCCATAGACATTTGGCCAAATGTTATCATATTTGGAAATTTCATTTAAAAAATAGAAAACTGAGCCCAGACCAAGTCCTACTCTGTGGTGTTGTCAAACATGAATGACATCTTATTTCCAGTGAAAATGCAGATTTTTTTTTTTTTTTTCAGTGTATTTAAAAAGATATTGAATTAGGTACCTCCAATAATTCAGTGAAAAAACAGCATAGCATGATAAAAAAAGTCAACAAAGTTAATAAAATCAAAAATTTTATCATCAAAATGTTTATTAATAAGAGGGACAACCAAAGTATTTTTTATTTTTTTAAATCCTTTCTAGCACATTCTTTATTATTTGTTTTCTTCAGAAAATTTTGGTAAAAATATTTTGTTTTATATATGTTACCCCTTCCCACTTAATTTCATAAAATTATGAAGAGTTAAATATTGATTGCAAAATTTCTTTTATTGGTTAAAACCGGACTCCTTCAAGAATGTAAATCATCATTTTTATTCCCAAATTGCTATTTATTTACTGAAAATAAAATTTTAAAAAATGCAATAAAACTATGACATTATTTAGTTAGAAAAGCTTTTAATTACTTTTATAAATAAGATTTATTGAAGACCCTATTGTTTTAAAAAAACATTTCAATGATTAATGAATTTTTACAAGAATTGTTTTCATTTTACTTTAAATTTTAATTATAATTATTATAATTTATATATAAATCTTTTAAAATTCTGCATTACTATGTGTTTATTGATATTGTTCTTAAGTGAAAACTATATTTACTAATCAAAAATTGAAAATCCTAATAAAAATCATCATTCATCAAGATTTTTAAAAAGATTTTAATTGTTTTTATGTGCTCATTTTGAAAGTATGGGTTGAAAGTTGCACACATGATTTGCTCGTCAGATGACAGCTGTGTGGAGAAAGCTGAAGACTCAGAACTTTGGTTATCACAAAGTCCATAGTTATTCAAATTAGAAAGGGAGTTGAATGCTAAACTAGATGAAATGAAAAAATGTTAACATCATTGTGTTCTGTGTCGTGTGTACTGAAAGCCATGAGTAGGGGTAGCTAAAATGTGTAGTCTTTTTATGAAAATTTCTATATGTAGGTCTGGTCATTAAAACCATTATACTTAATTTCACAGGAAATGTGGAGCAATCAAGAATTCACAAACCATAAGAAGTTGAGATGGCTTAAATGTGTAGTAGTAAGAATTAAAGTGTGTAATTAAAAATTTTCAAGTGTAGTAGAACTCCAAATTGTAGAATGCAACACAAAATGTGTAACATAACCAGATCTGCATTCAGTTGGGTTTTAGCCTTCAACACTGATTTTTTTTTTTTTTTTTTTTTTTTTTTTCACTGCTTTCAACAGATCCATGTGACATGAATTATTGGAACTAGCTGTAGCTTTTCATTGAATATCTCATTTGTCAAACTATTAAAAGATAAATTACAAAGTTTGTGTTTTTGAAATTGATGACTATTCACTTTGTATGTGTGTTCAGTGCACAACAGTTTCAGTCCTTGAAATTTCTTAATATAATCCTGGAAGTAAGTAGGAAAGTAAGACTTTCTGACCTTAAACAAATGTTTGTAAGAAGAATAAACTAAATATGTTTTAAAAAAACATTAATTAACAAGAAAAAAATGTTTTATGAAGAACAAAGTAATTGGGGGGAAAATTTGATTCAAATTTCTTTTGAATTATTAATGATTTTTTTCACTTCAAAATTATAGCCATATTTTATTTATGAATTAAATACATTAACCAACCTTTTTCCTAATATCTCTAAAATCATTTAGTTTGTAATTAGTTACAAAATTTGATAGTGACTATGTGAAACTAAAAACAATTCACATTTTTCAATTTTCTAATTTATTTGTAGTTGCTGTTTTTGAATTGAATTCAATTTAATTTCCATTGCAGGTAGATTCCCGGCAATATCCAGTCACAATTCATTTTAATAAACGTACACCTGTAGAAGATTACCTTGGAGAAGTCTATAAAAAGGTAAGAGCTTGCTTAGAGAGATAATCTAAGATAATAGAACCTGCTTCAGATTAGGTGTTTAGTCATAGCAAAAAGCCAGTGTTTTGAATCTTGACTTTCTAGGCAATCAGACAGGCCCTCACAACTTGCAAAATTGATGGAACATAATCTTGCCTCTAATTTCGTCCCTGTTTGGTCTCTCACTCTACTAAATTAGATATTAATATTCTAAAAAAAATTTATATTATTTTTAACTTGTTAATTATTTTAGGTTCAGTTTATTTCAACTTAAAATACCAGAAATAATTTATTTTTCTATTTTAAATCATTTCTTCCCAAGAAAAGCAATAAAGCTACTAAGATGCAAGGAGGGTTACTGAAAGAGAATATGAGATTAAAAAATACTATTGAAGAGAGAGAATGAAAGAACAAGAATTAAGAAAACAGAAGATAATGATTGACATAGCATTTAGATTTTAAAGATCAAAGTTGGCTGGGAAGCAAGAAACTGAGCAAAGCTTTTGAAAGTTTAGGCTACTTCACTCATACAGGTTCCTTCACTAAACATTTGCTATTAATCTATATGGAAAATATTTCTGAGTATTCCCAGACCACAAAAAATAATCCATGTCGTCTGCCTCAATGTCAACAGTTGAGGTTCATGGAAATGGAAATCTTATCAGAGATGGCTGCTTTATTTCCATTTCATGCTGCTTATTCTGTGTCTTATCCCTGAGCTGTATCTGCAGATACCTTCTCATCCTTTTCAAATTGTATAATTCCAATGCAAATGACCAACTCAAAAGATGAAGAATATTTCTTATATTGGAGATAGAGATATGTCATTTGTTGTAGTAGAGATATTATTGTGATTGCATAAGATTTTTTTTATTAACAGGAGATAGTTTAACAATAGTATTGTGTTGTATGCGACACATGGTTGGTGAGAAAATGTGACCTGTTTTATTCCTACAGCATCCTGTGGTTGAAGAGCAGAAGAATAGAAAGAATGTGTACAATTTCCTTTTATACTACAATATTTAGAAGGCATTAAAAAATGCCTGCTAGATTGTGTAGTATAAAAGGAAATGGCAAAGTAGAATAATTCCATGATCTCCATCTTAGATATACTCTCTAGATATAGGATGAAATTTCCAGTTCCTATCTCTTACACCAAGTGTAACAGAATAAGGCAGTTAGTGATAAGTACAACTGGACAAAAGAAATCTAAATTTATTATAGTCTTTAAATTTTTCTTTTCTTTATCTTAACATGTAGTTTTTTGTAGATGTTATCTCCCTAAAGTGATTGAATTATTATAAAATTAACAGTATTAACAGTAAAATGATTGGTTTCCCCAATCTTCTTTTCCATATTAAGTCCATTTTATTCATTACAAATATATATCCACAAAAACAGTGAATAATTCAAAAATATAAAATTCAAAAATAATTTTTTCAGATTTTGTTAAAGGTGCTATATTCCAAATTTGGCATTAATCTGTAAACCCCAAAATTCATTTTGTTTTCCTTTTTTCAGACTTGTAAGATTCATACACAGCTTCCTGAAGGCGGTATCCTAATTTTTGTAACTAGCCAACAAGAAGTCCATACATTATGTCGTCGTCTTCGACAGAGATTTCCTTTTCATTCAAACTTAGCAGGTGAGGAATATATATATATTATTCTATGTCTATGGTATGACTCGGAGCTTCATGTGTTATGAAATCATTAAGTGTATATTTCAAACTGACAGTTTAATAGATTTGAATTTAAGTTCACTTGATGTTCATAGGAATTAAATCTTATAAAGTTAAGTTACTGTTTTTTTTGTTTTTTTTTTAATAACAAGATTAAAAATTTAAATATTCTAAGGTTACACGTAGATAAAGAATTTAAATTTAAATTTAAAATAAAGATAATAAAATGCAGGGAAAAGAAATCAAAGGAGCATAAATCATGAAACGTAAAAATTTGAATATTCAAATATATATAGTTAAAGAATTAAAATTTTAAATAAAATTAAGAATTAAAATTAAAAAATGTAAAGATCAAAAATAAAAGGTGTTTAATTCATAATTGTTATAAGTATTGCAGGAGAAAGAAAGAAAAAAGGAGCAAATGTATCGAGGAATCTATATCAGTCTGGGTCTAAGAATTTAAGTAAATATTTTTTTCTGACATGTGGTCATTAAATCACTTTTTATATTAAGCAAATTAGGATTATTGGTATGGTTTAAGATGACATTTTTCTAAAAGGCATAAATTGCATTTATCTCCTTTTCCATTGTAAGGTTTGGATTTAGCTACAATATTCCAGTTATTGATTGGGTTCTTGTTTTCTAATTTCCAATAATGTATAGATAAAGCAGTACTTTTGTTGTATTTACTGTTGTTTAAAAATAATATGTGATTGTTTAAATCTTATCTTCCACCTGCTAGAAGTGCTTCCAAAGTAAAATTTAACATGATTATCATCCAAATGAATTCAAGCTCTATAAACAATACTTTTGCACATATATTGGACATTCAGTGGACATTCATATTTCGGTAGTTGCAATTATTTTTAGAAGGGTTATTTTTGCTATTAGTTGGGTGACAGATGTTGTTGATGTGCACCAAATATTTATTTGATATCTCTTTTAAACATACGAACTATAGTGGGGGCTCTAGAGGGTGTCGTCAGTGATGTCTTTGCGTGGATCACTTGGGGGTTTCGGGTCTCTCAACATCATGCCCCCCTCACTGCGCCAACCCGACCAGAGATGATCAGTTTTCAGACACTGGAAAAATTTATAATGTTTGGGCCCTGTACAAAGTCTTACAAACACTTTCGATTGGCGACAGACAGAGACAATTTACATCAAGTGGCGAACCGAACTCGTCCTAAAATATATTAAGCAATTTACTTGTCACATGGCCATTATTATTATAAAAAAAAAAACAAAAAAAAACCCTCGACTAAGAATTAATCATGATTTGTTTAAAAATAAATAAATATCTACAAATATATAATTTTAAGTCGTTTCTAAAAAAAAAAATATGAGGATAAAAACTCGCCTAAGAATTTATCAAAAGAAAAAAATTCTATTTATAAATACAAGTATCTACAAATATGTATAAATTTAAAATCTTTCCCAAAAAAAAAGAAAAAAAAAGATTAGGAAAGTAAATATATTTATATATACATATATACAAAAGTACTTAAAATCCTTTTAAAACACACATATTTATTTGATATCATTGTATTATGTTGTGAAATATATTTATCTATGATTTTAATGCAACTATAACTGACTTTAACATTGTTTTGTTAAAGATTTTTTTAGTGTGGATGAATAGTAAAATTTGTTTGAATTAATTTTAGGAAGAGTTTAACAATGTTAGTTTGGACGTTACAACTGAAGGGTGGGTTATACCAAATAATGTTACCTTTACATGCTTTCTGCTTATTTCTGCCTACCTTGTTTTTAATGGAATATTCTAAACTAGTGTTGAGTTTACTTTTTTCTAAAACATTAATGTATTTAATTTTAGAATTGTCAAAAATTTCTTTATTGCTAGAGTTGGTACTTACATGAAATTGGATAGATTTGTGTGTAGGTTGTTGGTGATTCTCTGGGAGTGGGGGGATTTGATTGTATGTATGATTATTTGCATCCTTAGGATACGACTTGTACTGACCATTAGGGCAGGTTGATTTGCAAAATTTTTTAGAAAATCAACAAAGCACTGGTGATGATAGTTGGAATTTGATGTGATTAGAACAGATACCAAAAATTAGATTCCTATCTTGAAAAGAAAATTGAGCATTTAATTTTAAAGATCGTATGGAAAAATACTGAGAAATCCTTAATTTTCATAGCATTTTACTAGAAACTGACATTGAAATTTCACTATTTTAGAAATAAATTCAATTAAAATTGACATATTTATATGAAATACATTGAAAGAAAAATAAATATATTATAATTATTAATTATAACTAGCAAAATATTTCAACTTTTACTGCATTGATTAAACAAAAATTGTAAAAAAGGCTAATTAGCACCTAAATTTTTTAAATTTCACAATTTGAAAAGATATGTGAAGATGTATTACACAATAAAACAACTGTATACAGGTTAGAGAAACAAGTATTTTAAATTTTTATTGAACACAATAATAGAACTAAATCATTAAAGTCACATTTGATGAGACATATGCGAACGCATACTGGTGAAAAACCATATTCCTGTGAAGTTTGTGGATCTGTGTTTTCTGATAAGTCAAATTTGGTACAACATAAGAAAATATATACTGGACAAAAGCCATATTCCTGTAAAGTTTGTGGATATGCATTTTCATTAAAGTTACACTTGGTGTGTCATATGCGAATACACACAGGATAGCAAGTTTATTCTTTTGTGCAGTTTGTTACATTTGATTTAATTTACTCTAGCATATTAAAGCCCATATCATTTTTAGGTGTGTAGATCTATCTATCGCCCGGTTCACACTCCACCCACGTTTATTGAACAGGTTAAGAGGCTCATCCCTTGTTCCCTGTTTAGGATGTGGTTTCCAGCTTTCTCTTTTCCAATCTTTTCACTATTACGTAGCCCCCTGCACATCAGTGGCGTTACCGCCTTGCTCGGGGTGATACAATTTAAAAAAAAAAAAGAAGAAATTGTTCTGTGCAATTTCCCTTTGAGGAAAATGAAGGCCTAATTTGGTGGCACAATGACTTCGTAATAATGTCTATGTCTTGCTTCCTGCCCATATACAACTTGTGAAGCTTCTGTTGTTAATTTCACAGCCCTTTCAACCCCTTGTGAATGGGCAGGTAACTTAGGAAGTTCTAGTTTAGTTCCTGTCATAGAAGATTTCTCAAGTTCTTTGTAAAACATTCTGTAAGTTTAGGTTCACAAACTCCAATTTGAGAAAGATCAAATTTGACCAGTGTGTGGCTTCAAAATTGATAGCAGTAATCTTTTTCAGTCTTTTTTTTTTTTTTTTTTTTTTTTTTTTTTTTTTTTTTTTTTTTTGGTGGTTTACTATTTCTGAAAAAAAAAAAACAATTTTTTGAAAACTTACTAATTTTTTTATATTTTTGTGATGCAATTAGAATAAAACTATTATTTTGGTAAATTGAGACAACTAATTAAATTTAACGGATAAATATTTACTTACCTAATGAACAAAATCTTTTTAATGCCCTCTTCCCGCACATCCAATTCATCTGGGTTTATCATCGATATTATAATATTTTCCAAAAGTAGTGCAAAAGCACTATATTTTAAACTGTTAAAAACAGTATTTTGGATTTCAGCTGACTGTTGTTTTGTCCTCTGAATCATATTAAAGATATACAGTTGTTGGTTATGAAAATTATTGTCGGTTTTGATCACAAACCAACTAACTGCATACACTTGAATGATAAATTTGACCAGAGTGTTTAATTTATCATAGTGTTTGAGGATAGACACCTCTGGTTCATAAACACATTAACCTTGTGGCTAATGTTAGCCATCTTGCTTGATTCAAGGGCCCATTTTTCCAAGCTGCATATCTTGGGTTAACTTCTCCTCAGGAAATGCCAAAAGCATGCTCAAAAAGTAGCCTCGGGTCTCCACTTAAATTATTTGTTTTTTTCTGCCATCAGATAATGATCTAGAGGGCCACTAATTTTTAAAAATTCTACTTGAGGCAAATCTTAATAATTATTGATACAAAGTTTCCCTAAAGGACCATTAAATGTTGTTGGGCTTCTTGTTGTTCCATCATTTCATTTAAAAATTACTCTAAATGGCAGTTCATTTTGATGAAGTGAACAGCCATTTTCTATTTCACATCAAATAGAATTTATTAATTTATTAAATGTTATGGCATTTATTAATTTTTATTTTTAATATCTATTTTTCATATTATTTTTAGGTACCTCTACAAATTGTGAATTTCACAATTATTAACTTTTTTTTTTAACAAAATTAGAAATTAAAATGTAAAAGTTGCTTTAAATGTTTAAGGAATGACTTGCAAAACAGGCTGTTGAATTTTATAAACATCTTGAAGAGACTTGAATCAGAATCAAAGTGCGGTTTCTGTCATTTTCCATGTAAAGGAAATAATCCAAAACATTTGTTAACTTCTAAAATAAATACAACCCCTATGAAAACCTGTTATGCATCATACTTAAATGAACATATTTATTTACACACAAAAAAGTTTTTTAATTATTTTAAAAATATAATGGGTGAAAAATTTTTCTTAAATTTTTTATTTTTTGATAGGCAATAAAATCATCAATTTTTAACTAAAAAATAAAAAAGGACAACAGTTCTTTAAAAGATTTTTAAAATATTTTAAAAATTTTATTAGTAATTGAAAAAAATTTTTTCTTCAGACTATAATGTCCTTAATTATTATTATTTATTCCAGTAATTAAAAGCTTATCAAATTAAATTATATCAGTGTTTTATTGCATTTTTTATTTTACTCTTCGGAGCAGATTTTCGGATAGTGCCAAATAATTTTAAATAAAAAAAAATAGATGATTTATATTCCCCGGTGAGTTCTGATCATAACTAATAAAAAAATAATTTGCAGAAATTAAAATTTATAAAAATTTCATGTATTTACATGGAGCAAGGGTGTAGCAGTTTAAAAAAAATTTTTTTTCATCAATATTTTTAAAAAAATAATAATTTAATTCATTTGTGAATGCGTGCTGAAAGTTTCGTTAAAATCTGACAATTATTTGATTTTTGCGAGAATTTTCAAATTAACGTGTTTGTCACTGAAAAAGTGAGTTACGTAAAAATTACATGATCAATTGCAAATAGTCATAACATTTTCTGCAACGCTAACTCAAATCAAAACAAAATTTTCTGCCAAAATTTCAAACATGTAAAAGGGATTAAAAAATTTTATAAAATAAATAAAAATTACTTTGATCTTTCCTCTTAATAATATTATAAACATTTTGATAGAAAAAGTTTGTTTATTCTTTTTTGTGATGTAATGGAGGTACCTAAGTTGTTTTTTTTTTTTCTTTAATCCAAAATGGAAAAGTAGGAAGGTAAATTCCAAGAACCTGATCCTAATTAATATTAAAAATTTTAATATTAAAAAATGATACAGGAGGAGAGCTCACTGTACTTAAGATTACAGAGCCAATATAAATTAATGTAACTTTTCAAAATTCAAAAAGCTGAATGCACATTTCGACACAAAATCTCTAAGAGAGAATTCACGTCTTGTCAGCAGCCCGGCTACTATGTTCAAGTGAAGAAAATCCGGGATTAAGAAGTCAGTCAGTTGAGTGCCATACGTGATACACGCTTGGGCGATCATGTCTCGACAGAAGATTATCCCGCAGTAGGTTGCCATTGCTTTCTGTGGTAGACTGGTTGCTGACCAAGGCTATAGAACCCAATCTGTCCTGCTATTTAACCCATAACTGGAAGGAAGAGAATACGTAAGTGAATACAATGGAATTCGAACTCAGTTCCCCGGTTTCTTGTTTCGACCTGATATCCACTGTACCACAACGCACATCCTTAAGAAGGAGACAAAAAATAAATAAGATTTGGGAAATATACAAAATTCTTTTAAAGGTCAGTCTGTTTTTGGTTTTAACTTTGTAAGTGAAGGGATGGGAGATTGGCTTGTCTAGCTTAATGGACAAAGAAATTGAGGAAATGGGAGGTCGTTAAGTTGAGGTTTGGGATTAAACAAAACAGGGTAGAGAGGGATCTAAGGAGATTGTATAGAGAAGAGAAGGGGACAAAAGGAAGGCAGGAAAAGGAGAGCATATCAAATAGAAAACGCTCAATAGGTGTCAAATATGTTTAACTTCAAATATTTAAAAGGGTTGGAGATTTTATTAAGTTTATCTAATTAAAGAGATTTTTAGGTATGGACGAATTAAATAACAAAGAGAATTATAGATTTAACATTTTTAAACAGATATATGCTGACAAAGAAGAGAAGTGGGTTTAGTAAAGGAAGCAATATTTTATAAAGACTTAAAGGAGACCGGGAGAGGAAGGTAGAGAGGTTAAATTTCTTTTTAAAGCTGAAATTGGAAATATTTATCAAAAATAATTAGATTTATATTTATCTTCTAAAAATTAAAGATTTAGGAATTTAAGATTTTAAATTTAGATATTCAAAAACTTAGTTCTATGGCGGCACTTACTAATAAGTTCCCTTCTAAGATTCAGGAGCAGGTGGTGATACTTTGATATTGAAATCTTCTCTAGTAAACACAGACAGCACCTACCATGAAAATTCCTCGGAATTCGGGCTGAACCTATTAGTTTCCAGCTAATTACAGGATCCAGACCTTCCTCCTTCATTTTCCAGAATGTCCGTGAAAGGGCTGTCTGGTACTTTTGACCCGGGTTCGAAAAAAATACCTGTGGTTATAAAGCCTCTGATTAAAAGGTCCAGCGGACATACCAATATATATATATATATATATATATATATATTAGTTGGAGATTTTTTTTGTGTGTGTGTTAATGTGTATTTGTTGAAAACAATTATTATGAGTACTATTATAAATGGCATAATTTTTATATTTTATGAAAAAATTCATATTTGATCCTTTTTAAATTTAGAACATAAATATAATCATAAACTAATTAAAGTTAAAAAATTATGACAGTTTGGCCTGCCAGTTGGGGTCTAAAATACATTGACTACATCAACTTGCAGAGGGATAATCCTCAACAAATAGGAAAATGCAAAGGTTGATATGGCATAAAACAAACTAAACCAAAACAGTATTACAAAATACAGTAGATTTAGGTGAATTGGATCACTGGTTAATTGAGATAGCCATTTATTTGGTTCCAATTTTGAAAAACTAGGATAAATCAAATATATTTGTAATATAAAATTCATTCAGATTTACCAGAACTTTTTGGTTAGTCATTATTTTCTCACTGCTTGATGAACTGCAGTCAAGTAATATCTGCAAATCTAGCTTTAATCCACTCGGCTATTGTCTTGTGTAATAAACAAAAAAAAAACAAAAAACACTTTTTCAAGATTTCTTTTGTCTGAAAGATTAAATTTCTTCTCATTTTTGTTTAATAGTAAGTTTTTTTTTTGTTTTTTTTTCCTCAAACTGATTAAACAGTAAAACATTCCGTCTTTCCAATGTTTTTTTTTTTTTTTTTTATGTACTGCATTCTTTCAGGATGTAGGTGATAATGGCTCCCAACTATATCTAAGTAATTTCTTTGTTTACTGACACTAGAAATACATGTAATATATTGTTTTATATTATCAGGATAACTACTTAATTGTACCAGATTGCTCTATTCTCATTATGTCCCAGTTGAACTGTATGTTATTAAGGGGTGCTGAAAAGTTCTTGGTTTGATCCACTTTCCAAAATTTGAGCAAATAACCAAATCAACTTTTATCATTCTAAGGCTTCTTAGCTGAGATGAGAACTTTGCAGCATCCTCTGTATGTAGAAAATCTATTGTAAGAAAAATTATGCTCATACTACATATTGTTGTATTGATATATTAAATTTTCACTGTTAAATTCAATTTTTGAATTAAATTAAAATGTTTTTAAAATTGTCAGAAATTCTAATGTTGCAAAAAATAATTTAAGTGTTTTTTTTTTTGTGTGTTATTATCCAGATACTAATACTGCTTCATCTCAGATAAAGCATCCTAAAAAATCATCACAAAAAAGAAAAAAAGAGAAAGTTCAGCTGCCAGATATAAAGCTTGATGAGTAAGCCTTTTTGTCAGTATTTTGTTATTAATATGAAATTAAAATATTCATATTCTTATCTTGTATTCTCTCTCTCATTTCTTTTCTTTTTTTTTTTTTTTTTTTTTTTTTTTTTTTTTTTTTTTTTTAAGCTATAATTCATTTTTGTTTAGTATTTCTTTTATCTTAATTTTTCTTTTGCAAATATTCAGCCTGTTGTTCTACAGTTGTTAGTGAACAGTGTGGTTAAAGACGGTTTTGGTAATAATCAAAACTGTAATCAGAAACCATGGCAGCTACTCTACCATTTGAACTCCAAGAGCCCTACAGATGGCACAGAATCAAAGTTAATTCTGTAGATGGTCTCATTATTTACCTCTATTACCTTTATTTAAGGATGTGCTGGTAGTGTAAGGATTATTGGTGCAGAAAATGAAATTGAGTGCTAACCAGTCTAGGAAAATAACTAATTCCAAACTGGAGAAGGCAACAGAAAGTACTTCACTATCTTACCCATGGCATTGTAAATATAAAAAAATTAATCTAGAGAATGTTTATCGCTTACATCCTGAAGAGATATATCATTTTTAAAGGGGATATTAATAGCAGTAATATATTTTCCTAAGGTAGAAAATAATGTAATTTTGGTTTTGCAAGGGCCTTATTTATTATTTTCAATCATTGGTGTTTATTGATGGTAGTTTGAGTAGTTGTATTGAAAAACAACTAAAATTAAGATAAAATAAATGCAAGTGAAAAATGAATAATGGTTGATGATGCTTCATCTCATAAAAATTCATAATATATTTTTACTTTTGAAAATGTATTGAAATAATTTAAGTTCAAATACTGAATAATAAATGAAAAGTTAAGAGTTCACCAAAAATGTATAAGGTTATTATATTTTTTTTTTCTCCATTTAACTACTTATGCATATGTTAAGACAAATTTACATCATTTGGACTGTTGGCCTCATCTTTATAGCCATATTCACAATGTTCCAGTCAGCATACAATTGGAATTTCAAAAACTGAGCCCTTTATTTTAATCACTGAGGTAGATTCTTCCATTAGTCATACCACTTCTAGGTGTCTTGGTTATCTCCCTTTAACTCACTACTGTTGTAGCCAGATATTGAACTCACAATTCTTTGGGTCAACTCACTGGATCTAACCAACACCTTTATCCATTGGGCCATGTGATCCAGAAGTGACATGAACAAGAACAATCTACCCCAGTGATTGAAATAAAGGGTTCAGTTCAAAATTCTAATTGCCTGAAGAAGGTCAAAGCATACAATGGCCAAAACGCCATGAATATGGCAATAAAGATAAGGACAACAGTCCAAACAATGTAAATAATTACAATACCTCAGCTCAGAAATATAGACAAATATATTAAGACTTTTCTTTTCTCCGTACTAAAAAAGTAATTATGTCTTACATTGTCTCATATTTTGTAAAATAGTCAACAAAACAAATGTTTCTTACATACCACAAAATAAAGTAAGTCGTTTTTCTATAATTTATGTCAGAATTTTTAATATGAGAAATTATCATTTGTATATACTTTACTATTTTGAACCAGCAATTTTCATCTTGGTTGTTATATTCTCAACATTTCAGCTGTTGTATCTTGTGGCCTTTTCTATGTGTCTAAAAGACACCTGATGAGGCTAGAGAGTATAGCAGCTGAAATGTTTGCCATATTTGGTTAGATACCTAAAGAAGATCAAAATGTTTATATTCAAATACTGTACATCATAATGGTTTTTAATAATTCATAACATTAAGAATCTGATTTGCTCTCTACAAACAGCAAGGTTATTATGTCCAAATTAAATTATATTCTTTTTACCTGTCTGAATTCCCACATGTAAATAATGTACCTATTTCATACTTTTCTAAATTTTCTTTAGTTATTCCATTTATCCTGAAAACAAAAACATTGAGCTGGCTGATGATGATGACGACGTTGATCTTTCTGATGGCTTTGAAGATAAAGATGACATGGAAGATGAAGAACTAGAGGTTAGTACAGATGCCATATCATGATGCTTTTCTACTTGTACTATCCAAGCGTATTGTCATTTGTGTTTGATATGATGGAACAGAAGGCATTTGCCAATAAATACTACTGTGTGTGTGTCAGTGTCAAAGAAAAGAAATGATGATCTCAGAACAATGAACATAATATACAATTTTACATTCAGAACTTTATATACAAAATCAAGTATGCTATTATTCACAGGAGAAGAAAAAAAATTGTTTTTAAAGCTTTTACTAAAAATAATCTTTTTTAGTGGGAAGAGAAGATCTCTAGCATCTCATCTTTTCAAAACTTCTACTTTTAAACTCTTGATTTTTTGACATCACTAACCAGTTTTGACAGTTGAATTTTGACATGTCAATCTTTGATTTGTCTAATTTGGTGAGTCAATTTCAAATTATGGTCAGTTCTTTTTTGTGGTCACTTTGTGCTAATGTCCTTGGAAAAGGGAGGCATGAATCCATATTCCTCTAGTTATGGGTTAAATAACAGTGAAGACTAAACTTTCTTGCCTTGCTTGGAATCCAAGCAAGGCAAGAAAGTTTAGTTTCAGTACCAATATCCAACACACTATTTATTTCTGGACCAATATCCAACTCGCTATTCACACCACACATCTAGTATTAAATATGCTGAATGTTAAAAATATTAGTAACTATAATTTTTAAAAACTGCCTAAATTAGTGTTAATTTTCACTAATCTTTAATTATAAAAGTAAAATAAGCCAATATTTTAAAATTAGTCTCATCTAAATAAGACAATTTTAGAAACAATATGAAAGTTATGGAACTGAACGAAAACTTGTTCCTTTTTTCACAAACTAATCACTTTTGTAACCAGTTTAATAACTTAAATATGAATCTGGTGATTCAAAAAAGTAAATAAAATTTGGTTGACAGTCTCATTTGAAAACCTTCCGTTGGGATTAGTGATTTTTGCCAAACCCCATTTTGTTAATTTCTGTGATGAGGAGTTACTATTTATATTTGGACTGTTGTCCTCATCTTTGTGGTTATCACAAAGTTTCAGATGTTGTACCCTCCATCTGAATTTGGTGACATAATGGTTGTGTACAGACTTGGTGGATACAGGCAAGCAGTTACTGAGTAGTAATTTTTTTTTTTTTTTAATCATCTCACCTCAAGCAAGGCATTTTACTGCCACTGTTGTGCAGGGGGTTACATAGAAGAAAGTGATTAGTTATAGGAAATGTCAGGAGGAGAGTAATAGATGGATGAGGATACCGAAGATGTGGGTGGAGTATGTGGAAAAAGAGCTTGTGAGAATGGATGCAAGTTAGTGTGATAGATGTCTATTGACCTTACATTTAAATTTCTGGAGATTGTAGCTGTCGAGGAAGCAAGTATATCGAAGGGAATTCCACAGGTGGGAAGTGCGGGAAAAGCTGTTAGAGTAGAAATTGCAGTTACATTTTATCTGTTTCACTGTAAAAGAGTGGGACCTAGTTGCTAATCTAGTAGCTTGTGTAAATTCGTACCTAGGGAGCACCAGTGATCTAAGTTCATTGGAGCAGAAGCCGTGAAAGTATTTATAGAAGAAGCACAGGGAAGCCATGTCATGCCGGTGGGAGAGCGACTGCAGCCAAGCCACTAAGTCGGTATCGATCACATTGCAGATTCTCCATTGGATTTTGTCAAGAACCCCTAGGTGAATAGCAGGGGCACCCGACCAGATATGGCAGCAGTTATCAATACACGGGCAGGATGGTAGATTTATATATATGTGCAGGATGGACTCAGATGGAAAAAAACTTCCTAGCCCTGCACAGTGAACCGACCTTCTTAGCAACGGATTTAGCAATGGATTCGATATAGTCATTCCACTTGAGGTCCGCTGAGAGTGTGGGGCCAGGGAGGCGGAATGTTTTCATCTCAAAGAGGCTAGCCTGTTCCATACCAATTGGGGGTAGGAGCGATTGTCTATGATGGTTAATAGATAGCAGCTTCATTTTGAAAGCATTAAAATTTACGAGCCATTTCTTTCCCCAGTCCACCACAGATTGGAGGTCCTTCTCAAGCTTGGCAGTGAAGTTCGCTTTGTCAAGCTCAGCAGATTTTTTATCAAGGTGAAATTAAATGGTGATGTCATACATGCCTACTTGGGATCTTATGACATCAGGGAGATCGTTAATGTAGATCAGAAAAAGCGTAGGACCTAGAATAGAGCCTTGAGGGACACCCGCGTTTGTATGGTAGTTTTGGGAGGCATGTTTGTTTAATACTACCTTCATTGTGCGATTAGAGAGGAATGACTAGATTAGGTCAAACAATTGTCCAGTTATATCATAAGGATAAGAACTGAACAATATCCCTAAACTTTCTTGCCTTACTTGGAATCCAGTTTAGAAGAAAAGCTATATTAAGACACACACATAGATAATAAAACAGACTAGACAACTTTATTGATGGGGACAACCAATCTTGAAGAAAGAACTTTGAATTCAAAACTACCCCGAAGAAGGATGAGCTCAATTATGTTATCATTCTTTAAATACACTACTGTGGCTATGGCTGCAAAACATGTGACAGTTGTGACATCCCCTATAATATTATTGGTTGTGGGATGTGATATGACATTTCAGTCTATAACAAATTATCAAATATACAGAAACAAAGGACATTTGATGTTATTATTATTGATTGCTTATAACTCAATTTTCTTACTAATTCTTTTATTATATTATTATTCTTTGAAAATATAATTAAGTGATATGAGATTCCCTTAGACCTAGTCTCGCTATTAAGGAACTCTAATAAAATATTTAAAATGCTACTTTCATTCCAGAAACAATTTGGAAACGGACCAATGGAGCCTTTATATGTTTTGCCATTGTATTCTCTTCTCCCTGGTGATAAGCAAGCTAAGGTAAGATTAATAATGTTTTGATGAGTTAATATGGAAAAGATACTTACTACAGTTGTGCTTACTTCATAGTTGAAAAAGTAATGAACTATAAAGAGAGCTTAGTTATAAAGGAATTATCTTTCTTTGTTTTGTTAATGTTTATCTCTCCATTGTTTTTCCTATGAGGAAAATAATATTTTGCCAGTGATAAAATAAAGAACAAATAAGTAACATTGATAAATCTAACATGTCTCACTTTTATTAAAATCAGTGAATAAAAGTGAAACATGTTAGATTGATAAACGTTTCCTATTTGTTCTTTATCTTATTCTGTCAGTTTTTTTATCTATATTTGCTCCTAATTCATTTTATCAATACAAAACCTAAATAACATGTTATGATGGAATATCCCAGCACCCTCTCTGAACACTATGGTGGACTAAATCTATCATAAATAAATGAGTAAGAGTATTTTCACTTGTGAGTCTTGCTTACAGATTAGAGCCTGGTAGTAGTATTCTTGTCTGTAATAATTCTTGTGCTGAATAAACCTTTAATTCTATTATGCCTGGCTTGGCAATCTTTCCACTCTGAATTACGCTTTATTAAATTGTACCCTTGTCCAGGATACAACATTATACACTGTATAACATTTTTTTAATGCCTGTTTGATTAAAGGTGAGAAAATGTTCAATTTAATCTTTCCTTTAATTAATATTTGCTGATGTTTAGCATAAAAATTGACCAAAAGTTTTGGTTGTGCATTTTTAGTGATTATCATGATTCAAGACATTGATTAGGAACACAAATTATGATTATAGATTTTATTTGTTATTCAAATTCAATTTTTAAATTTCAATATTTATGGGAGTTGTGTCTTATAATGACATTACACATGATACAAAGTGTACATGAGATTCTTCTTTGGGTATGTTATGAGTTGTTAAATACATTTAAAATCTCAGCTGAGTTCAAATGCCAGGCTATTCTCTTGTGCTCAATTTTGTACAAATGCCCTAGGAAAAGACATGAATCTGTGAAGAGCTACATTTGTAAAGGAACTTTTTTTAAATTCAGTTTTGGGTTTTTAATGCTAATTTAACTGTCCCCTGATGGCAATTTTCAAATAATTTTGCACTTGCATTGATTATATTTACTGCGGTATTTTCAAAGTGGTTATGGATCAAATTTTACAAAACATGGAAATTTAAAAAAAGCCTTACCTGCCAATATATTACACCAGTGGTGTACACAGTGTCTTTCCTAAAGGAACTCTGAGAAAGGTATAAGCACAGATAACAAAAACAAAATATGACTAACTCTTATAAATGATCTAAGAGACAGTACAAAATTGTGAAATGGAAAGTGACAATGAAATATCAGGATAAAAACAATCTCCAAATTTCATACTCATAGAACCATTAGAGGGGGAAATAACAAAAGTGTCACATTTTGTGTTACAAAAGGTTACATCAGCCATGATAGAACCAAAAGCAGTAAAAAAATATATTATATATATAGGAAAGTAACACATTTCTAATTCAAGTAAAAAACCAAAAAGACACAGAAAATATACTAAAAATCAATCAAATAAAAGACATGAAAGTAAAGGCTTACCTCCACCAATTTCTTAACTTTTCTAAAGGAGTAATAAAATGCCCAATACTGTCATTCTGCTCACGAGAAGAAATTAAAAATAATGACAACCTAAAAAAACAAAGTATAACAAAAAAAATACAAATAAAAAGAAATGGCACATGAATAAACACAAACACTAACATATACATTTTGACTTTCATCGAAATCTATCCTACTGAAAGCTATAAAAATGAGATACACAAATCTCCATGGATGTCACAAATGCCAGAAGTTTGACCTTCTATAAGATCACTGTACAAGAGTACCAATCTGTCAAAGATGTGGTGAATGTGAGACTGATCATGAAAAGTCAGCTGTGAAAGGCCTTCTTCATGACTGAACTGGAAAAAAAAATCACTCAGCAGATTCCAAAGAGTTTAACAACTGGAAAAATGAAAAACAAAAAATAAGAATAAGATACACACAAAACATTAGGTTGAAACTAACTCACTTCCAACATCATAACAAGTAACAAATCACCAAAATGACATAAGAGAGCAACACAATAAGAAACCAAGAACTTACAGCTCTAATAAATGAATTAAAAAAAAACTAATAGAATTAATAAAATTTAGTATACTACATGTAAGCCAAATACCCATAGTCAAAACAAATTCTATCCTGTCAGCCTCAAACAAAACAGAATCTATAAGTACAAATAAATAAATCTGAAAAACCTTTCAAGAATTAGAACCTTCCAAGCATTCATAAAAAAAGTAAAAGGTTTATAAAAAAAATAACACAACTCAGTCCATCACAAAAGAACCAAGAGAAATAAACATAGATGAACAATAATCAAAAATGGCACCCCCACCTTGCAAGCAAAATAATTCTAGAAACCAATCTACAAGTACTTCCTACATAAAACCATTAAAAACTGATCTATCTACATCCCACCTCATGACCCCATAAAAGAAACTGATCTAAATAAACTACTAGAACAACTACCAAAACCATTCATAGTGTTAGGCGACTTTAACAGTTACAATGTTAGTTGGGGATCCAAGAACTCTGACAAAAAGGCAAAAAACTTGGAAAATGTAATTAACAATGATGTCTTATGTATTAGATATCATTTAGGAAACATACTCACACCTTGCATCAGGTACGTACTCGGATATTGACTTATCACATTGTGATTGCTCTATTTTTATGGATTACAGTTGGCATTCGTGCAGCAGTGATCACTATCCAATTATAATGAAGAGTTCAGAACTGATTGAAAACAAAGCAGGCAAGAGGAAATATAAAAACCAATGCTCTCAAAAACTAACAAGAAAATTTGACAAAAAATAAAATCTACTGAATATTTCTTTGAAACATTAATAGCAATTGTGAAAAAATGTATACCTAAAGGCACTAAAATAAATAACTTCTTGTCAGATAAAAGTTTCAAAGTTCATGTAGAATCAATTCTTTCAGGCCTTAAAATCCAACGAGTTTTACAAGGTTACATTGTCTGTCATTTTTTTCAATATAAAAATTAACATTGCTTAAATCAGGAATTGATGGTTCATAGACAACCTTCTGATATGCACACTGCAGAACTGCAAGTGTTCTTAAATAAACCAATGTACTACCAAATTCTTCCCAACCAAAACAAAGCGTATCCATTTCTGCAACCTGAAAAAATGCAAATCATCCAACTCTTAGATTCAAAGGAACAGAAATTTGAAATCAATGACTAACATAAATTTCTGAGAATCATTTTTCATAAAAAAAAACAAAAAAAAAAAAAACTTACTTTCATCCCCTACTTAAAATACATAAAACAGAAACGCTACAAAGCATTACAATTACTACAGGTTGGAGTTAACACTGACTAGGGAGTAGATCAAATATCACTCCTGAAATTATATAGTACTTCAATAAGAACCAAATTGGACTATGGATGTTTCATATATGGGTTAACCTAAAACCTTCCCATTCCCCATGCAGGATTGAGACTGGCTCTGGGTGCCTTCAAAACATCACCCATAGAAAATTTATATACTGAAGCCCATGAGGCAATGCTAAAACTGAGATGAGAAAAATTGGCAGTACAATATTATTATCTAAAACTCAAATCCTACCTGACTAACCCTGCCTACTATTGTATCTTTAACCCTAAATACAAAAAATCTATTTAATATAAAAAACAAATGCTATCAAACCTTTTGGCCTTTACATGGTAAATTTCATCAATGAGCTCAAATCCAACACTAATTCATAAAACCACTTTTGTTAATGAAACACCCTACAAGGCTGCTGATCCTTACTAAATATTCTAAAATTAATAACCAACTTTTCTGATTACAAGGAAAAATTGATAATGTTCTACAAGAAAACCCAATATATAATCATATATACACTGATGGTTTTAAAATCCTGGACTGAGTTGTATGCTCTGCTATTCTTAACAATATAACAATGTAGAAATTATTGCCTGACAAAGCCTCAATCTTTGGTCAAAAGCCTCAGCCATACTAGATATACTTTAGATATCATAGAATCCAGTGGGTTAGATAGATTCATCATCTTATCAGATTCACTATCTGTACTCGCATCAATGAATAATAAAAATATGGGAAACCTCTTAATAAGTAAATTATCAAATAGAATTAACACTATTTACAGGAAAAAAATGTAATAGTTTTATGCTGGATATTGAACCATATTGACCTCCAGTGTAAAGGTTCCCCCACCTCCAATGTAAAAGTTTCACACAGTGACTTACGACCTGCCATAAACAGAATCATTAAAACAACAAATTACACAACATCCAACCAATCATTAATGAAAGACAGCCAAGTTACATAAGATAAGGATAAGGAGAGAGGAGATGGTACTAACCAGACTCTGTATAGGACGCACATACATAACCCATCAACATCTCCTAAAAATTAGGAACTGCCAATATGTGTCCCATATGCATGTGTCTGTAATTAACAATTGTTTGATATTGACTTTATTCATGTAATCAGAGCTAAAGTTTCTAGTGTAATAATCTTTATTCAATCTTATTTGTATCTTGTTTTGTTGTAGGTGTTTCAGCCTCCTCCTCCAAACTGTAGATTGTGTGTTGTTGCTACTAATGTGGCTGAAACTTCATTAACAATTCCAAATGTTAAATATGTAGTCGATTGTGGGAAAGTAAGTACAAAATTTTAAGTAACTTAAATTTCACTTTCTTTTTTAAATGATAAAAGAATTTTACTTTTTTACTACCAATGATTATTCATTAATTTCTTCATTTTCAAAGGTAAAAACAAAATACTGTGATAAAGTAACAGGAGCTTCAACATTCAAAGTGACTTGGACTTCTAAAGCTTCAGCTAGCCAGAGGGCAGGTCGTGCAGGACGTATTGGCCCAGGACATTGTTATAGGTATGAATGTCCTTTAATTGTCAAAAGAAATATGAATTAGGAACACAATTTGCAAATGTCTATAGACGTAAGAAATGTCTTATGACGTAAGAAGCATATTAAGCTTGCTCAAAATAATCATTTATTGATGGCTTGTAAGTTATTCCATTAAAGCAGCACAAAGACACATTAATGACCATTATTATTATTATTTTTTTAAAACAATTTCCAACTGAATATTATAAAAATTTAAGTTAAATTTGGATAAATTTTAACAGCAGTTGGAAAGATGAAAAACATTAATAATAACTAAGTAGAAGAATATTAAACTCGCACATTCTTGGAAAAGAGTTTTAATAATCTTCATTGCAGCATGTCTCACACTTCTTGTCAGTATTTTGGAAATTTTTTCCTTTTAAAATGTATCACAAGGCCTCAGGAAATTGATTATTTGTTTAAAGTAAAAATATTAACAACAATAAATGTATTATTTATAAAAATAAAAAAATTATTTTGCAAAGAACAAATTAATGAAATGAAATTAATAAAACTTCTAACAAGGAATTGTATTACTCTTAATTTTAACTGTGTTTTCATTTCACCATTTTGGTAGGCTTTATTCCTCAGCTGTATACAATGACTTTGAAGAATTTTCATTACCTGAAATCCTTCGCAGACCAATTGATGATATTGTTCTTCAAATGAGGGTAAGTTTTTTTTTGTTCTTTTTTTCATTAATGTGTGTTGTTCTTAAGCTCTCTGTTTTGTAATTTTTTGTTTCCGTATTACTTTTATGTGTACTTTTTATTTTTTGTTGTCCCTGTTTTTTAATGACTTAACTCTAAGCCAAAAAGAAAGCATTGTTTCCTTGCTCATAAGTTATTTTTATCAAAGAAAAAAAGTAATATGATAGAAGCAATTAAAACAAATATGTTAAAAATGTTTTAACATTTTTTATTATTCTGCAAAAATATTTCAATAAAACAAGGGTAAATAAAATAATGGCTTTAATATTTATCCCTTTTCTTTACTAAGATGATTTCAATACATAACATGATAGTAAAATATTAATTTGAATGTGGGGATATTTTATGTAAACACAGATTTGTTTAATTCCTTCAGATGATGTAATCCTCTTAAGTGTGATTTGTTTTAGGTTTGTGCAAAAATTACCAGTACATTTTTTAAAACCAAGACTTTTTAAAGAAAAAAAACTTACATGCATCTCTAAAAATATATTAATTTTCCAAATAATTCATGCTTTACTTTTAATATATACACCCCCCACCTTAAATGTGTGTTGTGATGCAATGGATATCAGATCAGAATGAGAAATCTAAGTGTTGAGTTCAAATTCCAGCTGATTTATTGCATTCACTTACATGCAAATACTTTGGGAAAGGTATGAATCCATCTCTTCTCCATCCAGCTATGGGTTAGATAGCAGAACAGATTGGTTTCTATAGCCTTGGTTGACAATTGGTCTACTGCAGAAATAAATGGCAACCTACTGCAGGAAAATCTTCTGCCTAGTCAGTCATAGATCAAAAGAGACATGATAGCCTAAGCATGTATCACATATGTCACTAAACTGACTAAGACTATGGATGCAATGTTGCCTTTGATGAGAATTTTATCTGATTTCATTATTTTTTTTCCTTTGTAGTTTCTGGGTATTGATAAAGTGATCAACTTTCCTTTCCCAACATCACCAGATAAGAAACAACTATTGGTAAGTTTAAAAAAAAAAAAAAAGAAGTGGAAGAGATATTGATTCTTTTCTTCTCAAATGCAAATTTTCTATTTTTATTGAAAACATCATCATTTATTACACATATAATTTCCTTGTTCTGTTAATAATGCTTCTATTAATTTCTGACCATTGAAACTCGCTTTCATCTAAATTTTCAATATCTGCCTGTAATAAAAAATTTTTTAAAGCATTTATATTACAAATATTTGTAATGCCTATATTATTTCCTGAACACTGACAATCCCTTTCTTTTGAGCTTTTCAATATCTATGATAAAATATTTTTCAGTACATTTATATTACACATCTGATAACCCTATTCTTTTTCTAATGCCTGTATTAATTCTTGACTGCAGACAATCTCTCTGTTCTTCTCATCATTGCCCAGCATGCAGATTTAGTTTCAAAGCTTGTTAAAACTTTATATATGATGTAAAAGCTTTATTAATAATTTTTTTCCCATATAACTAGAAATATTTACTTGGTTAGTGTAAAAATAGCTAAAGGCAAACAGAAAGAGGGAGTGGCAGTAGTCACTGCTCATTGATAAAAACTGAAGCTTTGTCTTTATGTACTAGATTAAAATGCAGACAAAATAAGCACAGTTGTTGATATTGTTTCATTCACCTGCCTCTAGAACTTTTTGTGGAATTAATGAAGTTTGCCACTTCATTTCTTGAATTTAGTTTTGACAATATGATGTACCGTCAAATTAATGGTGTAGCCATGGGTCCTGCATTGGTGAATATTTTTGTTGGGTTTTATGAGGAGAAATTATTTAATAATCCATTTTGTCCCTCCTTGTATCATTGCTATGTTGATGATACATTTTGCACATTTAATGATGACACTGAAGCTGATCAATTTCACTCCTTCCTTAATAATCTTCATCCTTTGAGGTTTACTGTTGAGAAAGAGGTTAATTCTAAACTTGCTTTCCCTAATGTATTGATGCATCATAGACCAACATCTTTTTGTATCTCATTGTATAGAAAGTTTACTTTTTGGGGGTTTATATATTGGAATTCTTTTTGCCCTAACAAGCGCAAAATAAAACAGGGCATTGATGATCTGTTCTGAAGAGTTCCTCGATTATGAGTTTAGTTTTATAACAAGAACTTTAAACAATAGTGAATATCCACCCACTGTTGTCAATTCGGTGATTCATAATAAGATCACTGAATTCAGAAAGATTAAGCCAGTAGTTATAGCTAAATGTCTGGGGTATTTAAAACTTTCATGGATTAGAGAAAAGGGTGAAAACGTAACTAAGCAAATTTCTTCAGATGTACAGAAGTGTTATTTTTCTGCTGAAATGCATGTTGCATCTAGTTCTGGTTCTGGCTTAAAGTTGTAAGGAAGTTTTCCCTCCTCATCAAATAAATTCTGTAGTTTGTAAATATGATTGTGGCTGTGGTGTCAGTTACATAGGGAGAACCACTCAGCGGATTGATACTAGAATCAAACAGCATGTTCCACTGAAAATCAGGAAGCATACCTGGTAAGAAAATAAACTTGTTCATAACACTTATTGTTCCTCAATTTGTGAACATCTTATAAAAAATAGCAAGTGTGCCATGGAGTTTAATGTGGATTGGTTTTCCGTATTGTCCAATTCACATTCACTTTTCCATTTGAAAGTGCTGGAGTTTGTTTATATCAGGTCTTGCAGACCCTCACTGTGTAAACAGCGACAGTGTTTGCTGGGCTTTGCTGTGATCAGTCTCTAGCAGTTCATTCCCCTTTCCCATCATGGACTAATTCATTTCTCACACCTATTGTATTTTAAAGTAAGTTCTCCAAATTATAAACTTTGATAAGTGCGAGCGAAACTGGTTGTTCTTTGTTTTAAATTTTATTCTCATTATACCCTGTAATATTAAATTACTTTTAAAGCAATACTCAAGTTCTGTACCATAAAAAACTCATTTTAAATATATATAATGAGTGATCATTAGAGTGTATTAAAGGTTTTGATATATTAGGTTGTTACATAAATTTGTTCATTTTATTAATAATTTTTTTTAATGATCATTATTTATTAATAGTTCTAATGAATCATTCAACAATGTTTATGACCTACTGTTAACAATTCACTAATTTTTCAATACCTCAAAGATAGAAATCACTACAATTTAACTCGAAAAATTCATCAAGCCACATATTACGCTCCACATTGTTGTTTAATGAAACATCCTATATCACTGGTCAGGTTTTTTCAACAAAATTGCCTCTTTGAGCCTGTTTATTTGTTCAACATTAGCATTGACCATTTGGTTGTTTTGAAACATTTCATCTCCATATACAGCACAAATGCCTTGAGCAGCTTTGCTAGTTTTGTGACCTTGATTAAAACCAAAGAGAATTTACCGACTCATTCTTGTCTACTGTGCATTCTACATCAAAGAGGTGTTTAATCTGAAATAAAATTTCAGTAATGTTTGACAATAGTTTCACAGGACAACCAGAATTATTAAGAAGCAAAAACTGCTATGAAAGATTTTTTTTTTTGAGATCATTTGCAGAACATTAGAAAAAATATATTTGAATATATGTCACAACCTAATATTTGTTTAATAACTATGGCCTATCATATCCTGAGTTATGTAAACAAATGGTTAAAAATAAAATTTTAGCTTGTATTTGTGTGGAGAAAGAACAAAAATTCTGATTTCAGAATCTATAATATTGTATGTAATTGACTTTTGCTATATCTGTGGTGGAGATTTTTGGTGGCCTAACAGTGAATAGAAAATGGAATAGGTGAATTTGTAAACATATAATGCAACCATTGCCCAAGATTTCCACTGACCAAGTAAAGATCATTCCATGTTACATTTCAATCCTTAATCTCATCAGTGTGCTTGAAAGCTGGGAAAGCTGGAAAAGCTGCATGCTCGCAAAGTAATACAATAAAAGAAACATCACAGCAAGAAATAAGAAAGTGAACCCAACCCTGTTTATATGTAAGTGTTTATTCAGGGTTTCAACTGCTTGTCAGAGTTTGTAGGTAGGTGATACTTGGAACAACTTCTGCTATCTCAACTTGTCCACATACCAACCCCTCACTCATCTGCTCATCCCAATGTGATGGCTGGCAATATAAAAGAGAAGCTTTGGAACTATGACACAGACACAACTCTCCCCAATCTAAAGCATAGCTGTTAATATAGACCAGCACCCGGATATAACTGTTTTCAGTTTTGTTGCCACTTGAGCCCTGGAAATCCCATATCCACCTCTTTACTTCTCATCACTCATTTTGTTAAAAGTAATGACATTTAGAAGACCGAACTTTAAAAGGAATCATCTGCTTCAAACACTTGTGAGCAAGATAAACCCACCTTTTCCCTTTCTATGTGGGTGTCCATAGTATCACAAATTGAGTTCAAACTTTGGCTGGGACAGTTTTCATTTACTTAACATTAATGCCGTTGGGAAAGATATTAATTCATTTCTCCCTTCAGAGCACATAAAGCATGAGAATAGTTTGGCAGTTAGGTCTCATAATTTCACTCTTGAAATTGCTTGTCCTAACTGCAAGTTCTATGCTAACAGTGTCTTCTTCTGCACTTTTTCTTATAAAATTCTCTTCCAAATTTCCTCTCTCCTTGATTTATGTTCTTTTATTGTCCTCTCTGCTTCTTTCACTCTTAGTAATCCCTTGTATCTTAGTGGCTTTTATTGTTTTGCTTGGAGAGAAATTATTAAAGAAATGTGGAGCCATTTAGCTTCGTAAAGGAAGTTTATTTTGGATATTTGACATTAGATTAGATCAAAAATCATTCTTTGTTGCTGGTACCATGAAACTTAACCTGTCACATGTTATTTGAAGAGGTGATGGGAACTGCTGAGTTGCATAGGGAGGTGCTATAAAAGAATTACTCAGTATGAGAAATGAAATAAAAGTAAATGAAAATCTATGGTTATTGCATTTAAAGAAAGTAACCACTTAAATTCCTAGTTAGCCTTTATTTTTTTATAAGATACAGCTCAATGGGGGAAAGACAGACTGGTATCCTTCAATACATCCAAAACTAAGGTAATAACATTTCATTACCACCAAGCAGATCCTAAATCTACACCAATCTTGATGAGTGGTCATACTCTTAAAGAGGCTCCTTACCTCAAACACCTACGGAGTCTAAAGCTCACTCCTGACCTCAAATAGAATGCATATATTAGTGTCATCACTAACAGTACTAGAAGAATGGTCATTTTTGATATCACTCCAACAAAGTAAAAATTGCTTGAAAACATACAAAAAAACAGTCTGTGCCTTTTTGTTTAGGATAATTTTTCCCTTAAACTTTGTAAGGTTTAATAATTTTATTTTTAACCCCAGTGCACAATTATAAAAATGAAGAACACTGGCATTCATCACACAAATGTTTTTTTCTGTCATAATTGAATTTGAGTGGTTTTTACAAATTTCTAAGCTCAGTGAACTAGTAGAATGAAGAAGATTTAACAGACCTCATATATATTAGCTGCATTATTCATACATTAAATGAAACTCTGGGAAATGGTTAGTGGTAAAGTTGAATTTTGTAAATTATTGTTAGCCTCATCAGACTGGATATCATTTGTAATAGAAACTCTTAAAACTTCACAGGCTCTCTAATTTCAATAATATGACACTTATTAATCTGTAGGAAAGTATTGTGTAAAACCAGAATTAAATTACTAGTGATAAATTGTCATTTGTGCATTTTATTATGCAACATGAACAAGAAATCAGTGAGCCAAGTTTGAATTCCTGTTGAATTTCTTGCATTCACTTATGCACAAATACACTTGGGAAAGGTATTAATTCATCTCTTCTGCCTCCAGCTAAAGGTTAAATAAAAGGACAGATTGGGTTCTATAGCCTTGGTTGGTAAACGGTCTACCACAGAAAGTAATGGCAACATACTGCGGGAAAATTTTCTGCTCAGTCATTCATGTCTCTTTCGAGACCTGATCACCCAAGCATGTATCATATGTGGCACTTAAATGACTGATGATAATAAAACCAACCAAAAAATTGTGAACTGATGTCATTAATACTTTTTATTTTATTTTTTATTTTTTTAGGCTGCAGAAAAGTTGCTTGTCTCATTAGGAGCTTTATGTAAAGCTGACATACCAAAATCTTTCAAAGAATCCAAAAGTGAGCAATTAATTTTTTTTTTTTTATATTAACTTATTTTCTTGAAATCATGACATGATCTTTTTTTTATTTGATGATTGAAAACCTGAAACTTTAAAAAGATCTTTTAAAAATAAATTATTCAGATTATTGGCCTCATATTTTAATACTATGAGCAAAATCTTAGAATCAGTCCACATTGAAATGTCCAGTAATAACAAATCCAACACTGAGATCAGCTTATGGAATGATAAATTGCCCAAAATAACAATCAGAAAGAATCATTGTTTTAATAACTACTTTCAATACTATTTCAAATATGGAGGAAATATCCTCAAAATATGAAAAAAATTGTTCATCTGCTTTTATCTATTTGTTTTTAGATGTTCTTACAAAACTGACAAATACTGGACAGAGTATGGCAACACTTCCTGTGTCTCCTCGTTATGCAAAAATGCTAGTATTGGCTCATCAGCATGGTCTTATGCCATATGCTATAGCTATGGTGGCTGCTCTATCAGTTCAAGAATTTTTTCTACCTATCAAAAAAACTCAGGATGGGGTAAGTATATTGTTACGTTAATCTCTTGTGTGTGAGAATTATTTTAAGATACTTTTGAAACTAAGTGTTTTTTCATTGATAAATTACTTTTTAAGTTTTTTGTTTCATTAAAACACTTTAATAACGAAATGTAATATAAGTGTAATAAGTACAGAAAAGTGTATTAAATTTTAATAAATAGTTGAATTTTCATAGGTTTTAGCCTGTTACTGTTTTTCGGCAAAGTATTTGAGGCTCCAATCAATGCTGAAGTAGTTAAGCATCTCACCTCTCATGACCTAATCTCTGACAAATGATATGGCTTCCACTTTGCAGGTGCTAATGGCCATCACTGAATATCTTGATAATAATGACAAAGCTGAAGCTGTTGCTCTTGATATCTCTAAGGTGTTTGATATGATTTGTCATGCTGGCCTTTTGTGCAAGTTCTAGGACTACTGTATTTCTTTATAATTGTTTGGTTTAATCCAATCATTCATACTAAATCATAAAACGAAGGTTGTTTTGAACGGGCAAACTTCCAGATTCTTTCATACAAGCATGAGTTGCTCAAACCTGTATCCTAGGTCCTACACTTTCTCTGATTTTCATCAATGATCTTCCTGATGTAATCAGTTTCAAAGTAGGCATCTATGCAGAGAACACCACCATTTTCTCCTGTCTCAATAAGAAATCTGCCAAGGTTAACAAAGTAAACCTGGTTGCTGCCCTTCAGAAGGACCTCCAATCTGTGATTGAATGGGGTAGGAAATGGATGACACTAGTTTTCTAGATAGCAAAACACTGTGCCTTCTTGGCCTCACAAATGACCTCAAATGGAATGATACATTACTTGTGTACTCAAATCACTAGAATCATGGGTTCCACTTGATTTGAGTGAAAAGAATTTTTTGGATTCTATCTGTGAATTGCTGTATAAACACAATGAAAATGCACACACACCCCACTTTTTCTTTTTTTTTTTTTTTTTTTTTTTTTAAAGCAAATTGTGATGAGTGATGAGAAATGGATTGTTTATATCAATGTTCAGCAAAAAAGAAAAAGAAATCAAAAAATCACATGAAAAATCTTAAGCACAATACCTTGTCTGTCATTTTTAATGAAACCTGCATAAAAGAAATTGTTGCCCAAATGCAAATACACACACACACACACACACACATGCACGACCAGCAAATTTTCTTGCAAACATTTTTCACTGAATACAGCCAGCAAGGAAGGGGGCGCTGAAAAGTCCTTGACTCTAGCCACTTTTTAAAATCTGAATAAATGTTTTTAGGATGCTTAAAATAAAATTAATTTAACAACATTAAGTTTATGACAGATTATTTTCATAATTAAATTTTGTTTTTGTTTTTAAATGAAATAATTGAACCTTTAATGTCAGATTTTTTTTTTTTTCAGTCTGGAAATAGAACAAACCAAGATTTTGCTGCCAGTGCAAGAGCTCTCTGGTCTGGAAGTGTAAGTTTTACTTTAGATTTAGTTTCTTTATATTAAATCATTAAAATATAAAAAATATAACATTAAATATAGCAGAGTTGTGAAGGATTTTAAATGAGTTTGAATTCTAAGCTTCAAATCTGTGTTGATTAAAAAAAAAAACAAATGATAATTTTTAATGTCAGGTCTCTTCATAATGTCGATGATTATGGCTTTCTATAGATTTTAGTTTTTATGTTAATTATCTGTGAATTGCTATGTCTTCCTGAGAAATATAGTGGAGTACTTTCCTATTGTCTTCACTTATGTTACTCTTTGGTTACCACTCAATGTTAGAGAGTTCAGTCTACCCTGCTATTTAACTCATAGTTAAAAGAGAAAGATGGATTCTCTCACAAGGGCATTTGTGTGAAAGTGAATGAAAACTAAGCCAGAATTTGAACTTGTCAATTTCATGTTCCACACCAATAATAATTAACAGTATTTGTATCCTTTCTCTCCTCCCCACAAGAAAAGGAACAAATTAACCTTAATTAAGAAAAGATATATTTTCAAACAAGAACAAAATTAATAGTGGAAAAAGTATTTAGACATTGATCTTGTATTTTAATATTTAGCCATGTTTTCAATTACTGGTTAGTCATGCTTTTCTTTCCTTGTGTGTGTTTTTTTTTTTGTAATTATCTCACCATTTTTTTGTTATCGTGTTACTCTCTTCATTGCAAATGACCTTCAAATCATTGTTTTTGGATTTATCCTGATGAATTTGATTTTTCAAGTTTCATGTAAATCTGTAAATTTTTAATTGGATTCCAACCAGGAATTGTAACTAAATTTGTACTATTTCTGAACAAATCTTTTGTTATTTTAGCTGTATACTTTTGATTATCTTGTTGAAAGATTCAACCATTCCACCGAAGAAAACAAATTAGCTTGGAAGCTAATAGATCTGATACACCATTCTATTCAATTAGATGATCTGCCTCTATATCATTGAAAAAGAAACACTCCAAAATCATGATACTTCTATGTCCATGCTTTACTGAAAGAAAATAAAAAACACTAATTTAATCTTTTTTTTTATACATGATGAACTGGGCTGTAGTTCCAAATTCCAATTTTTATTTCATTCAACCAAGAAATTTTTTTTTTCAAATATTATTTGCTGCACATTCTTCTTGCAACTTAATAAATTTTATTTGTAATAGCAATTGAATTTTTTTTGTATTTTAGAAGAGTAAAATATAGAAAACAAATCAGATAAATAAAGCAGAAATTTAACCTATTTAACTTTTAATTATTATTAATTCTTGACAAGTATTTATTGCATTTTATTTCTGTTGCTGTTCATCACAGCTCTCAGGCCATCATTCTGTAGCTGATTGTAAGCAGTATGGGTCAGAAATAAAATTTTAAAAAAGCCTCTGGCAAAATTCAAATATATATTCTTTTTTATCTGATTAGTGAAGCTGCATAATTAATTAGACTAGAAACATTATTGGTTACAGAATCTAACCTAGATAGACAAAGCAAAAGGAATGAGCTGAAATCTTGCTAGACACTTATTCTGTAATACTTTATTCATTGTTGCTTAGAATGACTGAGTTGTAATAAAAAAATCAACTGAAAGGAGATTAAAGTCAGTAATAATATCATTTCATCTAGTTGCAATAAAAATCAAGAGAAATATGTTGAAATAAATATTATACTCATTAATAATGAAAATACTTCATCTAAATTCAAAATAATATTACTACTAATACTATTTGTAATTCATGTTTATTTTGATTCCCTTTCCTTTTATTAAGATAAAATTTACATAATTGTTTTCATCTTGATTTGCAGGGTCATTCTTTGTTGCTAGGTGATCCAATGTTACTTTTGAAAGGTGTTGGTGCCTGTGAATTTGATGGAAATGTTGATCAATTCTGTGATAAGTTTTGCATCAGAACCAAAGGAATGAAAGAAGTTCGTAAACTAAGACTTCAGCTGACAAATACCAGTATGTATCTTTTAATTCATCTATAGATATAAAGAACCTATTTCTTCTTATCACCTATTAATGTCCACCATCCCATTTTTAGAGCGGTGGACATTGAGTTATAAGTAAAAACCTATAATTAATATGGCTTTTTATTTTAGTTTTTATAATGCCGACTTCTACTGTGAGCATTAACAGGTTAAAGAATAATTATTAGCTGTAGACATTTTTTAGTTAATATTAAAGATGGTTTGTTTTAAATGTGTATACATTATATTTATCTCTTTTGAGATATAGAAACTTAGATTAATATTAATTGATTTATCTGACCTCTAAGTGTATCATTTCATAAGTATCATTATTTGATGAAAAAATTACACTGCATTTAGACATATGAATCTGTTGTTAACATTTCGGTCTCTCACATGGTATGACATCATAGAAAGGCATTACTAATTTACGATCTACGTCTTCTTTTCAGTGACTGTTATTGTCACATAGCAATGTTTTATGTCAACACAAAAAAAATATCTTCTTTGATAGTGGATGATGTCTTAATGTTGTTGTCCTTGAAACCACTCTGAAGATGGCTCATGTGAGCCGAAAGCTTAGAACCAGCATAATAAAACAATATCCAAATGTTGTATAACTTTTGTCTTTATTTCTACCAGAAATATGAGCCAAAATATGATGTTTAGAATGGCTCTTGATTAAGTATAATAGACATTCGTTGTCTGTTATATTTAACAATATATGTTATATATTCTTCATTTGTAAACAACTTATTACACACCTAGGTTTCTACCATGAGTGATGTCTTCCGGCAATTTGCAAATTGCCGGAAGACATCACTCATGGTAGAAACCTAGGTTACGTAATAAGTTGTTTACAAATGAGGAATATTCAAAAGTTCTACAATAAATAATGAAAATACTTCATCTAAATTCAAAATAATATTACTATATTATTATTGAACACTTTTTTATACAAATGTGTACTGGTCTAATTTTATCATGACCAAAAAGTAAGTAATTAAACAATCAGTATATATATATAATTTGCCAAAATGTCAGAAACCAGATGACTTGTATTAATTAAAATCTTCAGTAAACAAAAAAAACAAAAAAAACTGTAAGTAAACATATTTATATTTTTATTTTCAGTAAACCTTGCTGTTCCTGGGATAAATCTTTGCATTGATCCTAAAATGGAACCCCCTACTGAATCTCATGCTAAGTTATTGCGACAGATAGTTCTGGCTGGTTTCGCTGATCATGTTGCCAGGTAAAACTAAATCATTTGATTTTGATTTTTATTAATTATTTTACCGTTGAGATTCAACTATAGACTAAATTTGTAATATTTTTACTCAAGCTGGTTTTATTTTATCTTATCCACAAATTTTAATTACTAGACATTTTTATTTATATCTCTCTTACTCTATGATTACTTCAAAGTAAAAATTTAACTGAATCATTTATTCAGTACTGAAATATTAACTGACAATCTAAAATTTATTTTGATTTTTTTTAACCTGAAAATTACTTTTGTATTGTTGAAGGTACATGTAGCCGAGCTGTGAATTGTGTTCAAACTTCATATAAGACAGTTTGCATTCACTTTGTTACTAATGTCCTTGGGAAATGTATAAATCCACTTTTAGCCATCACTTATAGGTAAATAGAGAAGAGCAGTTGGAACATCCTGGCCTTACAAGGCAATTTAAATTTGGCACTGGACTAACAATCCATCCCTGGGGCACCCTGACATGGTGTAATGGTTAGCAAGCTTGTCTTGCTAGAATCTATTACAACTGAGTAGTGAGTTCGATCCTCACTGGGTACCCTATACCTTCAGACTTGTGCCACATCTAAGCTTAGTAAATCAAATTCATCCTTGTGAATATTCAGTTGGGAATTGAAACTGCAGCAGCATCATTTGATGTGGTTACAGTTCTTAAATCTGTAGCAAGAAACACACACATAATAGATTTAATTCTTGATTATGTATAAAATTGTAACTTCTCAGTACAATGCACAACATGATTATGGATAAGACTGACTTCACTATTATCATATAAAGTTAAAATAATATTACTGGAAGTTGCAGAGCAAACTAATATTTAAAAGGTTTAATAAGTTAAAAATAAATTTTTAATGAATTCGTATTGCAAGTAACAAGTTTGTAAACATTATTGGATGTTATGAAGATATTTTCATTTAAAACAATTTTTTTCATAGACGAATTGATATTTTACCTGGAGACTGCACAGAGGAAAGGAAAAAGCAGTTAAAATATGCTTATGAGGTAAGGAACTTTGTTCAGAAATTTGTTTTTACTTAAGATATTAAGTAAAACTGTTTAGGTAACTTGTGATATCACAGGTAGGAGTTATTAAAGAAATCAAAATTTTCATTCCCTTTACTGACTTTAATGATGCAGCAAAATTTATTTGTAGGAGATGGGATGTTTTGGTGCTTTCTGCCTTTGAGCCAGGTATATATCTATAAGCAAATTTTGGATTTTTTTCAATACCCACTGAATTTATCATTACTCCCCTACTTTGCTTTAATCATTCTTCTGTACAGACAGATTAAAAATTTACGGTACTAAGGAAAAACAAATTTCTGATTAAATGCCTGAAATTTGTTTTAACAACAATATTTGGCATTCAGTGTGGTGGAGATTATCAGTGATCAGGAATTAAGGCAAGCATTATTACAAGGGATGCTGAAAAGTTTTTGATTTAAATGTCCTTAAAAAATGCAATATTTCATCATTTGGTCAAATTTTGGAAAGTGGCATAGAATGAGAACTTTTCAGCACTCTTTTAAAAAATGAGGCAATTATATGTATAATTATATTTATCTCATATCAAATATATATGTGTACATGGTTATTAATATTTTTTTTCTACTTACCTTCCCAATTCAGACATTGGAAACCTCAGACCCTGTTTGGATCCATCCAGATTCAGTTTTGTATAAAAAGCGACCAAAATATGTTGCATACCAACATATTCATGAAACTTCAAAGCCTTTCATGAAAGGTATTGTGAAATTACAATATTAAAATATTCACTTATTATATTTAATTTATTTCATTTGTATTTGATCTTTTCTGAACTTGCTACAAATTCTTTCTAAATTGGTTTAATTTGTATTAACATCCCAAAATTATTCTGTTTTGTTTTTTTTATTACTTACAAACAACAATATCTATTCCTTCAAATTTCAAAACATTGTACCAACAAATATTTGTCTTTCAATGACAAATGAATAATTGCTAGAATCACATGTTACAAACACTGATTTAAATATTAATTTTTTTTATTAATCATCCTGTACAAGGCCTGGGGAGCACTCATTGTAAAGGGTTAAGTTAAAGGGTAGTTTATATGGATAGGAGGGAAAGATAATGGTTGATTTTAGACTTAGACAGGTCAAGATTATAGTGATCATGGAAACATCGACTTTAGAATTTGTTCCAAAGGGCTGTGGTTTGCAGGAAGAAGCTGTTTGAATGGAACTTAATTCTTGCCAATGGAATACAGAGGAAGTGTGGGTGGTTAGCTACTATGTAAGTGGTATAGCAGATCTTAGCCATGAAGGTTAGATCTGGTAGTACCAAGTGATACAGGTACAAAGACTTTCCATGGTAGTAGCAAAAGTGCAGTGAAAGACTCGCCACATCTTGCCTGTGAGTAGAGAGATAGGTTGGAGCAGGGAAAAATAATTCTTCTCCAACAAGGCCTTTTGAATTCTGTCACGACTAGAAAGTGAAATCTGGGCAGCTCCTACCCAGATATGGCAACAGTACTCTATTTTCAGTCTGATCTGCTCTTATAAAGGAAGAGGAGTCAGGTACCAACTGGAGTGGTATAAGAAGCCAATCATTTTGCCTGCATCTTTAGTGATGGATCATATGAGTTCCACTTGAGGTTGGATGAGTCTGAGGCTCAATATCCTCTCAAGGCATAGAGTATATTCTTAGGTAAATCATTTATATAAATCAGAAAGAGCGTTGGTTCGAGAAGATGCTTGCGTTGACTATAAGGGCCTCAGTGGATTGGCCATTAATAACTACCTTCAATTATGGGTTGAATAGCAGGACAGATTGGGTTCTGTAGCCTATTTGGCAACTGGTCTACTACAAAAAAATCTTCTGCCTAGTCAGTCATGTCTCAAGAAACATGATCATCCAAGTTTGTATCACGTATGGCAATTAACTGATTGAATTTACTAAATAGTTGGTTATTGACCTTTGTATGTGGTTGGTTTGAATTAATTTTCTCATCTTTTTTTCTCCCGCCACACATTTTGACTATGCGCCCTCAGCTTTACTACGATATCTGTTGTGTCCTAGAATATTACAGAATCTTGTTCAGAGGGAGCATGCATGTTGCATCCAATATTCTGTTCTTGTGATGCTTTCTTTGTGACCTCCTTCTGAAATTTGCACATATCTCTTGGACTATGTCAGAAAGGGGACGTACTCAGCCTAATCTACTAATCAAATATCTGAAGGGAGGTGCTTCTTGAGACAGACTGAAAACATTTCATCTCTTGTTTCTTCCTAAATTAAACTAGATAAATGGTTTAGAGAAGAAGCTTGACTAACTAATTATCAATGGAACTTGTAAGATAGAATGAAAAAAAGTCTAATGTTACTTTCCCTATAAATTCAACTTTGTTCTGATTCAAATGTTTTACTTTTTTTTTTTTTTCAGTGGTGGCTGGTATAGAGCCAGAATGGTTTCCTTTAATGCTACCCAATATGTGTACTTTCTCAAAGCCAGAAGAAGAACCAATACCAAGATATGATTCACAGAAAGGAAAAGTTTTTTGTCATATGGGAGGCACATTTGGTGAGTTAAAAAAAAAGAAAATATCAAACTACATTGATTGCTTTCACTCTTCATTTAAACAAAATTAATGATTTTAACTATTTTTTTCCATTTTAGTTGCTTCTTCAATTTGTTTTTTATTTTGTTCAATCCAATTTTGTTGTTTAATGACCCATAGCAATTGTTATATATCTGAAATTTAAAAAAAAATAATTATACTATTAAATTTACTTACTCATGCAACTTTTGGCTTGTCCATCCTATTAAGTATAATAGAATCTTATCCCTGCAAGTATTTTATTGTAAATATTTCTAATAAAGACATACATTATCGGTTTAAATTGACAATGTATATTTATTATATATATAAGTTTAACATCAATTTTTTAATACCAATTTTATAGTGAAAACATTGACATAGATAGTAAAATTTGAAATATTGTATCTTACCTGTTTTTACATTTTTTAGGACCTCAATCATGGCCTTTTGTACCTGTGGAAATGGAATATCCATCTGGTATAGATTGTTGCAGATGGTTTGCTAGGTTCTTACTAGAAGGACTTGTGTGTCCCAAATTAAAGAAATTTGTTCCAGATCTTTCTGAGCCACCTTGCATTATGATTAAATTCTGGTCAAAGTAAGTTTTATTTATGGTTTAATGACTTTTTGAAGAAATTGCTTTTGTATTTTACCAAATCTAAAATTAAAATATTTTTACTATATTTTTTTGAGACAGTCATTTATTCTCTTTATAAAAAAATATAGAGAGTGATTATCAATTAGGAAAATTAGAGACCTTAGCAATTGGAAAGGTGAACAAAACATGGCAATATCAGTATTAGTCTTATTTACTGATGAATTTCATTGGACTTCAGTTCAATGAAATTCATAAATTTGAGAATCAGAAAAAAAAATCAATTTGTTGAAAACTTATGGCTTCTTAGTTGATGCACTTGCAGAACTAATATCTGGCCCTTCAGAAATGTAGTACAAGTCATCACATATATGAGGAGATACAGATCTTGGAATGTAGAAAATAGAGCATGCAAAAGTTGTCACATAAGGAAAAAAAGCATTAAATTTATTTCTGTGTTTAAGAACACTACTCATCTTAATCAGTAGTTAATATAATGCACATTGGCATGAACTATAACCTCAAGGTTGAAGGTCAAAGCAAACCAATCTTGTAAATGTTTTCATTAGATCTATGCAGAATTGAATTTATCTTAAAAAAACAAACTGCTTAATATTTATTAAGTTGTTTATTTTCTATATTCTACAACAGATTAGATCACTCAAATTCTCTTTAGTGAGTAGCTCTTTATAATTGTTTTAATAGTCACTTATAAAATATTTTCTCATTTAGGTTAAAACCACAGACTGAGGTTTTATTAAAACCTTTATTGGCTGCAAACATTTCTACCAAAAAATCACTTCTCAAACAATGGCAAAAAGATAATACCTGTAAGTAAAAGAATATTTCATATATTTTTTTAATCAGTTAAAATTACTTAATCTACATTTGGATTAATATGTTCTCTTTCTTATCCTTTCAGTTTTGCTATTTGAATATTCTCGCTGGCTTCCCGAAGAACATCATCCTGAATTAAAGAAGCAATGGCCTCCAGTTTAAATTTTTCTATCTGTAAATGTGTTTTTTTTTTCTAGAAAACAAAGTTCTCAATTTCAATGCAATATAATTTGGAAAACCTGTATCAATGAACTTAAATTCTTGTAAATGGCACATCAAATTTAGAAATTCTTTTGGTTCCCTTGTTACTTTTAATGAAACTAAACTGCATCCATAAAGGAGGGGCATACAGTTTAATAACCCAAAAGAGACACACTTTAAAAAAAAAAAGCTTTGATATAGTGAAAGACATTTCATAAAACTTTTTTTTTGTTTTTTACAATTTAAAAAAAAATCATTGTAATAAAAAAATCATCAGAAAAATACAAAAAACCAAAATCAAGTGCTTCACACAAAATTTTACTATTAAGACCATGAATAAGTTCTCACTGATTTTCACAGCTGATCCCACCAAATGCAGAACAGAAGCTTTGACCCAGGGATATTTGACTTTGACGCCAATATTGATGCATGGCCAGGCCTATCCCACAATTTTCTACATTTAGGGTTATCATAGCGTATCCACTTTCATTGCTAGTCATGATACAATGCAAAAAATGTGTCCTTTCTTGCCATTGAAGCAGCTGTTCACACATGACAAGTTGCTGTTCAATGTCTCTATGCTTCAACTTGTACGGCATCCAGTGTCCTTAGTTTTAAATCATTTCTAATGCTTTCAAATGTTTCAAAACTGTTCTGTGATCAATTTCTAATGATTTTGCAAGTTCAGCTTGCACCTCTCATGAGAATCATCTAAACCAATATCTGCATGTTATTTTCTGACAGAGCATGGTTGCCGTAAATTTTTAAATATAGTAGTGCAGTAAAATTGCCTGCAAATACACTTACTTTGGCACAAAATCCAGCATCTTTAATGCTATAAAAAGCAAATTTGTTTACACTTCAGCAAAATGGCATACACTGAATTTTCAGCTTGCTTATAGTACTTCCTCATAGATGCATTACCATCTGAAACTACACACACAGTTCTGGGAACACCATCTGTTGGAAAACAGCAAAACTTATTCAAGGTCCTAATATATTATATTTCTGAAACTTATTTGAATGACATCTCCTTCTTAAGCCCAACTTTATAAATGCTGGGTAAGACTTCCAAGTGAGATTTGCTTGTTAATCATCAAGTGTACAATGGAATAGTTTTCGAAATTACTTGATATATAAAAATGCAATGTGCCAAACAAATACTTTCTCACCTGTGAAGGAAAAAAGAAAAACTGAAATTTATCAGCTATAATGCATGCAGACAGAAGAAAGAATAGATTAAAAAGCAAAGTACTTTGTATTTCTTTCACTCTTTTTATCAACACAATCTCTCCCCATAGACTTATACACAAAACAAGTATATTAATGTTTAATGAAATGTTTGTACCTTTTTATTTTTATAAATTTATAGTAGTGTTTTTGAAGCAGCACACTGTCAGTCTTTAAAATTTAAAAAGTAACATTTATATATTTGATGTTTTTTTCTTCCTTTGATTTTTAGTTATTTTACTCCTAGCAAGGCAATAATGCGACTAAGATGCAAGGGCTTACTGGGAGTGAAAGAGAATAAGACTTTAGTGAGGAAAAAAAAGACAATACAATTAGTGTTGCATTTAAATTTTTGAAGATGGTAGAGAAGCAAGGAACCAGAAAAGAAGTAAGAAAAGAAACTAATTTATGGTTACACCTAACTAGTAAATCGATGAGACCTAGTTGCCAATCTAGTCGAATGTTTAAATTCATCTAGTCGAGGTATCAAGAAATAAAGTTTATCAGAACTATTGCATGAAAATATTTCTAGAAAAGACTGAGGAAATGTGACTGAAGTCGAGGTCCCAGATCAGGACAAATAACATTAAAAACTCTTAAGTTTTTTTCTAGAATCTTGATATACCAGACAGAAATATTTGATGAATGGATTCTGATAAGAAAAATTGTCTGGCACAACACAAAAGGATAAATGATTCAATATAACCTTCCACTTCATGTCTGCGGACAACATGAGCCAAGGGGGACATAAAGAGTTGCTTCCCTGGAAGTTATCATCAGCCATGCTAGTGTAAAGCAAAAATTGTTCTCTGTGATGATTAATAATTAGCAGTTTCATTTTAGAAGTGTTAAAATTTACAAGTCATTCCTTACTCCTGATTGGCAAGTGCACTTGATAAACAACCTCCAGTTTTACTGTCATACCTTGCAGGCTTATTGATGAAGATAAAGCACAATGTAAGTCCAAGGATAGAGCCTCGGAAGACTTCTACATTAATGTGAAATGATCTAGAGGTGTGTCCATTCAAGACAACTTTCATTATATGATTTGTCAAGGGTTAACAATGATTGGATTAAGCCAAACATTTTTTCAGAGACACCATAGATTTTTAGCTTGTCAATAAGATCAGCATGCCAAATAATATCAAACACCGTCAAAATAATCTAAAGCCATAGTCCAAGCTGAGCATTGCCATACTTATCTAAAGACTGATAGACAAATTCAATAACTTAACATACAGGCAGTAAACCTAGAGAAATGAAAGCCATGCTGTTTATCTGAAAGAAGGTCATGTTAAATGAGATGCTTAACAATTTTGGTGTTGCTGAAAGCCTTTAGTACATTTTTTTTTTTTTAAATCAATAATTCAAGAGGTCAGAAGGTCTACCAGAGTTCTTAAAAACAGGAACTACAGAGGAGGGTTTCTAACAAAATAGAAGCCAAAAAGCAGCAAAGCATTTATTATAGAATTTGGAAAGAACAGAAGCCAGTTCAGGAGCACATTTTCTTAGGACAATTGCAGAGATACTGTCAAATCTGGAAGCTTTGTGAGGATTTGTTTTAGAGATGATAACAGAAACTATGAATGAAGTTATGTGCATATTACTCAGTAGAGATTCCATTCTAGGTGAAAAATCAGGTAAACAAACTCCTGAAAAGTCAAGAGTGGAGTTGGAAGAAAATTTCTCTGCAGTAGATAATACTTTAAAATGATTGAGGAGTTGTTCTTGTTCAGTACACACTTAAAGTGCCACCAGTAATCATATGGGATATATGCTTGGGTGATCATGTCTTGAAAGAGACATGGCTGGGCAGAAAATTATGCCGCAGTAGGTTGCCATTGCTTTCTGCAGTAGACTGGTTACCAGCCAAGGCTATAGAACCCAATCTGTCGTATTATTTAATCCATAACTGGAGGAAAGAGATGAATTAATACCTTTCCCAAGGGTATTTGTGTGTAAGTGAATGTAAATAGTATAGAGGCTATATAATGTCTAATTCTATTAGAGACTTTGCTTCATTGAGGACATGCTTTCACTAATTGCAAGCAGATAAAGAGAAACCACTGTTATGGTTTCGCCATATGTGATTCTGTGGGCTATAGCAGCTGAACAGGCAAGAGTGAACTAAAGAGAAGATTGTAGTTTCACTTTTTATTTTCATTCTAGCCTGAAAGCTTTGATGCCAGTTTTTATCCAGGAAGGGACCTCAGTTGCAAAGAGAAGATTAAAAATGTCATTCCGTAAGGTGTCGTAAGAAAATCCTGAAATGCCTTATTAATAGGAAGTTCTTGCCTCATTGACAAGTGAAAAGAATTATCTACAGACACTACTGCACAATCAAAGTTGCCAAGAGGACAAATGTAGAGCATGACAGGAGGTAAAGAAAGATAAAGTAGAGATATGTATCCATCATTATTACTAGGGAAACAAGTAGGTAAGTCTGCTATTTGAGTGAGATTGAGTAATTAAAAAGTTCAAAGTATGGATGTCAGTAAGATCAGTCGCATTAGAGTGATGAATTAACTTGACATGATGGGCATTGAAGTCACCAAACACAAAGATATTTGCAGATAAATGGAGAGAGAAAATCTATACTATCAGATATTCTCTCTAGCAAGCAACAGTCCTGATTAGAAAATGAACAATATAGGAACAGATAACTGACCAAGTTTAATAGTGAAAGTTAGAAGCACATATAAAAACAATCTAGAAACTCAAGATGCAGTTTCCTTGCCATTAGATGTTGATGAACATACTACCCAAGGCTAAGGATGTGGATGAGTCCTTTCGAAAGAGTGAAAGATAGCCAGGAATAGAGAAATCAATGGTAGAGATTGAAGAGTTTTGATATAGCAAGTGTATCTAGAGAACATTCCAAGAGAAACAATTTTGCACTGCAGAAAAGGTACAAATACCACAAATGTTGGAGAAAGAAAGAAAAATGCCAAGGAGCTTAGATTTTTTTCCAAACTGGTTTACTTTTATGTTTAATAATTTTGGTAATGATATAGGCCAAAAATAATGGCCACTGACAATTGTCTAAGGTTATATAAGTTGGCTGGTAGGTGGTGTGGGCTACAGCATAGTATGGCTTCTGGGTTGTCCATCAGAAGTGCCTGCAGGGACACCTACCTGTCCATGCGCAACACAGCAAAAACTCTGATATTGTGTGACTGTTGATTAGAGCAGCCTCTCCAAGAATTAACTAAATGGTTATGACCAGTCTTAAGGTATTAATCTCTCTCTTCCCCCCAGTTATGTTTCAAATAATAGGACAGATTGGGTTCTATAGCTTTGGCTGGCAATCAATCTACCACAGAAAGCAATAGCAAGCTACTGTGGGATAAACTTCTGCCCAGTCAGTCATGTCTCTTTCAAGACATAATTATTGCCCAAAGTGTGTATCATGTATGACACTTAACTGACTGATGGATGTGCATTGTGGTATAGTGGATATCACCCGAAACAAGAAAATCAGGGAGTTGAGTTCGAATTCCAGTTGAATTCCTTGCATTCACTTACACACAAATACCCTTGGGAAAAGATATTAATCTGTCTTTCCCCCCAGTTATGGGTTAAATAACAGGACAGATTGATTGCCAGCCAAGGCTATAGAATCCAGTCTACAGCAGAAAGCAATGGCAACCTACTGTGGGATAATCTTCTGCCCAATCAGTCATGTCTCTTTCAAGACATGATTGCCCGAGCATGTATCACGTATGGCACTTAACTGACTGATAACCAGTCAGGATGCAGAAAACAGCCAACTTGATCGCCTCAACATGAAGTGTTGTAGCCTTCATTCATATTGCCAAAAAAGCATGACAACCACCCTTATTTCCAGAAGTAACTGGAAACCACATCCTAAACATGAAACAAGGTATAAACATCTACTCATGTTCAGAAGATGGAGAAAAAGGAAAAAGCTGACCTATATTTACTTCTCTTGAGAAAAGAAATGAATGAATAGATTAGTAAATAAAAATCTTAACACACATACAGAGATGTTAGAAGTATACAGTTAACCTAATATACAATTCAAGTGCATGTACATAGGTAAGGATAGTTAGCTTGGTATGTAGCTTGTCATTCTCTAATGAATTTTAATAAAAATGCATGGTTGATATTTACTTACAGTATCAAAAAAGATATACTGAGTCTGATCTGAAAGACTTAATTATTTACAAAATGTCTGTTAATTATTGTTGATCTTCATGTATTTTAGAATTTCAAAAGAAGCTATTTATTAAAATCAATACTTGATAGCATTTAATTCCTTTTAAATAATTTCAAAACAAATTAAATTTTTTTGAGAAAAAATTGCTTATAATATTGAATTTATATTATTCCAATTTTTAAAACCTTTATGTAATATCTGTCCTTCTGTATAGAAGTGAATATTGAACAATCTCATCAAGAATGAAGGAGAGGCTTGAGGGAGCAGAAATGTGGTTTTACAGAAGGATGCTGAGGATACCATGGACAGAGCATGTTTGCAACGATGAGAAGAAAACTCATACTTAACATCAGGAAAGGACAGATGATGTTCCTGGGACATGTAATGAGGAAAGAGGGCCTGGAGAATTTAATACTCACAGGTCAGATAAAGGGAAGGAGAGACAGGGAAAAACAGTGTGAGGCATACTAGTTAGGTCTGAGGAAATGGGTGGCAGAGCAGGGTTTGGAAGAAATGCCAAGTGGAAGTCCATGATCGCCTACATTCTGAAGAAACATGCCACATGAAGTTTTCCTTATTTTATCACTTTATTATGAAATGTTACCATTTTTTATTTATTATTAATATGTATGAATTATAATAACAGAATAACATTTGATAATAAAGTGATTTTGTTAATCATTTCACCTTATGCAAGGTGAAGCCACTAAGATGCAGGGGCTTAATGAGTGTGAAAGTGTTATAACTCATTTTCTAGCAGTTATAATATTAGCTTAGGCACTCACCGTGATATCTGTAAGAAATATTCTGAAAACTGACTTCAGCGGAAGTTTTTAGATTATATAGAATTCTTTATATAAACATTAGACTATTTCATTTGAGTCACCTGGGGAAGGGTTCATTTACTTAATAATGTTTCTTTTATTCTTTCTGTTGTTAAGTAGTGAGAATAATAGCAGATTAATCCAGAAGACAATAGTGATTGACATTGCACTTAAATTTTTGAAGACAAAGTTGGCCAGAAATCATGGAGCTAGAAGAGTTTCACTGCAAGAAGTCTATATTTCTCTAGATGATGTATTGTAATTATTTACACTATTCTGACTGTTGTCTTCATCTTTGATGCCATATTCACAACATTTCAGCTGTTGTACACTCCAGCCTTCTTCAGGTGATTAAAATTTCAAACTGAACTCTTTTTTTCATCTACTGGGATATTGTTCTACTCCCATGTGTCATGTCTCTTCCAGATATCCCAGTATCAGATATTTCCCTTTAACTCAACCCTTCAAGTTTGTGTTCATCTCTGCTGTAGTCAGGTATTGAACTCGCAACTCTTTGGGTCAAGTCACTGGATTACTTCAACCAATGCTGTAACACTGTAAGTGTTCCTTATGCACACGCGTTAAACGGATATCGACAGATCCTGGATTCAAACCTAGGAATAGATATTTGGAAAATATCTCTATGTGTATATATTTTTTATTCTTCCCAGAAAAATCAAATTTTTCTTTTCTTAGGAGGGGCTGAGAGTGGAAAGAGAAAATAAACACTGGGGTGGCCAAGAGAAGTAGAGAGGCAAAACACAAGGCATTTACAAGATGACATGTTGATATGATAATAATTTAACAATGTCCAGCTGGGTCTGTGAGAGGAGAGAACCCTGGTTCTCTCTTCTTCCTCATTGTCTATTGCTCTCCCCTTCACCTTACTCAGAGAAAGTAAAGAAACGATCCACCGAATTGAAAAATTATCAGGAAATTTTTGGGAAAAGGCCACCCATGTATGGATGTAATTGTAATTAATGCTGACAGGTGAATGTATAAAGTCAGTGAAATAGCGTTAGCATGGCAAGAATTGTGCATGGTTGATCTGAACCAGACAATCAAATTTGATGTTATATTTTAATGGAAATACATTTCAATGACCTCCCACCCAAGTGCCATATTGAAATGGTTTCAACAAAAACACAATGGATTTGAAAATCAAGTCAGAGAGACAGACCACAGGTTGGCAGCAGAGGTAAGTCAGACAGACAAAGAACGCGTGAAGTGAAAGATGCAAAATAATTCTCTCTCTCTTCCACACGCTAACAACAACATAGTAGCCGCAGTAGTTGTGGACACTGAAAAAGTTAGATTGTATTTTATTTTTATCATTCTCTCTTGATGTACAGAGAATTACAATACTGGCCTTCATTACTGCCTTGTTTCTTTTGTTCTGGCCTGTTTCCCTTATTTCTGCATGTGCACCCAAACACCTCTTGATTTCAGTTTTTGAGAAGGCAGTATGAAGAGAACCGTTCTTTTTTCACAGATCCGTAATTTTGTCTGAGATCAGAAATCACAACGTGGCAGAGGAAGTGAAAGATTTTCGACTGATCATTTAACATCTTTGATCACCTGAGACAGAATGAAAGTGAACAGCTGCAGACTCAAGTGTGAGTAACTTAGCACACGCAACATAATTTTGAGACAAAGAGAGGTTATGGTGTCATAATGCTTTTATCCCCTGAGCTATACAAAACCTTATGGAATCAGCACATGCTAGGCCACAAATTTCCTAAGCCAGCCAAGCATAGAAATGAATATGGGAACCAGCAATATGGAATGCTACAGAAAAACAATAATAACAACAAATTGTAATATGAGCTTTGGTAAAAACAGTTACTAAGACACTGGGTTTATAAGTCCCAAAAATTCCTACACTGATGCCCTCAGAGCTAAAGGAAAATAGCTGATACTGAAATATCCAGAAGAGGCATAGCACATGAAACTAGAACAATCTATTCCAGTGGACATAATAAAGGGTTTGGTCCAAAATTCCACTCACCTGAAGAAGGCAGGAGCCTATAATGGCCAAAACATCGTGAATATGTCTACAAAGATGAGAACAGCAGTTTGGACAATGTAAATAGTGTAAATAAACAAGAAATGCAGGGAAAAAAAACTTTTAGCATAGAACATACAATTAAATCTGACCAATTCAACTGTAGATTGATGAGATTTTGACACCAGTGTAGTACTGCACTTAAATTCATAGAGTCTAGGTGCCATAGCAGAGAGTTCATCTGAACAATTACGATGAAAGACAGTAAAGCTACATTGTCGGTGGGAAAGTGGTTGAAGCCAAGATGCCAGGTCATGAGCAATAATATTGCTGATTCTTTGGATTTTATCTCTAAATATGTAGCAGCAATATTCACTGCACAGGAAAATGATAGCCTTATAAATATGTAAGATAGATTCTTGAGAGAAAAATTGTCTAGCATGACACAGAATCAACTTTCTTAACAGCAGACCTAGCAATAGATTCAATATAATCTTTTCACTTCATTTTAGCCAAAGAAGATGCAACAAGTCACTTTCCTGGAGGTTAGCATCAGCCATATTGATGGGAGGCAGAAAGAAGTCCCTCAGATAATTAATAGAGAGAATTTTTATTTTGGAGGCATTAAAAAATTAATAAGCCATTCCTTAAAAGCAGATTGTAGGTCATTTTTAAGATCAACTGCTAATTTGACTTTATAAAACTGATTAGATTTACTATCAAGAAAATTATAACTTATTATTTTGTCATCAAGTGTTTTTGTTATCTAAAGGCTCAGTCACAAAGTCATCACAATAAGTTTCCTCTTTGATCCTATGTTGGAATTTTTTAATGAAAAATCCCATCACTTCCTTCACTTGGTGTGTAATATTATATCAGTAAAATATCTCATCAGCTCCTCCAGAATATTTCTTCATGGATATTTGACCATTTTTTTTAAAATGAGGTGCTCTCTAAGTCAAATTATTTCTCTTTATTAATTAAGTGCTGCATTTGGTGGCTTATAAAATAGCCATTTTTTAAGATAAAAAAAGACAACTAAAGAAAAAAAAAAGTAGGCATAAATATTGCCATTTTGCAAAAAATCATGTAGACCTAGAGTTCATTATCAAATCAGGAAAACTAAATTATATAATTTTCAGTAGAGCGTTAATAGTAGTGACACCAAATCTTATTAACTTATTCAGATTAAAAAATTTCTTATATCTTCCACATAGTTAAAAAAAAATTATTGACAAAACAAGATTTTTATCCTTATAGAACATGGTAATTAGTCACTTAGTATTACCATATGATTTAGTTTAATCTGCTTATTTAATCAGTTTACCTTAGTATGGTACAAAACCAGAAATTGATTTATCAGATTCTTCCAAGTAAGCATTTAACATTTTGACTTTTACTTTAGGACACTAGTAAAAAATCTACAATTATTTAACCCACCAATCTGGCTAAATTTTTATGTGAATATTTATTAAGATTACACAATCTGGAATAAATTTACAGCAGTGGGATCAATGTCACTGGTAATAACCCTGTTATCACTTTCTATTACATATTCTGTTTAATAGCATTCCTGATTTTTATTTAAAAAATATAGATTGTGATTATCAGTTAGAAAAACTAAAGGCCTTAGCAGTTGAAAAGTTGGCGGGAAACTCTGCAGAATCAGTATTAGTTCATGAAAAAGTTCATTGGACTGACTTGAGAGATTAAATTTTCCAATTTAAGAATCAGAAAAAAAAATTCTGTTATCAAATTAGAAGAACAAATTATCTATCTTTATTAAGTGCTGTATCTGATGGCTGATAAAAAGTCTATTTTTTATCTTAAAAAATGGCTAACTAAAAAAGATAAATAAATCAAACAATAATTGCATCTTATATGGGAATTTGAGATATCCAATAAGCTAAGGTTTACCCAAACACTATCTTATCAGTACTTGTACCTAGCCTTACTGTCTAATATTAAATGTAAATAATAGGTGTTATATACCCTTAAATATGGTACTTGTAAAATCTATAATACTTCAAACTACTGAATTTCATTTGTACAAACATCAATATTTTCTAATTAAAAATTTTCAGCAAAAATTTATATTGAATAGACATAGATCTTAGAAGTATTAAGCGATTACACATTTTCTTTTATTCAATCATTTCACTCCAGGAAAAACAAAAGCCACTAAGATGCAATAGGCAAAACTGTAAAACTGTTAACAAGGTTATAGTTAATCTAGCTGCCATTTTTAACTAAAATGATGAAACCTTGCTGCCAATCTAGTCAGTCAGTCAGTTAAGTGCCATATGTGATACCTGCATTGGGTGATCATGTCTTGAAAGAGACATCGCTGACTGGGCAGAAGATTATCCCACAGTAGGTTGCCATTGCTTTCTGCGGTAGACTGTTTGCCAGCTAAGGCTACAGAACCCAGTCTGTCCTATTATTTAACCCATAACTGGAGGGAAGAGATGATTAATACCTTTCCCATGGGTATTTGTGTGTAAGTGAATGCAAGGAGTTCAACTGAAATTTGAACTTGGCTTCCCGATTCATTGTTCTGAGTCAATATCCACTGCACCACAACACATATCGCCAATCTAGTACTATGCTTAAATTCATGAAGTCTAAATACCAAAGAAGAATTACCAGAAAAAAATATTTATAAAAAAAACAGAAGGAAGCTACATCACAGTAGTGGAAAAGTGATTTAATCTAAGATGCCAAGTCAAGACTAATAACATTGCAGATTCTATGTATTTTATCAAAAATATCTAAATACATTGCAGAACCACTAGAGAAGATTTGGAAAAAATATTTAAAAGCATGAACAAATGATAGGCTTAAAAATGTGTAAGATAACAAAAAAAGATGATGAGAAAAATTGTGTAGCACAATATTGTGAACCAATTTTCCAAGTTACTGATTTAATATAATCTTTAGACTTCGGAAAATGATAGCCCAAGAAGGCGTAATGAGTCACTCTCCTCAAGATCAGCATTAGCCATGCAGATGTAAGGCAAAAAGGAATCTCTCAGATGATTAAAAGAGAGCATTTTTTATTTTGGAAACATTAAAATTAACAAACAACATATTGTAGGTCATTTTTGAGATCAGCTTCCAAACTGATCCTACTGAACTGATTACACTGACTATTAAGACAGGAGTAAAATTTTCTGTCATCAGATACTGAGTTAAGAAGTGATGACATCAGGAAAGTTGTTGATAAAAATTAGGAACAATGTACATGGTTAGACCCCTGGAGAACACCTGCATTAATGCAAACAGATCTAGAAGAGTGATAAGATTGAATAAGTTCAAAAATTCTTCCAGAAATACCATAACCTTTCAACTTGTAAAGAAGAACAGCATGCCAAATTTTGTCTCATGCCATCAAGACCTCCAAAGTAACAAACATTCTTATTATAAGTTTGATAGACTCTTTCAGCAATTCGAAATCAATTTCCTTTTCTAGATATATTTTTTTTTACAGCAGCATATTTAAATAATACAGTGCATGTGACAACATTTCAGATCTAAACATTTTATTATTTTGAACCAAAAGAAAAATTGTTGATTGATATTTTCAGTAGATGCTTTTAAACCCAGGGCCCAGCAGTAGTTCTGGTAATAGATACAATATTGGTGCTGAAAAGTTCTTGGCCGAACCTATATCTCAAAATGACCAAATATCAGATTTTTTCCTTTTGAATCCATAGCCAGGCCAATAACCTTTCAACATTCCTGTCTACTAATAAGGTTCTAATTCAATATACAACTTTTTTTATGAAATAATTTTGTTGTTAGCATTCAAATAAGCCAAGAAATATCATGTATAACAATTTAAAACTATATTTATCACATTATCCTATGAGAAAATAAGTAACATTTAAACAATTATTTTAACAATAACATCAACATTTAATGCAGTTATTAATGAGATGAGCATCTACTATCAAACAGAAGCCTCTCTAGCCCAGTGATATTCAGCAACTCGACATTGTTTTCACAAGTAGTCTGGAGACCACTGAAGAGGTGTTGGGCCATACTGTTGCAAGAACTGTCCACAGATCTCTGATGTGTGTTGGTATAGAATCTTTCATGCAAACAAACCTCACCACTACATCCCATAGATGCTTGCTTTGGTAAATATGGTGTCTATTTGAGAATACCATATTTCTCTATTTGAAAATTTGTCAGAATTCTCAAAAATGCACTTCAAACCAAATGTAAGCTACATTGGCTTACTTACACAGTGAATTATTCTGCTTTGTTAGGATAACCCATCATTGTTAGAGCACATAGTTTTCAATTGGTCACAAATCTTTGCAAATTAGTGGTCACTGGTTAATGATGTGTTTAGGTGAACCAGCAGACCCATCTTATATGTGAATACACTTTATACCCAGCTTGAACAGTACCTTGTTAACTGAGTCCATAGCATCTGCACCATATCTGAATTTGCCATTAGCCTGAAACACTTGGAACTGTGATTTAATGAGCCATGCCACTTTACCATTAATCCAGGGTTAAATCAGCAACAGGGATGGTGATGTTGTGTCTGGTATCAACAGGTAGATATTTTGCTCCCTTGTTACATGGAAGTTAAAGAATAACAAACACACCTGCTGAATATATGATCAGCCAAAATGAGTTTATGAATTTTTTGGTGTTTTCCAGGACAACTGCCGATTTTGGGCAACCTGAACATTCGGCATCAATAGAGTCTGTCTGTACATCTGCAAATAAAGTCAGCATGCTACCTCTTAACTGTTGTTTCCGATAGAGCAGAGTCCGAATAACACTTATCAAGCCATTGCTTTGCTTGAACAGTATTTTTTTCCATCAGAAAGTAATGCTTTATCAACACATGAAATTCAGATTTTTCCATTGTTTTGAAAATTTGCAACAGTAGCTTCACTTAAACAACTGTAATTTATAAACTAATAATCTGATTGCACATGACAAAATCTGGACCCAATTTGAAGGTTAGTACTTTATAAAAATCATATAGATTTTTTTATTAGTGGCACCATCTATATGTCAGGCCTAGGACTTATTGAATGATGTGTTATAAACCCCTGTGGGTTATTTAGTGCTGAAACCGGATATTTTTATTCAGGTATGTTTTAAAATGTAAGTTGCAACACTCTATTTTCTATAGCAGTTGAAAGTAATTGGTTTACTTCAGATAAACTATTTGAACAGTAGATGCAATTTTGAAGAGCATGTTAAGATTTTGGGCTCAGTAATAGTTGCTACATACTTTTTGATGCTTCTTGCATTCTATTAAGGTACGCTTGATGGTGAGAAATTGGTTGCAGTGGGCACACCAAGGTGTAGTTTTTGCCTTGAGTGTGTTTATGTGTGTCAGGTGAGTGAGTTTAATTCTTATTCTAACAAGCACTACATCTTGTCTACAGTCAACCTATGGCTCTATATTCTGCTTTCTTATTGTCAGCTGATGTTCATCAACTTTATTGTTTGGGAAACTGTCCCAAATTGCTTGCCATTTTCTTTTGGTGTGTTGTATAATTTTGTTTTTATATATGGGAGTTTGAATTTGGTTATTTTCATTTTCATTGCCTCTTTTACCAGTGTGTTGATTTCTCAGATCTTGTTAGAATATAGGGATAATTTGTACTCTTTTCTTCAATTGCTGTTAAGCTAGATAGAAAATTTATAATATTCTCCAACTCCCTAATTTTCTTTAATTTTAAGTACAATTTTTGTACTTAAATTACATTATGTGGTAGCCTGATTTGCTTACGAATTTGTATGTTTGTGGCTGCTGCACCTATTCTATCTAGGATTTTTGATCCATCAGTGTAGAATGGTTTATAGTCACAATATTTGTCTCTTAATTCTTAATTTTGTTGATTGTTTCTTTTTTAGTGTCTGCCAATGTTAGGTCTATGTGAGATTTGGCGATAGTCCATAGAGCTACCTTATATATTGTGACTGGTTTTACATTATCAGGATCTTTGTTCATTTGTTCTAATGCTTCATTAATTCAAAGTCCAAATGAAGGGACGGATGTTGGTTTATTTCTATAAAACTGTATATCTGTTTTTTGGTATGCTAAGTAGTTTAAGTTCATATTGGAGGGATAATTTTTTACACCTCAGAGATATAGGTGGTTTGTTGGCTTCTATATAGAGACTTTGCATGTGTGAGGTCTGGAAGGCTCCAAGACTTAATCTCAGTCCTTGATTTTATATAGTTTGTAGTTTTGTAAGATAAGATTTATATGTGGCCCTGTAAATAATGCATCCATTGTCTAATTTTGATCTTATGTGTGACCTATATATTCTAAGCATTACATTTTTGTCAGTACCCCAAATCAAGTTTCAAAGTCATTTGGCATTTTTGTTTAAGGTAATCAATGTGCACCTTGAAGTTAAGTTTGTTATCTAGTATGATTCCTAGATAATTTTTTTTGTTGGACTATGGGAATTGAGTATTCATTTAATTTTAATTCTGGATCAAGGTGGTAGGCTTGTTTTTTGAAAAAAAAATGCATACAAACAATTTTTGTTTTGAAGAAACAGAGTTCATTTTTATTTGTTCATTTTTCTATCTTGTTTAAACATTCGTACATATCTTTCAAGGGGAGGCATGTTTGATGATGTGGAAGTTATTGAGAGATCATCTAAATATAGGGATTTTTCAATTCCTGTATTAATGGTTTTGATAATGCTATTTATTTTAGAAATACTATAACTGATCAAATGCTACCTTGGGGTACTCTTGCTTGTGTCTATCTGATGTTGTGTTTCTATTTCATACTTTGAATGTGCAGTTTGATAGGAAGTTTTGGATGAATATACCCATTCTTCCTTTTATTCCCATCTTGTACATGTCTTTTAGGATAGCATACTTTCAATGAGGTATCATAGGCTTCTTCAAGATCAAAGAATATTGATACCACATGATGACCTCAAACAAAGCCAGCACAAGTAAAGGATTTTAGCCATACAAGTTGATAATTAGTTACTTGGTTTTTCTGGAATTCACTTTGGTAGGTAGTTAAGAGATTGTTTCTTTCCAGATACCACATTAGTCAAGCATTTACCATTCTTTCCATCATCTTGCAAATGCCTGTTAGTGTAATGAGTTAGTAGTTTGTTGAGTTGAAGTGGTTTTTGCCAGGTTGAGGAATTGGCCCAATAACAGACACAAGCTGCGATTTTAGAAATTTATTTTGAACACCATATATCATTTAGAGAAGTATTAAGAGATACTTTTTTGGCAGGTATTTTAAAAATTGGTAATGAATTTCATCTGAACCAGTTGCAGAGCTTTTACTTTTGTTTATGAAGTCTTTTAGTTCTGTCACAGTGAAGAGAATATTGTATTCTTCTTTATTGTTTGAAGTGAATGTAAGTTTTTCTTGTTCCATAGCATTTTTATATTTTTGAAATTTGGGAGTGTAGTGATTTGTTGAGGAGTTTCTTTGAAATTGTGTTGCTATTAAATAGCTATTTCTTTTTGTTCCAGTGTATTTATATCTTCATTTGTTTTGGTTAAGTGAACTGTTGCAGTTTGTGATATTTTTCCATTAATTTTCCTTATTATTTCTCATGTTTTATTTATTGGTGTTTTGTTGTTTAATTTGGAGATGTAGTTTTGCTAGGATTTTCTTTTGAATTTTTTAATTATACACTGTGCTTTTGCTTGTAGTATAGTTGTAAAGGAGACTATTGGTTCTGGTTCATTGAGAATTTCCATGTTGATTTGGGATAAGCAGAGTTCATTGAATTTTAACTGGTTAGCTTTGTGTAATTGCCATTTTGGATTCCTTTCTTCTGGCAAACTTCATTTCCAAGTTCTCTTTTAAAGGATATGAAACTTATCACAAAATAATTGTATTAACAATAATAACCCAATAGGCTTGTCTAATCATTTTACATGGAAATAGTAATAGAGAGAAAAATGCTGCAAGACTCTTGCAACATTACATCTGTGAGAAAGGGGCTCTAGAGAGGGAAATAATTCACAAGAAGAACAAGAACCGTGAAGCTCGAACTGTTGCCCTGGATATTGCCTTCTATGCAAGCTGCAGCAAGGCTATGGTATAACTGGATAATTGTTTGACCTAATCCAGTGATTCCTTTTAAATTGCATAGTGAAGATAATATTGAACGGACATGCCTCCCGATACTATCATATGGACACAGGTATCCCTCAAGGCTCTATTCTAGGTCTCACATTTTTCCTGATCTTCATGAATGACCTCTCCGATGTAATAAGATCCCAAGTAGGCATATACGCAAAAGACACTGCCGTTTACTTTTGCCTTGATCAAAAATCTGCCAAGGCTGACAAAGTGAACCTTGTTGCTGAGCTTGAAAAGGACCTCCAATCTGTGGTGGACTGGAGTAAGAAATGGCTTGTGAATTTTAATGCTTTCAAGATGAAGCTGCTATCTATAATCCTCCAGATGAACTTGCTAATTATTGTGTTACAGTCAGTGTTCAATTTCAAAAGTTTAAAAGTATTTGAGCAGTTATGAAATGAGATCATATAAATTTAAAAAATTGATAATGCAATATTTTAGTATAAAACCATTTCTTATAACTTCACCTTTTGTCAACTTCAGATATTCACTTTTCATAGGTTACCAAGATTCATTGACTGCTTTGGACTCTTTTTAATTAAGCTGCATTCTGTGATAAATATACACAGCTGTTGCTCTTACAATGTACAGATCTGCATTGATGCTTGTATGTAAGCAAATGTTATAATAAGCTTATGGTTGCAAAAGATTCAAATTTCAACAAAGTGTATTGACCAAAATTCAGAATATCTACATAATTGCGTGAAAGGTCGCAAAAATTGTTAATATGTGGTTCTTTAGTTGCTGTTGGTAAAGAAAGTGATTAGGTGTAATGGTATTGTCAGTAGGGCCAGAAATTAACTGATTTCTTCAGTTGGTTACAGTTGGTGCCAAGAGAGAAGACTGAAGCTGATTAGTGAAGCCAAGTGTAATGCCATCTTTAAGGCTGAGATCAACATCTGTGAAGTTTTTTGATAGACTGATAGTCATATGATGAGGCATAGATGAAGAAGTTAAACTGCCTGGTAAGGTACATTAGCAAGGGTTGATGTAGGTGAATTGCGGTGGTGATGAAGGAGACCTGGAGTGGATATTGAAGGTTGATTGAGCTGAATGTCTCTGATTATGGTCAAAGGGGAGATCAACGAAACAGGATCATAGTGGTGATGATTAGGGAGCTGTGAATCTGACTTTGCTGATACAAGGGATGCGAGTGTAAAGAGTCAAGTTAAGTCCTGAATCTGACTTTACTAATACAGAGAGTGTGAGCACAAGTTGGGAGAAGTTATGAGTCTGCCAATGCAGAGGATACAAGCATAAAGAGTCAGGAGAAGACATAAATCTAACTTTGCTGATACAAAGTGTGCATTTGTGGGTTGGTAGCAAAATGTCTCAGTTGAATTCTGATGGTGATAGTGTTGGCCGCATTCTGCATGTGAAGAGTTGGGTGAAATTAGTGGAGCTTGGACAAAGTCATGGTGGTGACAGCAACAGCTCATCTGGTGTTGACAGGTGGCCTCTCAACCTATTACTGTGTCAGTCATTTATGAGGGGCTTTCATTTAAGCAAATCTGGTGCCCCCAAGTTCATCTTTTTTTTTCAGCAGGAACATTCATGATTGGTATTTGTATTTTATTGCAGGAATTTGGTCTGTGGAGTCCCTGCACAGAGAATTTCATTTTTATGTTTTGCTTTTTTAGCGTCCACATTCAGCTGACATATAGAGTGAATGAAAAAGAAATATAATTGCAGTGGAGCAAAACACAAATTAACCAATAAAATAATACTCTCTACCTTTTCTTCTCCAGCACTAATTTTGTTAAAATTGCTCTGGTAAATGGAACGATTTTAACATGTGTTTACATTTTGTTGAATCATAAAAGCATAAATCATTGAAAGTAAGCAGTGGTGGGAACAGACAAGTGGTGGTCATCTTGCCAGACCATAGAAGCAGCAGTACTTGAACTTACAGGTTTTTTGCCATATATATATATTACAATTGGATGTGCATTGTGGTGTAATAGATATCGGCTCAGAATGAGAAATCAGAGAGCAGAGTTCAAATTCCAAAATTCTTTCACTTACATGCAATTACCATTGAGAAAAGTATGAATCCCTTTCTTCTACCCCCAGCTATGGGTTAAATAGCAGGAGAGATTGGGTTGGCAACTAGTCTACTGCAGAAAGAATTGTCACCCTAATCAGTCATAGATTGAAAAAGACAATCTACCATGCATATATCATGTATGGTACTTAACTGACTGATATATATTGCGATTGCTGTTATATGTTCAAAATATATTTCAAAATGTAAATATACATGCAAAATGATAAAGAAATTCATACATAAAATGTTTTGATTTGTTCCCCAAACAGGAATCAAAGATTTTAAATATCTTAATTCTTTTTTTATATGCTGTGTCCCTTTCGGATTTAGGTGATCATGGCCCTCCACATCACCCTATTCCTTGTAGCTCTTAACCCTTTTTCTCTTGGTATTTCTCCAAGACCATGCTCAAGCCCATCAAGTATGTCTCGTGTTGCTTTCCCTTGTCTCTCTTTCTCTCTATCCATCCTGGGAGTATTAGATTCTGCAAGACCTACCCTGTTAAAATTATAGCACTCCCCTGAACACTTACTGCTCCTTCTTCTTTTTCTTCTATGTGCTTTGTCCTTTCAGGACGTAGGTGATTATGGCTTTCGACACCTCCTTATCCCTGGTGGCTCTTAACACGATTTCTCCTGTTACGTCACACAACCCCCATTCTGCCATCCACCTGCTCAGGCCCTTCAAATATGTTATCTTCTGCTTTCCCCTGTCTCTTTTTCCCTCTATGTGGCCTGTTAGTATCAGGTTCTCCAAGCCCTCCTTCCTCATTGTATATCCTAGGAACTTTAGTTGTCTCTTACTTATGCTCAGTATTAATTTCCTTTTCGTTTCCATCCTTTCCAAAATCTCATCATTGCTCACATGCTTGATCCATAATATCCGCAGCATCCTTCTGTAGAACCACATTTCAGTTCCTTTAAGTTTTTCCTTCATTTTCAATGATATTGTCCAGCATTCACTACCATATTGAAGAACTGACATCACATAGCAATCCAGTACTCTTTCCTTTGTTTCTAGTGAAATTTTCCTGTCTCTTAATACTTTACTCAGCTTCTAGAATGCGTCCTTTGCCATGCCAATTTGTTTTTGGATCTCTGTGTTGCACTTTCTGTCTTCTATTAGAACCCTTCCCAGATAGTTAAACTTCTGTACTGGCTTGATTTTAGTATCCCCCCACCTGTATTTGGAATTTTGGGCTACTCTTTTTGCTGATGACCATGCATTTGGTCTTATTGCAGTTTATTTGTAGTCCTTTCTAGTTACTCTCTTCAGTTACCTTCTGAAGGAGGTCTTGTAGTTTCCTTTCCACGTCTGCTATCAACATTGTATCATCTGTGTACCTTATGTTGTTCAAACTGTGGCCTCCAATGACGAATCCTGGCATAACATAAGAGTTCATAATGCCCACAAGGAGGGTATTACTCTCTATGCTTAGAATCACTGCACTACACCAGGACAATACTACCACCGCCACCACCACCATCAAATTTCATCTTATTTTGACAGAAGAGTCTTTTATTACATTAATTCTTAGAAATTTAACTAGATGAATTTGATTGGTCGACTTCTATCCTAATTGTCAAAAAGTTTAGTGCATGATTACAGAGATGCCTAAAAATGTACAAAAGCAGAAATAATCATGTGGTATAAATAACTATGGATGTCCATTTTGATTACAGATTAGCTTATTGGACAATGTATACAGCAGTGGCATATTAAGCCAATCAGAAGTCATATGGCAACAATTATTTTAGAGCCTGACATATGCTCTCAAGACTGAATTTATTCTTCTCATTTAGGAAATTCCTACAAAGAGGAAAGTTAGTTTTTAGAGAGCATTTTTTCAAATGCCATGCCCCTTCAGAATATAGGCAATCATAGCTCTCCACAGATTAATTTTCCTTATCATTCATGAAATGCTATGATTTCTTGGGAAAGATAGTGGAGTAGTTTCTCATTCTTTTCTCAATGATTTTGAATTCATAATAGTCCTTCTTATAGAATGGCTACCACCCAAGGCTAGAGAGCCCAATCTACTCATCTATTTAATGCAAAGCTAGGATGTGAAGAAATTGATTTCATGATTTTCTCAAGAGCATTTGTGCAGAATTAACTATAACAATTGAAGCTGTGATCTGAACTGAGCTTCTTTCAACACTGCTAATCTTTACACTATGCAATGATTATTATAGGAACTGTATAAAACTATCATGTTAAATAAAACATTTTATTCTTTCAACTTTCTAAGCTTATTTATAACAATAACCATCATGATTATTTTTTAACAAGGTGATATGCATAACTTGCAAATTCAAATTATCCCTTGATTTAAATAGATTGTCAGATCATTTTAGAATTTTTATTAAAAAAATGGGGTACCTTTTTGTTGCCATCTCCTCTCTGGGTTGTTATTAGTCACATGTTACCAACAGCAGAAGTAACCTATGACCTGACCTATTAGAAAAGGATTGAGTCATGTCTTTCTCAAGAGCATCAATAATAGGGAAATTTGAACTTTCTTGGCAGGAATTTGAACTCAGTTTGCTGATTATCATTTTCTGTGCTATTAACCAATATTACAACATATCTGCGACTTGTACTATCAATGAACAATAATTTGCACGTATGTAGTGTGTATAATAATAACTCCTCATCTCAGAAATTCAGACAGAAATTTCTTGAATGCTAGATTTTTTGCAAAAATTTCTTAAAAGTAAAAAAATGAATATTTAAGAGTTGTTTTATAGTGGGTTATCCATTCTTTTCCAGTTTATAGTAGAGAGTCCATTCTAGTGAAAGGTAGTTGTATATTGTTGAAGATTAACAGAATTTGGCCTCGTTGTAGATAGCCTACTATAAGTCATAAAAAGATTATAAATCACGAAAAGCAAATTAAGTTGAAAAATAACATTTTATATATACACATATCAATTAAGGTTTTTACAATTAAAGTAATACTTGAAGTATAGGTCCAACAGACATTAAAATGTTCATGCCAATAAAATGCTGAAAAGAGAATTAATGCTTAGGAATGTGGGAGCGCTGTAAGTAAGGAATGTCTTTGATGTATTTGCTCCTTAGGTCAGTAAGTAGTTTTGAGACAGGGACAAAGGAAAAGGGAGGTGAAGGCGACAAGCATAGTAAGCCACTTGACTTGGTCAAGAGAAATACTAATTACTCTCGTCTGTCTCGAGTCAGTCTGTCTGTCTGTCTTCTCTGTCTGTATCGGCTTTTTATATCTTCTTTTTGGATTGCAGCAGATCATTTGGGGATTCCCACTTGTATTTGATTCTGGGCTTTCTATTGGCCAATAAATAAAATTCGCGTAGGCTAGTGAACTGGAAATTTAATATTTAATTAATTTTTAGCTTTCAACTGGAACATCTGCGCGAACTCAGCTGCACCCCGATGACTTTTGGTCATTTGCTTTTTGGTTGTGAGGGTGCAAACAACCGGTCCATCACTTTTGCTTGGTTGGTATCACCATAGTTTAAGTGTGTTTTCAATTTTATCTTAAATACAATGAATATGAAGTCAAATATGTGCTTTTTATGAATGGAAATAGCCTTACAAAATGCAAATATTCTTTGTGCAAAATTGTTTATTTGGTATCAGTTATTTGTTTTAAAAAAAATTAAAATACAAAGAAAAATTGGATATTATTAAGATTAGTGTTTCAAACAATGTCTGCATACAAAACACTAATTTACTTCCTTTATGTTCCTTTCAACAATTTTGAATTAAACTCATATTTTGAGCCCTTTGAATTTGAAAAGTCATGCATCCAAAAAAAAACAAAATCATATAACTGATATAAAAAAATATAACTGATTTTGACTAATTTTTAAAAACTGAAACATAATTTGACATTTGCAACCAACAAGGCTTATAATTTTTAAAACACAAATGATCACATTAAATAAGGTCCAACATGCCTCCAAATATATTCTTTCACAAGATGGAAATAATCTTTTGTTAGAGCCAAATGATTTCTGTATAACAAACATTGAAGATGTTAAATATGAAGCTTGACAAAAAGATTTAAGCCAAATATATGGGAGATAAATCAGTGTTTTGTATGCAGAAAATGAAGTAATAAACTTAACAATAAATTCAAAATTCCATCTTATTACAGTGATAGAAAAATTGTCCCAATTTCACATCTATAAAATTGGTTTATTTGTAAATTGTTCCTAAGAGCAGAGTCAAGAGTTTTACACACTTAGGCTTACATCTCTTATACATATCTGTTGAAACCTAAAATTAGTCCAGAAAGTAAGCAACAATAACAACAAAATAAAAAGTATATCTAAAGTACAATGGCTGTATTAAAAGATCAAACAAAATCTTATTTAACAAATGTGGGAAAAAGTACTGGAAAAAGATATCTACTTGACCCATGCCCTCTCAATAATACTGATAATAAATATCTATCATTCTCAAGTAGATAATTTTGTTTAGCTTTTTTTATACACTGCTTCTTTTTTTATTGATTTCTTTAATTTTCATATTAATGTAATAAAAGGTAACTTTCAATTACAATATTTATTTTAAGACATTCTTCATGATTTATTTTACCATTAGTTTTCTTTGTTTTTGATAAAGGCGACCATTTTTCTCTATGAGTCAGGATGTTACTATTAGAAATTTACTCATTTTGAACTAGTTTTCTTGGACCATCAAGATTTAAAATTCTTTTTTTTTTTCAAAATCAAGGATTGCCAAGTATGAGAACTCCAAAGGGTGAAGGACAGAAAATAAGATGCTGTAATTACTCTATGAAAATTGTTGTCAACACCATCAAATACCAGTTAGGTAATTCTCAACCTTAAAACAAAACAAAAAAACATGAAGAATCTGGTTCTCAAAAATTAATCTATAATAGCACAAATTTTCATGTTGGAAATTAAAGACTAAATGTCATACATTTTCAAAGGATAAACTGCAAACAATCATCATTTACATTTTGATAAGATTTTTATATTATATTTGGGAGTAAATTTGGAAATGAATCTAACAGAAATCCAACAAAGAAATAAGCCACTTTTGAAAGGTTTTACTTTGATATATTTTGCCAATAATCCAGCATCATAAATAAACAAATTTTATTTCACAAGAACAAAATCTACAATATCTAGACAAAACAGGATTCACATTAAACATCTGAAAGCTTGATTTTTACATTAAATGAATCAGTACAGAAAATGAGATATTTAACTCACTTCAACTTTCTTTTCAATTATCTATAGTTTATGGCCATATCATGTTGAAACATTGGTTCTCATCCAACACAGAAATTAAGCAACATTGAGTCTGGTCAGTACTTAGATGAGTGACCACTTGGGAATACCAGGTGCTATCAGCTAGAATGTGTGTGGGGTGTAATGGATAATGACCCAGAATGAGAAATCGGAGAGTTGAGTTCAGATTCCAGTCAACTTTGTTACATTTACTTACATGCAAATACTCTTCAAATTCATCTCATCTCCCCCAGTTATGGATTAAACAGCAGGATAAACTGGGTTCTATCCCCTTGGTTGGCAACCAGTCTATTACAGAAATTAATGATAACCTAATGTGGGAATTCTTCTGTTAAGTCAATCAAGAATTGAAAGAAACATGATTGCCCAAGCATGCATCATGCATGGCAACTTAAGAATAATAATTTAAATATCCCATATTGTTTCAATACTAGTCTAGTAAGAAAATGGATATACTGAAATAGACGAGTTGTATATTAACCATAAGAGACTGATAGGTTATTTAAAGAGTAGAGGCAGTTTTAAGATATTTACACGTGGTTTGTTAGATTTTCTCTAAAAACAAACAAGTTTACATAAAAACAAGAACATTAGTCACAAAATCAGACTTGTAATAAAAAGTTATATTTGAACTAAAATATCTTACTTTTTATGTCTAATTCATTTATTGATTTAAAAAATATTAATTCTGTTAAATAATTGTTGCTAGATTTAGTACATGAAATGAAAAAGTAAATAAATGTTAAACTCTATGAAAATAAAATATTTCATTAATTCAATGCTTGGAACATTTAAATAATATATATTTTAAGCCTTTTTGACATTTAAAATGGTAACCAGGCTACATCTAATGTTGTTTGGTAAGTGATTTTCACAGCAAAGATTTTCTTGAACTATATTCTGAAAAATTTTTAAAATTTCACATTTTTATTTTAGAAATGTGAAATGCATCAAAAGAAAAATTAAACAAATATTCTTTCTAATTGTAAGATTTACTATAAAAAATGAATAAAGTAATTCTGACTTTTTCTTTTATTTCCTTTTCCATATTCATTTTGCTAACCTTTTGGTGCATGGGTTATTTTGTTTTATTGAAGAGTGTGGGTGATTTTTTGTTTTAATTGAGGGTGAGGTTATTTTTAAAATAAAAGAACAAAAAATAGGCTTTCATGATTCCTATTTATTATTGAATAATCTTGACATTTATCCCAGATGGATTGAGCTGACTCTGTGCAATTACAGAAGTTTTATGACAAAAATCACAGATTCTATTCCGTCAAATAATAAGAAGTGCAATGACATTTGTCTTAACTCCAGTTTGCCATAAGGTATCTGCAGATGCAGAGGTTGTTTTTGAGCAGTCACTACTGGATTTTCATCAGAGTCCTCTTTTAGGAGGAACAAATAACATAGATGGTGGTCATGATTTCAAACCCCAGATCAGGCAGTGAAAATCATAGCTTCTGGTACAGTAGAAAAAAGAAAATGCAAAAACAAATTGACTAATTCAAGATATCTCCTTTAGCATGGGCAATAAAATGAGTGTAATCTACTTGAATAAATAAACAGTTTGGTTTGAAATGTTTTTTTTTACAATGTTGTTTACCCTTTACAAGGCCCTGGGGCCATTCTAGGTAGAACATTACAGTGCAAGAAGTACAACTTCCAAACATCTCCTGATATACCATTCCATACAATGATGTTTTGGCTCCTCTCCCAAATTTCTTCAGACATGCTGCCTCTAAAACTGCTGCTCTAATCTCCAAGTGAATCCTTTTTGGGATGGAGTATTTCATTCACCAAAAAAAGAAAATTCCAGCAAAGACCAAACACACTGCCCTAGTTCACCCCTTAATGCGCTGCAGCCATAGCTCCCCGGAACCATTACTTCAACATCTATTACAAGGAATGGTATAGTCTGGCCCTTAATTCTTTTAGAACTGCCTGCAATCACTATAAGAGAGTTCTGGAAAAAGCAAAGTGCAGATATGTACAAACTTTCCAGGCCAAGGTTAAAAAGAAACATTGAATCTCATGAATTCTGGAAGATCACAAACCAAATTATGAAGAGAGAGAAAGTGGTTGTGCACACTATTATAAATAGCCTAGAAGTCATATACTCCTCAACAAACAAGGCAAAGCTCTTCACCATGATATATGCCTCAAAGCCAATGTTAGATGACAAAGACCATCTCCTCCCTAACTTTCCATGTCTTACTGAACACAATTTCAATAATATATTCATTTCAGTAATAGAAGTCTTTAGACTTATAAAAAATCCCAATCCAAAAAAAGCCACTGGTCTGGACAAAATTCCAGTGGTTGTCCAGACAAATATCAATGCAGAATTATCCATAATTCTAGTAAAATTATTTAATTGCCACTTGAGAGAGAACTCTTTCTCAAGAATGTTGAAGGTGGCAAGTGTATGTCCAGTCTTCAAGAATGTGGGCAACTGATCATCCCCCTCCCAGCACAGATCCATTACTCCCGTCAGTATTATCAGCAAACTTTTTGAAGCCATTATCAACAAGAAGGCTGTTAAGCACCTGGACAGGATGAGTAGTAAAGGTTTCAATCAGCCCATCAATTGCTGATATCCTATCATTACACACAGAATTTGTGAGGTCATTGATGACACATAAATCACAAGGACCATAGCATTAGATATCTCAAAAGTTTTCAAAATGTGTGACACAAAGGTTTACTATACAAGCTCTCCAGCTTATGGAATCACTGAAAGTTTTCTTTATTATAAAATCCTTCCTAACAAGTAGGTCCTTAAAGTTAGTTATTAACGACCAATCATCCAAGGCCCTGGCAGTCAGTGCAGACATTCCCCAGGGGTCACTTCTCAGACCAACCCTCTTTCTGATTTACATTAATGATCTACCTAAGAATATATTCTGATCTCTTGTTAACATCTATGCTGATAATATGATTATATACAGATGCAACTCCAAAAATCTTGACAATTACAGATTGGCAGCTGACCTCTCTTCCAATCTAACACTAACTTCCAAGTGGAGAAAAACCTGGATGATTACATTCAATGCCTTACAAACCAAACTGGTTATATTCCAACATCGTCAATCAGACCCCAAGCTACCACTAGGCCCAATGAATAGCTGTTCCCTCAAAAAGATACCATGCTTTGAGAGGCTATTAGGCCCCAGACTCACATTTGACCTCAAATGAAATTCTTATGTACAATCTATCGCTAAAGATGCAGGCAAAATGATTGGCTTCCTATACCGTTCTAGTAAATATCGACTCCACATGCTGTTCTCTATGTTTATAAGAGCCAGATCAGGCCGAAAATAGAGTAATATTGCATATCTGGGCAGGGACTTCCCAGACCTCACTTTCCAATCTTTATAGAATTCAAAAACTAGTTAGAGATTAATTATTTTTCTCACTCCAGTCTCTCTTTCACAGGTGGGATGTAGCAAGTCTCTCTTTCACAGGTGGGATGTAGCAAGTCTCTCTTTCACAGGTGGGATGTAGCAAGTCTCTCTTTCACAGGTGGGATGTAGCAAGTCTCTCTTTCACAGGTGGGATGTAGCAAGTCTCTCTTTCACAGGTGGGATGTAGCAAGTCTCTATTGTTATTACCATTAAAGTGCTCAGACAAACTGCATCATCTGGTTCCACCAGGTCTGACCTACACAGCTACCATGCTATTTACATAGTAGCAAACCACCCACACTCCCTCTGTATTCCATTGCAGAGAAGTAAGTTTCATTCAAATAGCTTCTTCCCATGCATCACAGCTCTATGAAACAGACTCCTAAGAGGATGTGTCCCCCCCCCCACCGGATTACAGTCCTGACCTGTTCAATTTTAGGGTCAACTATTATCTTCTCCTCCTATCCATATAAACTACCCCTTATTGTAACCCTACACCTTGAGTGCCCCCTCCCCACAGGCTTTGTATAGGGTGAACCATACCATAAAATAAAATTTTAAAAAAAAGATAAAAGTTAAGCCTTGACTTGAACAGATTAAACTTGTAGTGATTTGGAATGCAGCCTCTTGGGCTAAAATGTGAAAGAATTAAAGAAGACTGAAGAATACAATGGTTGAAATGCAACAATACCAACAAAATAGTAGTATTAGTTCAAATAGATGAATATATTTACTTCTGTTTGAAACATAAAATATAATATTTAGTAATCTTTAAATTAGACTAAAATAAACTTTATTGTATAAATTGTTATTCAGTGGTAAGATTCATTAAAATTAAAAATGAAAAATATTGAAATTTTGTGGGAGAATTGCTGTTGCTGTTGACTTTTTTTTACAGTTTTTATTTTATTAATTTTTTTAATTCAAATTTTAAGATGTTAAACATTTCTTTAAAATGAACTACTATATTTTATGGCATATAAGGCCCCACCTATTAACATTTAATATTACAGTTACTGGATTTAATCACATATTAAATGTTATGTTATTTAATGTTGAAATCCATTTTTTATTTATAATTAAGTTTACAGGTATACATAGAAAGTAGCCTAATTTACCTATCTGCAGAGGTTGCAGTTAGCATATTCCAGGCCCTGACAGGATCATTAATATTACAGTATTACAAAGTTAGGCTAAGTACAAGGTGTCGCAAAAGTCATCTAGTTATTTAAAAATGTTATAACATGTCAGACTTTTCATGTTTATTTCTTCTTTTTTTTCAGAATCTCAATTAATACAGGGAAATTACCCATGAAAAAAATCCACAGCTGAGGAAAGAATAAAAATCCATTCCAATAGAAATTAGCTTTGACACCCATACTCAGCTAATGAACAAATTCAATATCTGTTAGCCAGACTGTAAATTTCAACTGAATAATTTAAGTATTGTCAACTTCTGTACAAATTGCATTTTACAGCTACAAATTACCTCTTAGTATGCAATGCAAGGACATATGAGAAACCTTCAACTGGTCAATGTGTTTGTGAATCAATATTCCTGGTTCTTGTTTAACAATCTAACACACATTCACAATTCATGTGCAAATGGTCTGTACAGGATATTCCATACTGGGGCAAGTAATCTATGGAGACATACCAGCTAAAGTGTTGAATCTACCAATGAATCATGAAATCCAATAGTGGCTTTCTGGCATCGAAATATCAATAATATTCTCATTAAGTACAAAGTGACAAACTTGTTAAATACAAAATAAATTCTACAATTTCGGTTATTTGTTCTGTTGTGAATTTTTCCCTGTGCAATTTCTCTACCTTAAACTAAGTTCTAAAAGAAAAATTACAAAAAGTATAAAAAATCTTGCATGTTATGACATTTTTAAATACCTAGTAAATATTATCATACCAAATACCTCAACATTTTATAAAACACATTTTGGGAGGAAATGGGACGGAGATTACTATAAAAACAGCAAATACAGAATTCAGTAAGACTATGTTGATTCCAGGCAACATTATATTTCATGATTTTGCTATCTTCATTCAATGGAATGAAGACATAACACAAATAATGAGAAAGAAATGTACAAATGTGGTTAGCATATAAAATGTCCATATCTGAAATAGTAGTGTTATCAAGAATGACCGACAAAGCATCTTGTTGTATGATGAACAAATCTTAGTATGAAACAAATAAAATACATTCGAAAAGCATACAAAAGTACAAACATAATATTACCAGAAGAAATAATAAATCCAAAAGGTATCATTCAATCAAGATTTACCCACATAACAAGCAGTAACAAGAAAAGTTAACGATATAACAAAAAATATTTAAAAATCTAATTTTGTAAATGGAAATGATTGATTAAACAAATTTAACAAGTAAATTACAATTAATATAAACTTATTTATAAATGGAACTTTGTGTGGGTGTGTGTCTGTGTATATCCGTTACCTATAGACTCCGAAACGGCTGAACCGATGTTCTTGAAAATTTACACAGTTGTACTATAAGCGTCTGTGAGTGTTCTTAGCTAGCTTTTGTGTTGAGGTACCCCCGATAAATATCGATAATCGAAAAAATCAAGTTATAAAAGGAGTGGTCCGATTTTAATCAAATTTGATACACTCATAGACAAAGACATAAGAAATGATATTCAGAAGTTTCAAGGTTGCAGTTCTTACAATAGTGCAGAAAATTTGATATCGATACCAGGAAATCAAAATTTAACTTACATCCATTCATTTTTCTTTCAGTCTATGTTTTCACTTTAACTGGAATCAACTATTGCTTTTCAGTCTTTCGTGCCAACGTCCAAAGAGTCTGAGCCTCAGGACCATGGATTAGTTTTAAAACTTTCATTACACCCGAGCAATGCCGGGCTATACTGCTAGTAATGTTATAAACATGTGTATGGTAACATAAGAAAATAAAACAACAAATACCATCCCTGATGAGGAAGGGGAAGACAAAAATTGTTAATATAAAATTCTTTGTATTGCCAATACAGAAAATGTGAGGGGAATATCTCTGTAGGCAAGAGTAGCAACTTGGAGCAAGGGTAGAGTTTGTAGGATCTGGAATTGATGCAAATATCAGGCCGACTGACTGAAGTCATAGTGGGGTAGAGTAGTTGAATCTTGCCAGTGGGTTTGTTTCAGTTGTTATAAGTAGCATTTTAAGAAGTAAATGTTGTGGTTCATAAACTCATCTTTTTTTCATGATTTTTTTTCTTTGGTAGCAATGTTCAAGATTTGATTCTTTTTATAGTGTATATTTTTTGAGGGAAGTTGTTATAGGCCAGATGAGATGCTTGGAACCTCTGTGTAGAGGACAACTTGTTTTATTTTTGGTTCTGCTTTATTAATATTCACATCTGGCCAATACATAGAATGAATCAGAAAGAGATCTAATTTGAACAGAGTATAACAATAAAATATAAAAGTAGAACTCAAGTACTTATTGTTATCAGCCTATCAAACCAGTGCAATGTTCAAGAGGGACATATCTGGATTATTTCTAAGTATGTTTAAATGATTATGACCAAATGAACCTGTTGTTGAAATGTGGTGGAAGATAACATTTAAAAAAAAAAGAATCCAACTATAGAATATATCATGGACTTGATGTATTAACATTACCAGTTCCCACTTAATGTTAAGCAGGACTTGGGTGAATCAGAACTAAATAGGTGACAATTATAATAAACTAGCAGTATAGCTATAGCTATAGGGTGTAATGAAAGCTTTAAAACTAATCCATGGTCCTGGAGCTCAGACTCTTTGGACATTGGCACGAAAAACTAAAAAGCAATAGTTGTTTCCAGTTAAAGTGAAATCGTAGACTGAAAGAAAAATGAATGGATGTAAGTCAAATTTTGATTTCCTGGTATCAATATCAAATAAGTTTTTTTTGTCATAAACTGAATCTTGAAGGCTAAATAAGTCCTCTGAGTAAATGGTATCATGGCTGAGACTAAGAACTACAATTATACCTACTTAGAGCCAAACCTGAAGCAAAAACTAAAATAAAAGGGCTGAAAAAAATAAAGACATACAGGCAGATAAGCAGATACACACACAAACATCTTGCCTTTTATATATATATATATATGTGTATATCTATATATATATATATATATATATATATATATATATATCGATTTTCTGCACTATTGTAAGAACTGCAACCTTGAAACTTCTGAATATCATTTCTTATGTCTTTGTCTATGAGTGTATCAAATTTGATTAAAATTGGACATCTCCTTCTATAACCCGGTTTTTTCGATTATCGATATTTATCAGGGGTACCTTGACACAAAAGCTAGCTAAGAACACTCACAGACGCTTATAGTACAACTGTGTAAATTTTCAAGAACATTGGTTCAGCCATTTTGGAGTCTACAGGTAACGGACACACACACACATTACACACACAGAGACAAAGTTCCATTTATAAATAAGTTTAGATTTTTCCTGTGCATTTAGTAGAGTGGTTAACATTGCAGAAAATGAAATTGGTCTGCTGAGTTCATTGTGTTCACTTTCATATAAATACTCTTGTGCAGTGTATGAATCCATTTCTTCTCCCTCCAGATATAGGTTAAATAACAAGGCAGACTGCACTCTGTACTCATGATTGGCAACCAGTCTAGGAGAATAAAAACTTTGAATGAAAAAAAATCTACCCTGTAAAAATGCTATAGAAATGACAGATGTAACAACTAAGATGATGAAGCTTTGGCCCTATACTCCCCAAGGGAGTTTAACTGACACTAAGAAAGAAATGGAGGAAGTGAAATAATATTAACATTACCTTCTTTAACATCTTGTTCTAATTTTACCTTCAACCCCTAGAGTTCAAAGAGTAAATGTTATGTACAAACCTAATGTTTCAATCCTTATATACTACGTTGAGAGAGTGGTGTGTTCTTACCTCTTCTTCTCCATCCACAACATTCTCACAGTTAACAAAGAAGAAGACAACAACAAGAAGATACTTCAACTGACTCCTAAAAATTAATGCCTGATAAGTACAATTTCTTTTATTGCTTTACCTTCTTTTTCACTTTCTCACTGGCTATAAAAAAAGGAAAAGAACACAGATTTTATTAGTAACCTGTTAATCTTTCTATATACATACATTCTGCTACTTATGACTACAAGCTTTGGATACACTTAACTCTTTAGTACTATTTTTCTGGATTCATTTAACTACATACGTACATTTTTTCTTTGAACATTTAACTCCTAAAATTCATGTTATTCTGTTCTGTTAACAAAATTCTATTTATTTTACAAATAAAACACTTTATTCTTCCACAAATCCACCTTCTGATGACCTTTTCATAAACCCTTAAGATGTAGGGAGTTTGGTTATGTTTGACACAAGGCCAATTTAATAAACATCTAACCATCTCTCTACCACTACAAATACAAAAAAATTGTGCAAGTAAAATCCTGAAAAAAAATATCAAATTGCAATTAGATCGTGGATCCAACTTAAGTATAATAAATGAATATACATGGAGGAAAATTGGCAAACCAACATTAATGGTTACCAAGAAATTGGCTCATAGTGTGATGGGACAGAAAATAAAATTTCAAGGAGAATTTATTACAAAAGTAACTTTAAGCAAAAAAAAAAAAATCATGGCCAGAAACTGACTGCCTGTGGTCACGTCTTCACATTGACTTTGCTGGTTCACTTAATGGATCATATTATTTGAACATTGTAGACAGTTTTCCAAAATATTCAGATGTAAAAAAACAACCACACAAGTAGTAATTGAGTTTCTATATGAACTGTTCACAAGGTTTGGAGTTTTAGAGTCGACTGTTTCAGATAACAGTATGCAATTTATATTGAAAGAATTCAAGGAGTTTTGCAAAATGTTTGTAGTAGAGCACATAACAATTGCCATCTACCATCCTAGAAGTAACAGCTAGGTAGAGCATTTTGTGGATACTTTCAAAATAGCTCTAAAAAAGCCAATGATAGATCCACAGATGCAGCATTACAGAAATTTTTTGCATGTGTATAGACTTACACTGAATAAAAATGTGCCTTCAGCCATGACACCAGCGGAAATTATGTTTGTCATAAAATATGATCAGTATTTGACAAACTAACACTCAATAAGAAAAAACATGAACATACAGCACAAAAAGCTGGAAAGGATTTTTATAAAATTGGACAAAGTTTTTTTACTGGATGTATCAAACAAATAAAACATATTGGAAAGTTGGAACTATCATCTGAAGAATTGGAAGGATGGTATATCTGGTCAAAGAACCAGAAATGGTGCACAAAAGGCATTTCAATCAAATCAAATATACAATGAAAGAGAACAATACTCCAGACAAGGTTGAACCTATGGAAGTTCTTTTTGATACATTCAAGGAACCCATCCCTCAGAAAGCTCCTGAGATAGAAATCTGGAAAAGACATAGTAAGAGAAAAAGAAGGGTTATAGAAAGAATTGACATCCATCCTAAAAAAAAAATATTAACTGTTCAGAGTAAATCTAAAAAGTGGGGTGTTATGTACATAATTATGAACAGTATTAGGTATGTCCCAATCTTTATATGATATGTTGAACTCTATTGAGAAGGTGGTGTTTTTTTTACTGTCTAGCAGTTCCCTACTAGCAGTGGTTATTTACTTCATGCAGCTTGTGAGTTTTGTATTTGATGATGATATAAATATTACTATTTATTTCTAACCTTCATTTAGGTTATTACTCATGCAGAAACCTTTTAGGTTACAACAGTTTGGAGTTATTTGTGTGGACTCCTCATGAAGTACAAAGCCCACTAAATGATGCTGTTGCTGCATTTTTACGAACAAGTTAATTTTTACAATGCTGAGTTATTAGTCAGGCACCAAAGAAGACAGCCTTACAAAGCTGAAGGACCTGCAACCACCTTGCCATTCACTGGGGAAGGCGGGAGAAGTGAAGTTAGGCTTTGGAATAAGCATGAAATGAATATAAACTAGACTAGTTATAGTCTGCTAATTTTGTTCTCAGTGCTGGTGATCATTTGATTATTAGCACCTCTGCAGTTGAGATATATTTTTTATTTACCTCTTCAGGGCATAGATGATTGTCGATTGTGACAGATCCCTTTCCTTTATAAACTGTGACTTGTTGAATAGCTTCTGGTTGCTTTCTCCATGGTTATGAATTTAGAGTAGTCTTTCTCTTAGACTGGCTGCAAACCAAGGCTAGAAAGTCTTAACTGGGTTGAAAGAAGAAATGGTTTCCAAAGGGTATTAGTATGAAAGTGAATGCAACAGATTGGCAACAATTTGAACTCATCTTGCTCATTCCTTTTTCCACACCATTCACCATAAAAGAACCTTTATGCTTATATTCGTTTGTATTATATAACTAAGATTATTCCAAAAAACCACACACACAACTGAAATTACCTCCTTGCACTTTGCCCTTATAAAACTGGAAACATGTTCAGTGTGCTGGTATTCAGCCTCTTATATCTTTAATGTCTATATTTATATAATTGTATTTTTTCTAATCATTTCAACCTGAGCAAAGCAATAGATGCTAAGAGGAAGTGAAACAGAGAGAACAATAAAAGAACAGGTATTAAGGAGACAGAACATGACAATTGAAATTGTATTCAAATTTTTGGAGATCATAGCTGACAGGAAAGCAGGAAGAGAATTCAACAAGTGAGAAGTGCTGAAAAAAACAAAAACAAATTAGAACTGAACTTATGATTACAACTAGCAATTTCAACAGTGAAATCCTGAAACCTACCTGCTACTCTAGTACTGCAATTAAATTCATAAAGCCAAGGTACCAAAGAAGAAAGTTCATCAGAACAATTATCATGAAAATATTTACAGAAAAGGCACAGGGAAGCTATGCTATGGTGGTGGGGAAAGTGGTTGATGCCAACATATTATGACCAATAATATTACAAACCTTTGTCTGAAAGGTGAGATGCTTAACTCTCTCTCTCTCTATATATATATATATATATACACATACACACTGAATTGTACAACTGAAAAAGAACTTGCCTGATTTTGACCATACTAAAGCTTCAAAGGCCATTATTTATTTATCCAGTACTTGGTCATGTAATAATGTCAAAGGTCATTATTCTAAAATCAAAATGAAAATATGAAATTAAAGATTGATATTAAAATATAAGTCTAATTCTGTAGGAGTGAAACTATATTTAATAATGATAACTGAAGCATAGAATTCCATGAAAAGCAAGTGGTACAAGAAAATATATGAATTTTAATAACAAACAAGAAAAAAATATGATTTGGTAAATAATTTAAACTGGATATTTTGAAAAGTCGACTGCTTTTATGAAAAATTGTAGTGGAATGGTTCATTAGGAATTTTATTGGTTGTTATTGTGTAGAAAAAAGAGAAAAGAATACAATAATGACAAAAGAAAGATAAAAAGAATAAAAATACAACATGAAATGAAGAAAAAAGAAAAAATGAATGATGAAAAAGAAGAAATAGAGAATTAGAAACAAAGAAATTGAGCACAAGAAAAAAAAAAACAGAATAAAGAAGGAGAAATTAAACAAGAGGAGAAAAAGGAAAAAAGCATTTTAAACATTTGTCTTTTCACCATGAAAGAAAGAAGTTGAGTAGAGAAAAAAAAAAGAAACACAAATATAAGTAGAACTTGAAGAGAGGGAGAAAAGAAAAAAAATAACGTTCTCCTTCTCAGTATGAAAGAGAGAAAGAAAGAAATAAAACACAAGAAAATGAAGAGAGGAAATTGAATAGGAAAAGAAAGAAAACAGTTGCGTAAAGTAAAAAAGAAACAAAAATAGAAGAAAGAGAGGAAATTAAATTTTAGAAAAGAAAAGGCATTTTTAATATTTTCCTTTTTATTATTGAAAGAGAAATGAGATGAATAAAAAATAAAATACCAATATCCCTATAAACTAATGTATAAAGGAATGCTAAAATGAAAATAAGATAATCTGAGAAAGAAACGATGAATTTTTTGTTTCTATATATAACAATAGAAAGAAGAAAAAAGACGACTATAAAAAGTTAATGTGAGCAAAAAGAAAAAAACAAACAAAAAAATAATATTGAATAATTACAAATTAAAGTCTGAAAATCTAATTCTTTTGTAAAATTACAAAATGATGGCTGAATAATATGATAGAACAAGAAAAACACAAAAAACATATAAAAATGATAAACCAATGGAAAAAAAAGCTGATATACAAAAATCACATTATCATTCTTATATATTCATTTTTATTTTCTTTGCTCTTCAATAAGAAAGTATTAATTTATATGATTGGTCAAATTGTTGAAAACATTTCATATTTTTTTAAGTAGTCGCATACAGAATGCTGATTGGATCACTTGTCAAGATACAAAACCAAACATTAAAATACCTAAGGCAATTTGTGAAAAGAAAAGAGAAGGTTGACAGTACAGACAGAATGAATAAAAGAGACAGAAAGCATGGGAGGTGGGGGTCAAGTGTGGCTCCTTGATTTGATTGCACGTGTGTGAAAGAGAGATCCTGACTATGGATATAAAATGAGAGATGAATGTTTTAACTTAGTCTACCAGAGATACGTTGCTGAAAGGAAATCACTTAAGCCTTTCAATTTAAGTCTTTTTCCACAACCAAACACAAATGGCTGCACTTAATGGAAAATGGAAACTTGACAGAATTGAAAATGGTGAAGAGTTTGGAAAAAAACTTGGTATGCCTTCTTTCTTTATTATTTTCTATTTGTTTTCTTTCAATTTGAAGCAGAAACTACATTTTACCTTTGTTATTAGCACTTTTAGCTTAAAAATTATTTCAGTTAATATTAAATATTTATCTTAAAAATATTAATTTTAATTTTTTGTATTTGGTATTTATTTCTTAATAATAATATAGATATAGGATAATATGTATATTTATTAATAAATACATATATATATATATATATATATATATATATATATATAATGTTTATTCAAAATTTATAACAGAAGTAAGTTATGATATCAGTACAAAGTAGCTATTTGTTTCACCACTTCTTGTGTCTTGTGCTGATTCTTATAACAATTATTATTCACTCTATATTGTATTGAGCACTTTTTAAGAATAGTGTTTTTGGATACAGAATTTTATTCCATCCATACCAACCCTATACTAGGATATATATATATATATATATATATATATATAGTTATGAATTAATTGTACAATTAATTCATAACTATATATAATTATATTAAACTCTATAATATTTATCATATTGAGCACTGTTCATAATAAAATAAATGCTGGGGCACTCAAAATAATAAAACCTTGAGTCCTCTTTACATGGTATTATATGTATATATATGTATATATACATTATCCTGTATCTATAACACAACTCAAAGTTTCATGCACTATACAATCATCAAGTGCATATTATAAATTGACCTTTTCTAGATTTCAATTTTTATTTTTGGTTCTTGCGTTGTTCGTGGTTTTGTTATAAATTATAAACCAGAGGTGCCATTTTGAACTTATTGAATGCATAATTTAATCTAATTTGCACTGAAACTTAAGAAATAGGAAAGTAAAAACATAAAAATTAAATTAAGATCAAAGGGTAAAATTTTGTCATGGGCAGAAGTTGTACATGTAGTTCCTTATTACTAGAGTTGGTAGATAATCTAAATTGAATTATGTATGTTGTCTAGTATTAAATATTTCATAAACTGTCATATTTCATATTTAAGTTTCTGTCTAAAAATGGCATCCCTGATTTATAATTTATAACAAAACCATGAACAACGCAAGAACCAAAAATAAAAATAAAAATCTAGAAAAGGTCAGTTCATAATATGCACCTGACGATTGTATAGAGTATGAAACTTCAAGTTGTATTATGGACGTTCGATAATATATATATTTTTAATATTACAGTGAGTACTGTTTCATTAACAAGAGAAAAATATTTATATATGTGTGCACTTGTGTGTATATCTTCTATGTGCCCTGTCTCTTCAGGACATAGGCGATCATGGCTTTCCACGTTTCCCTATCCCTGGTGGCTCTGAGCATGCCTTCTACTGTTACACCATGCAACCCTCGTTCCGTCATCCACCTGAATAGGTCCTTCAAATATGTTGCTTTCCCATCTCTTCTTCCCTCTAACTGGCCTGTTAGTATCAGGTTCTCCAAGCCCTCCTTCCTCATTGCATGTCCCAGGAACTTCAGCTGTCTCTTCCTGATGATGAGTATTAATTTTCTTTTCTTTTTCTTTTTGTTTCCATAATTTCTAAGACCTCATCATTGCTCACATACTCGATCCATGATATTTGCAGCATCCTTCTGTAGAACCACATTTCAGTTGCTTCAAGTTTTTCCTTCATCTTTGATGATATTGTCCAGCATTCACTGCCATATTGAAGAACGGACAACACATAGCAATCCAGTACTCTCTTCCTTGTTTCTAGTCCTGTTTCTTAATACCTTACTCAACTTCTGGAATCCTTCCTTCGCCATGCCAATTCGCCTTCAGATCTCTGTCTCGCACTTTCTGTCTTGTTATAACACTTCCCAGGTGCTTAAATTTTTGTACCTGCTTGATTCTAGTATCCTCGACCTGTATTTGGCATTTTTGGCTGCCCTTTTTACTGATGACCATGCATTCGGTTTTCTTGCGGTTTATTTCTAGTTCTTTCTTGTTACTTTCTTATTGATATCCATACCTACATTATATATATATATATATATATATATATATATATATATATTTAGTATATCGAGGCAGCAAGTAATTTTCTAAACATATGCTATTAAATATAAGAGACAATGAATGTCTATTATGTTTAATCATGAGCCATTCTAAACATATTTTTGCTTTAATTTCAGTTGAAAATAAAGACAAAAATTCTCCAACATTTGGATAATTACTTATTGGTTTTCTTCTAAGCTTTCGGCTCACATGAGCCATCTTCAGAGAGGTTGTTTAAACTGAAATATTATAAAATCCACCATCACCAACGATTTTATTTTGTGTTGACATAAAACTCCGCTTGGCAACGGCAATAGTTACCAAAAATAATAAACGCAGTTCTTAAGTTTGCGATGTGATTTTATGACGTCACACCGCGGGATAGCACGGAATGACAACAAAACCATGTAGTCAAATGCAATGTAATATGTTATTTCCTGTTTTAAAGTTGATTTTATTGAGTGTTGGTTGTTTTGATTTGATGTACATGGCCTCCAATATCTGCAGGTTCCTCTTACTGTGTGTATGAGTAAGGATCACCATATTGTTGACCAAAATCTGTCTGATATTACCTACATGTTTATGTTTTTCAGAGAAATGTTGTTTTATAGTACTCTGATCAGAAAGATGACATGTAAGTCTACGGGAGAGCGCGGTTGTAGTAAAACCAATATATGTACTAGGTTTTTGATTAGTATCAGAGATGCAATCTCTGAATGGGCATGTAAATTGGTACACTACATTGGTTTTTTGTAGAGAATTTAGTTTAGTGCTTGTTGGGTTATTATAGACTATGAGGTCAATTGTTTTAAACTTTTTATAAAATGAGTTTAATTTGATTATTACTTTCAACTGGTTTAACATTTCTACGTATTATGTTTTTGAGAGTTTTTCATCTTGTTTATAATTATTATGTATTTGGTTGCAATAGTATAAGTTAATAGTGTTATGTTTATTTTGATGTAAACCATTATTATTAATATTATCATTATTGTTAGAGCTATTGTTAATTTTGTTGAGATACATTTTAATTTGTTGATCAATAACAGAGTTAGGAAATCCATTATTGACTAGTGTTTGCTTAATGTTGTGTAATTCTTTATAAAATATAGATTTGGAAGAAGATAACATTTGTGTGCGTTGAAGTAAGTTTTTTATAACAGCTAACTTATATCATTGGGGGCATTCACTATTATAATTAAGAAGACACGAATTTATGCTAGTTGGTTTCCTATATAGAGAAGTAGTAAATTTATGTGTGCTAGAATCAATGAATACATCAAGAACAACCTCTCTGAAGATGGCTCATGTGAGCCGAAAGCTTAGAAGAAAACCAATAATTATCCAAATGTTGGAGAATTTGTCTTTATTTTCAACTGAAATTAAAACAAAAATACGACGTTTAGAACGGCTCATGATTAAACATAATAGACATTCATTGTCTCTTATATTTAATAGCATATGTTTAGAAAATATATATATATATATATATATATATATACACACACTTACAAATGAATAGGCCAGTTTTAGTAAAAGCTGCATTATTGTTTTATTTACCAAAATATGGATGTTTGTTTTTCTATTTCTTTAAAGACCAATGTTGATTTCATAAAATAAATTACAGTTACTATTTCTCTGCTTTAAATTAAATTCTAATTTCTCTTTGATACTCAACTTTTTGTGAGATTTTAATTTTAACTAAATTCACTATTTTGTACTTTTCATTGGCTTCAGAAACATTTATAAAGTTGCTGCAAAATCATATCTCTAGTTATTTCAAAATACTTTTGTAAATATACATTGTAATATTTATCACAGAGTGTAAAGATATGATACTGATTAAAGACAGAAGGCTAAGGTGAAATAACTTTAGACAGAAGTGCTGATGAAGAAGTGTAAACAAAACTGTGATTTTTAACAGATACTTTAATAATATTGTATAAAAGATTTAGGAATTTGTAAGTAATATAAAGCATTGTAAAGAAAGCTTCATGATATACTGATTCTTATTTATGCTACGAGGTACTCATCAGTATTCTTCATATTGACTAATCGTAACAGAGAAATGAGAAATATTATCCATAGAAATATCATACACATTAAAAATCTAAATAATAAATTTTGTTCCATAATAAAATATTATTTATTTGCATAGCTTTTTATACACCCAGGCTGTTTTTAAAAATGAAAAATTAAAAGAAATATTTACAAATTCTGATGGTGTGGTGAAAGGGTTTCGAAAAGTTCATGGGAGATAACTCCTGTTGATATTAAGAGAATATTTTTTGTGCATGGATGATAAGGTCATCTCTGCTAATGATTAGAAATAAACATCATGAAATGAATCTCAGAAAAAAACAGTTTTACTGCCAATAGCAAAGTGGTTGTGATATTCTTCCCAAAATCAATTGTGAGAATTTGTTACTGCAAAGTTGTAGAGAAAAGGAGTTCATCTACTTGTAAAATCTACAAACTGGTAACAATATGTATGTGGGAGCAGTAAAAGTAAATAAAAAAGAAAATTGAAAAATAAACTAAAGTGAAAAATATTTAACATAGAGAATTTTTTAAAATTCTTTCAAGAGTAAATTAATCAAAATATTTCAATTTGTGCTTGATAATCAATATTGCATCTGTAGCAGATAAGAAATTAATTAAAATCAACCTTCTTCTTCACTTTTACAAAAATTCACAATGATGTGGGAAATCCTGGTTTTTCCCAAATAGAAAAAGGATTGACCACCAACCTTCTGATGAAAACCATCTGATGATTATAACTCTGCATAAAACTTGTAAGCTGTAGGGAGTTCGGTTAAGTAAGACACAAGGCCAAATCAAGAAACATTAACCAGCTCCCTACACTACACATCTCCTGAATTTGAAAGCAGGTGTAATATTGGCAAAAAAACTATGTGAAATAAATGAGAGCTGCTTGCAATGTGCTAAAAATGCAAGGGAAATGAAATTAGCAGTTTGAGTTCAAATTCTATCAGAGGCTGTTACATTTATTTTTACACTAATGTTCTTGGAGAATGCATGAATCCATCTCTTTTCCTCTTAGCTATACGTAGGATAAACTGGGATTTTAGTTTTGGTGAGGACAATACAAAATTCAAGACTGTGGAGAAAGTAATAGGAAACTACCCCCCCCCATCTTTCCCAAGAAACCTCAAGTGGAATTTATACATACAATTCATTGCTAAGGATGCAGATAAAATGTCTCCTAAAACTATTCCAGTAAGTACCTGACTCCTCTTGCTATCCTCTGCCTTTACAAGAGCCAGATCAGGCCGAAAATGGAGTACTTGTCATATTTGGGTGGGAGCAGCCCAGGCTTCACTCTCCAGCCTTGATAGAGTCCAAAAGCATCTCTTTAAGGTTGATATATTATTCTTTACCCTTCAACCTCTCTTTCCCATAGGCAGGATATGACAAGCCTCTCACTGCTCTGTTGCTACTTCTACAGACAGTGCTCAGATGAACTACATTCCTTGGTCCCGCCAATTTAAACCTTCATGGTAAGGACATGCTATGCCACTTACATTGCAGCAAACCACCTACATTACTTCTGTATTCGATTAGTAAGAAGTAAGTTCCACTCAACTTCTTCCTGTGAACCACTGCAGAATGTTTCCCTGATCACTACAACCTTAATCTGTTCAAGGCTAGGGTTAGCTGTTACCTTCCACTTGTATATGCACAAATGGCTTCCTAACATAACCCTCTACCTTGAGTAGCCCATAGGCCTTGTAAAGGGTGAACCTTACTGTATAAAAAAAAAATATCATGGCAATTCACAGTTTTTTTAAAAAAAGGAACTTTGGAAAGTTGTTACTGTCCTGACATTAAAAAAAGGGAAACTTATGATTAATTTTCTTTGTTATTTCTTGATGGCAAATTGTTCAGGACATTTGCATTGATGGAGACACTACTACATCTCAGGAATGTCATCCTTAACCGATATATCTCATGTAAGTGGGGTAGTGAAGATTAAATTAGCCCTCACATGCAGAAGGACTCCAACATGTAGGTATTGTCTAGAAAAATAGGTCTGTTGGAATTTCTTAGTCAGAACCTTGATGCAAAATGAGAGTGATTTTTTGACAGTTGCTCTTGCGCCAGGAGACTTGTCTCTTTCCCCTTGGAAAGTGAAAATTTCTGATAATGATAGTGAGTGCTGCTTTTATTTGTCTCTCTCCAGATAAATCCATTAGATTATTTCTATGAGGATCTGTCATGCTTCTATAATTATATTAACTTTGCTTTCAGATACTGTCAAGATGGGATTCAAAATAAAAAATGTTGCTCCACATTACTTTCAGGATGAATTTTCTTTACCCCAAATCTTTTGGTTGTTTTGGGGATTAGCAAGAGATCAACCACAGTATGCAGAAAGGAGGTCAACTTGACCTGGTTGGTACTCCAGTGTTTACTCTAGGACATAAATTATTATAATTCCTGGTCCCATTCTATCTGACCAGTGAACTCTGCCACTTTGACATTGTCTCTCTAAAATCCTCTACACTATAAGCTCTCTTCTGCTTTTGGAAATGGTCTTGGTCTACCTCCTGGTACTGTAGTCCAAACCATTCTTAACAGACCAACTAAAAATTTTCTGATATTTTTAATATACTTCTGTTGCCTACACTTGTTGGTCTTGTTAGTGTCTGAATTTCTGATTCTCAGACAGTAACAGTTTACTAACTGCATTTAACTTAATGAGTTAAAATTCTTCCACCACTAAATAAGCAGAGATTGGAGGTTTTCATCTATAGGTTGACTGAAGTTGGGAAAACATCCAGCTATTATTGCATTAATTTATTGAAGTCTCTCCAATGTTTTAACCAAGTCATGGAAAAGTCATACAGCAAGAAAAGTTGCTGGAATCTAGATATGATGGCGTACTGGAAGCACAATCTCTTAAATCTTCTAAGTAGCTGGCTGTTGTTAATTATCTTGAGATAGATGTTGAGTCATGGCGTCTTTAAGATTGCCACTGTTTTTCAGGATGCTGTCATAATTCTTTCCAAGAATTGCTAGAATCTCAAACTTTTAAATACTAAAAATGGTTTTTGCCAGTTTTTCCTTTCAAGATAATTAGGCTCCTTTTCATGGGTTGAATCGCATCCATCATCACATAGCAATCTTCTCCAGGTTGTTCTGATATATAGATATTTATATATCATATTCTGCCAGATATATAGATCTGTATGTAATAAATTAATTAGACTTCAATGTAATATTATTATTCTTCTTGAAATTGCTTATCTTTTGTCTATTAGTTCATGGCACAAAATGTCTTATCAAAAAAAGACTCATATCAAAAGGACATTGCTGTAATCGATGATCTGGCAAAACTGTTTCACATTTGGCATTTAAAGATATTTTTCCAAGTAAGACATTAAATATATGTTATTGGGATTTCCTTTAATATGTTTACTGCCACACAATACACATCTGTATCTTTTGGCATGACTGTGTCTGTTCCATGGTTTTTATTTCTATAAATAATAATACTTTTTCATATTACTTTTTTTACCTTCTTTGTGTTATGTTTTCATTAAAAAATGATCACGATGCACAAATTTATCACATAGCTTGATGGAGAAAAACAAAAAACAATGCAAAGAACAAATATTAGTATCATTCTTTATAGTTTAATACTTTTAATTTTATTTGCCAAAATAAAGCATATGTAATCTTACATAGCAATTCCTAAGGGTATCAGTAACAAAACTGTTGGCATTATACAATGTTTCAAATATCAAAAGCACTGGTTAATATGTTAAAAAAATTTTTTCCATCATCTAATATTTTTGCAGCTATCTCTGATCAAGAACGGGAGTCTGGTCAATCTTTCCTAAATCCTGAGAATGAAATAACTCAGGAAATCAACATTGGTAGCAAAGGTTTAGTAATCAAATTTGCTGCCAAGAAAACTGGTTGGAATGAAGAACAAACAGCAGACTTTGGAGTACCTGTCAAACAAGTTCATTTTGGAGCTCAGTTCACAGTAAGTAGTTACTTTCATTTCATTTGGTGAAACACATTGCAATATTTTACAGATTAATACAGATTATACACACGTATATATGGGCAGCCAGTCTAGGAGAAAGAAAAATTTGAATTTCAACTTGATGATGGTTGCTTGGAAACTTCGATACACTGTGTACAATTTCTCTGTTATCAGTTCTTCTGAAAAGTGTGGCTGGTTCTACACAAGCCCTTACCACTGTAATAAAATTCTTAGTGTAGGTATTCTGGCAGTTGAGTTTTAAGAAATTAATTGTTAGGCTCTTATATATCATAACTGACAGGAGAGTCCACAAGTGTGAGTTTGTGTTTTTATATATATATATATATATATATATATATATATATATATATATATCAATTTAGACAGGTTATATCTATTTATATTTTAATCCTTTCATAGTCATGGATTAGTTTCTTAGTGTTGTAATTAAAATCATCAGAAAAGGTACAGTAGTTTTTGCCATAATTTTTTAAAATTATTCAACAAAACAGGCTTGAATCAAGATATGTTGCTTATATATATATATATATATTTTAATCTTGTACTGGATATTGAAATTCATTTACTATATTAGTCATCGCTAGTTTAGATTTGATGGGGTTATTTTGATTAGAAATAGCAAGGTTTGCAGTCTTCTATTTTCTATAATATACTGTAAATTTTATATGTTTTTGAGGAATTGTGGCAGAAATAATAATTTTTAATAATTTTAATAATTTTTGGTATTGCAAATTAGTCCTGCTTATAATTATTGTGCATTTGGTTGTAGTAAAATACATTAATGTATGCTATTTTTAATACTGGTGTCGTGCATTTTTTGTAAAAGTAATTTTATTTGTGTACCAATAATATAGTTGGGAAAATTATTGTTGACAAATCTTTGTTTTATGTGTTTTAGTTTGCTCAAAAATATTCTTTGGAAGGAGGAATATATATTTGGAAGAATATGATATATAAATTCCTATATATCAGAACAATTTTGGTTAACTGAATGATAAAATGGAAAACTTCTATGGAACACATTTCATCATTTAATAAACTTCACCAAACTAAAATAATATTCTTATTGATGAATTATTTATATATTATTCCCCGCTTTCCCTACATGTATTTAATTTCATCAATAAGAACATTATTTTAGTTTAATGAAATCTTTTAAAGGACAAAATGGGTTATATAAACAGTTCTCTATTTTATCATTCAATTACTCTATACGGGTTATATAGGTCTATCTTATAGCATTAGGATAATATTAAAATTTTGTTTGGTTATTTTGTAGAAAATTTACTTAATAAACTGAACAAACTTTTTTACAAACCTAATATAATTTCAAGATTTTACTGATTAACATTGAAATAAAACTACAACTTGTTTGGAAAGTAGTATTGTGTTGTTTATATAAAAAATGTTTTAAATTTATTTTTCAAGCCTTAATAAGCTACAGATATAGATATATGAGGTCTGCCTATAAATATTCAAATATTTAATATTATCAACAAAAGTTAATTACCTATAGCAATGGCAACTTACTCTGTTTCAAAGATTTTTGTGACCTCATACACCTATCCTAACCTTGCTTTGACTTTTTCATAATTGTCACCAGCTGTCTTATCTCATTTGAGTTCTCTCTCAATGGTGATAACCAGAAATTGCAGGGGCCAAATGTAAATTATAGTAGGGTTGAAAGATCTAAATGACTTAATCCCTGCCCTCATAAGTCTTCACTGATCTTTCTAGCCTTGACAGAGTCCAATTATATGATCAGTAAACACACTTTCTTACCATTATTCCATGTCAAAACTTTTTTCTACCAAGCTTAGTTTAGTCTGGCACAATGCTACAAGTATGGAGTACTCAGTGGGCATTAGCATCACTATTCAGTCAAGGATCAACAAACTTGTCAAACATTACTTTATGCCAAGACAGTCTAATAATCTTAACCTCATCTGGCACTAAACTACAGTCACAGGACACCTGTGAGGACTAAGTCCACCATACTAACAAATTTGCTGACCAAGATGAACAACTGAATTTGTCAGTCAATAATTGCAAAATCTCAGTTTTAAATTGCAATACATAACTCTTTTTTGTTGTGTCAATATCATTTTCAGGCTATTTATAACATGGTTGGTGATACACTTGAAGAAAAACAAGATGGCTTATTCAAAGCAAATGTCACAAGAAAAGTAATCAATGATGAAATGGTAATGGTATGTAATCTATTATTTTCTTTCACAATTTAAATAAATAAAATTAAAAAAATATCAAGCCATAATATAGCCATGAGTAATACATATTTTAACTCAGTTGTATATAACTGCTTTCTCAGTTCAATGGATAAAATGGCTTTGAGCAAATGAAGCCTGTAGATCTTGGAGAGAACTGTCTTTTTTTAACCTAAGGAACAGACATTATAGAATAAAAACAAGCTATCAAATAACAGAAATCACATCACTTTCAAAATGTGAAGAAAGAATAATGACATAATCAAGAGGACATGTCATATGATTTCAAACAAAAACCTCTATCAATACTGGAAAGAGTGATAACAGTGGACTTCAGAAAATCATTTTCCTGAAAAAAATGTTTTTAATAGAAAGTAGTACTGGCTATTCAGTCAATGAATGCTGAATGTTTCAACATGAGGAAATGGCTAATATTATCATTACCTTTTTCTCCAGATTTTTAAGCTAAAATATTAAGTCATGAAATATTAACTTTTTTCTGGCTATGTACATCATATTGAGGACAGCATGATCATAAGTAAAAATTTCACCAGACCCAAGTTAAATAATTGTAAACTTATACTGTTATTTTTGTTATATTTTTCAGGAAGTAACTTCAGGAGAGGCCCATTGTAAAAGATACTACAAACGCATATAATTCAAGTGTCAACTCATTTCTCTGTTCAATTACAACTGTCCACTCATCAGTGATATTCTATGCTATAAAAGAAAACAGATGTAATAAAGTGCATGTCAAGAATCTTAAGGGACTCTCTTTGTTTACATTTATAGAAAGTATGTAATAAAACCATCACCAATAAATACTTCTATGAGTAATAGAAACAAAGTTTATCTTCCAATATTTTATTATTGTTTATAAGTATTTGTTCTAAATATAGAAAAAAATAAGTGTTCTAGTAATATTGGAAAAGCAAAATAGAGGGAATTCAAATCATTTGGTTCTGCTTGAATTGATTCAATATCATTCTGAGAATAAATGATAAAATTAGCTTAAGTATCATCTCTATGATTTCAAACATTTTCTACATTCAATACTTGCAGATCATTTATAGAAATTACAAAGAAGTCTAATAGGGCCAGTGGCATAGCAAGAGTTCTCAGTCCCTGGAACAAATACAGCTTTAGTGCTTTCATTTGATCTACCTATGAATTGTTTTTACTATATGCTTTGTGATTTATTACACTTTGAATTACAATAAAGACTTTGAATTACAATAACAAAAACTCAATTACAACTTCATCCAAACCAAAAATAAACTCCCAATATCTTAATTGTAAAATAAGAATTAATTGAATTAGACCTCAAGTATACTTGCATAATTTACAACTTATTTTGAAATTTATGCCATCTGTTATTTTTAAATGTAAATGCTGAGTAAATCAATGCTATATCATTAGTCCAGATTACTGGAGATCACTTGGAAAGCTATTCATTCCTGGTCATGACCATGATTCAGTCATTTGTGATCATATCCATGGTTTATGAAATAGACAAATATATATATATATATATATATATATATATACACACACAATACTAGAATTACATTTTACATAAAAAAATATTATTTTACAAAACTGGTATTCATGGCTACATTAAGTTATAGATGAACCTTTTTTATCAAATGAAAATTTGTACTTTTACAATCTGGTCACTATCACACTTTGCTATGCCTCTGAATCAGACCTTTTCTGAATATTCCATGACAACCCACTCATCCATTGGAATGAATGTTGAAAAGTAATTTTGTATATAATAATGAATTAGCCTTTTCTTTGCTGGAAGGTAATTTGAAAAGTTTCATCCATAATATAATCAATAAACAATTACTACTTCTATATGCATTATTTTACTTTTCCTGTCTGTAGAAAATCATTTTCTCTTTTGTAACAGTAACAATAAATGCCTTGTAATTGGACAATAAAAATGTTGATGTCTTTTTTCTTAAATTGTTTCAGGATGGACATACAGGTGCAAAATATGGACATTTCTTTTTGTTCATTATCAGACAAAGTTAAGCAAATTATGATTCTATAATGAACAAGACATTTTTTTCTTTTAACTTAATCAGGGGGAGAATATGATATAAAATGACAAAATAATTCATGAATGATTTTTAGTATCCACAATTTTGATCCTGAAGTACTACTATAAAAATAAACCGATCCTGACTTACCCTTTAAATGATATAGAATTCAGCTGAATATATATATATATATATATATATTCAGCTGAATTCTATATCATTTAAAGGGTAAGTCAGGATCGGTTTATTTTTAAAACTATTTAGAAAAAAAGTTTTTCTGTCTCAGTCATACTTTTATCTGAATAAAAGATTCTTCTTCTTCTTCTATGTGCCCTGTCCCTTCAGGACGTAGGCGATCATAGCTCTCCATGTCTCCCTATCCCTTGTGGCCCTTAGTATATTTGTTCCTGTTACTCCTGGCAACCCCCGTTCCATCATTCAACTGACCAGGCCCTACAAATATGTTATCCACTGTCTTCCTCTGTCTCTCTTTCCCTCTATCTGGCCAGTCAGTATCATGTTCTCCAGGCTCTCCTTCCTCATTGCGTGTCACAGGAACTTCAGTTGTCTCTTCCTGATGCTTGGTATTAATTTCCTTTTGGCTGCCATTCTTTCCAACACCTCATCGTTGCTTGCATGTTCAGTCCAGGATATCCGCAGCATCCTTCTGTAGAACCACATTTCCACTGCTTCCAGTTTTGTCCTCATTTTCGATGATATTGTCCAGCATTCACTGCTGTATTGAAGAACTGACATCACATAGCAATCCAGAACTCTTTTCTTTGTTTCTAGTGAAATTTTCCTGTGTGTTAGTACTTTGCTCAGCTTCTGGAACACGTCCTTTGCCATGCCAATTCGCCTTCTGATCTCTGTGTCGCACTTTCCATCTCCTGTTAGAACACTTCCTAGGTATTTAAATTTTTGTACTTGCTTGATTCTGGTATCCCCTCTACCTGAATAAAAGATTAGTAATCTTAAAAGAGATATGCCAGTAATGTAGTAGTTATCAGCACAGTGAAATTGGCAAAATGGTTTCAAATTCCAGTCTAGTCTGTTGCCTCACTTTGATACAAATATCCTTGTGTCTTTCTATCCTTAGGTGGCCACCAGAAAAGAAAACTGAATTTCAAATTTTAAAGAAAGCAACAGGGAACCGCTCTGCTAACTTTCCAAACAATTCACAGATAATAAAGAAAAATGAATCCCTAGAGTTACTTACACTATTTACATTCCTCATCTTTGTGACCATATTCATGATGTTTCAGCCATTTTATGCCCTAGCCTTTTTCAGGTGATTGGAATTTTGAACTGAACCTTTTATTTTGTTCACTGGTATAGATCGTTCTCATTTTATGTGCCATGCTTCTTCCAGATATCTCAGTATCAGTTATCCTGCTTAACTCAACTCTCCAAGTAGGCAGGTATTGGATTCAAAACTCAGTAAGTCACCAGATTCAACCAATGCTTTTATCTACTCAACCGTGTTTCTTTGAGGACATCATTGTATGAATTTTTAGGATTTATGTTTTTACCAGACTTTACAATTTTGTTGTATCATTGTTTTTCTATATCTCTATATATTACTGGTGCCCATATTGTATTCATTTCTATGCTTGGCCGGCTTGGGAGATTTTTGTGACCTAGCATATGCAACAATTCCATAAGTTTTCATATTTTCCAGTAATGTTCTCTGTCTATTATTTCAACCTCATCTCACAGTGGGCAGGGATCTCTCTTTTCTTTCCATATGCAGTCAGCCACACTTGGTATTTTTATTTTTCTCTTGTGTTACAGTTTTATGGTGTTTCTGTAGTCTTATCTGACATGATCGGTTTATTTCTCCTTTATATTTCTTACTGCAGCTGTATGGAATGGTGTACACACAATCTTTAATTATGTTCTCCTCTATTAAATACAGTAGAGGTGAACAAAAACTTGGAGAGTTGAGTTAAAGGGAGATAACTGATACATCCAGAAGGGGTATGGCATGTGCAATGAGAACAATCTACCTTGGTGGATGAAATAAAGGGTTTAGTATGAAATTCCAATCACCTGAAGAAGTTCAGAGCATACAACTTCTGAAACATCATGAATATGGAAATGAAGATGAGGATAACAGTTCGAACAATGTAAATAGTGTAAATAATTACAAACCCCCATATCAGAAATATAGACAACTGGACATCCTGAAGTGTCATTCTGTGTCCCCTTGTCACATGCCACATGGATATCTTAGGGACTCTCATCCTCAATAGAAAAATGTAAAAGATAATCTAGCATTTAACATATTTTCTTGATACTGTGTTCTTTGATTTTCTATTGCTTCCATCCATTAGGTAAGCTTTCATCTGTTTTAAAGAGAGTCCATTTCATCTCATTGCTTCCTTGCAACAGAAACATCTTGCATTCATTTATGCAGGAGTGGTCTTTTGAAAAAAATGAATGCTTGGAATAGATTTTCTATGAAAACATCTCAGAAACTCTATAACAAAACTAGTGATCAACTTTTATAAGAAATAAAAATTGTGTCAATTTTTATTAAAAAAATAGTCAAATAGGAAGTCATTGAATGTATGGTTACTTGAGTTCCCCTACTGGAAATATTTATGATTTCATTTCTCATCTTCTGTTGGCAGACATTTGTAGTTTTTATATCAGAAATTACACATATAATAACTCCTGTTTTTCAGTAATACCTGCCTTGTGTTCTAACAACTTCCAACCCTTTTCTTCCTAATTTTCAATGAATGCCTACAGTATAATCATTAGTAATGTATTCCTCAAATATATACAGTTTTTATGTAACAGACTTATTCTGTTAGTAATGTTTTTGTTAATTTGTAAACAGAAAGTAGCTATACAGGGAAGACCTGGATGATTCAGGGCAGAAAGTGGAGAAGCTGAGATATTCACAAGTATCCTAACAGATAAACTATTCAATAGGTTTGTTTTAACCAGGCTTTGATAATCTGTTTAAACAGAGAAATTAGTAAAGTTTTATCAAAAAATAAATTACAGCATAAAAAAGATTTTTCCAAAGAGTAAAGTTTGGTTTGAGTTGTTTTGTTTTTTAATTATATATCAAATAATTATTAAATAACAAAACAAGTACTTAGTTTATTTCCCTAAATTCATCTTAAATTAGTATTGTTATTGGAACAAGACTTATTAATATTGAATACATGCAACAATTATACGGCAAACTTAGACTTTCATGCCTGCAAAAAGATGGAGTGCCAAAAGGACAGTTATTTTTACTCCTTGGCAATGTTTTTTGTTTTAAAAAATTGTAATAAAACTTAAACATATAATGAAAGTGAATTTATACATTATTTTTATATTTACAACATTCTGAAAACTAATACAATTAAAACTAATGCAACTCAATATTTATCATTTACCAATTTATAAATCAATAAATGTCAAAACAATTTTTTTCATAAGTTTATAAACATTTACTAAATTATTAAAATGTATGAACCAACAATAAGGAAGTCCTTATTATTTAGCACTTTTTAAAGTTTGAATCAATTGGCAATTAGTTGTCATTTTGCTAACCATTCCAATAAGCAATCTAATAAATAAATATTTTGCCACCTAACAAATTGGTGTGTCTCAATAGTTCATATAATAAGTATTTCAAGAACATTGCCTCCTTTAGATCTGTGTTATCATCATTTTAATAAATTTTAAAAACTTTTGATAATTTACATTTGGAGCACTTCAAATGGACTTTAGAAAAAACTAAATGATATACATCCACCTCTTATTAGAGAAGACTGACTTACTCTGTTGAATAACATTCATCTATAAAAGATTCTTTTGGAAGTGATATATGTTATTTATTGTATACAGTTGCAAGAGAACAAACAAAAACAACAAAGTATTGCTGGTGAGGTGGAAAAAAAAAAAAAGAGACAAGATATTGTTAAAATAAAATTCTCAGTATTGCTGATATAAAGGGTCCAAACAGAATGTCTCTTTGGATTTGGTATTGAAGCTTGTATCAATTTGGTTGATTCAGGGCCACTGATGAACTTTGTGACTACCTACCTACTGCCTCGAGTGCCATAAGCAAGTCCTTTTAAGTGGAGTAAATACATAACTCAGCATTTTTTGTCATGCTTTTGCTTTTGCAGCAACGTTTGTGATTGGCTCCTACATTTAAATTGTATTTTATTAGGAGTGGGAGTAAGATGTGATGCTTGGAGCCCCTGTGCAGGAAGCAACTTTTTTTTATTTTTAATTTTGCTTTCATAGCATTCACATCTGGCTGACAGGTTTTGATGTGGAGTAAATCAAAAAGAGATCTAATTTGAAGCATAGCGTAACAGTAGTATAATAGTATTAATTTGATCTTATTCAAAGAATGCACAAATCCCTATTATTTAAATGTTCATGGTGAAAATTAAAGGCTAATAAATATACCATAGTTCAGACAAAGAAAATAATTCCTCATTACTTCAAAAGTTAGGAGAGCTGTAGTATAATTTAATTAGTTATTAAATTAGCAAAGATATTAATTAAATGAAATATTTATAAAAATTAAATAATCAATTTTGGGTATTTATATTAACAATTTGAATAACATGTGATTAATTGGTATGTATAAAATGGCTGCATCAATAGTTATATGGATCATGAGTTGTACAGTAAACAAAGTTGAACCTAAGATTATCCCTTTAAAAAGTAAGAAAATAGAATAAATACAGATGAAAGAAAACAAAAATGCAAAAGGGAAAAGAATAAAAAAGAATTTACATCTATTTATCAACTTATTCTTTAATAAGACATGTAAATTCAAATGGTCATTGGTTTTCAACACTAAAGGCTGTATTGCAATTCCTGTATAATGTAATCTTCTTTATCAATCATTTTTCTGGTTAAAAAAAAAAGATGTAAAATTTTCACTTATGAATGATTAATTTTGTAGATGATGACAAATAAGAAAATCATAAATTAATTGTCTACAGTAAAATTTTCTTTTTCTCCAATGGGCCACTTCAGAAGAAAGAAAAAATTATTGTTCTATAGTTTGACTATCAAATTATATGGTCATGTGGATAGTATAAATTGCTTTTGGATGTACTTTGATTTTTCTTCACAAATTTCAATAAAGCAACCAAAGCAGCAGGAGTAACTCCAGCAATCCGACTAGCAGCAGCAATCTAAAGAATAGAGAATGGAGAAAAAAAGCAATTATTATAATAGAGTTTATTATTAATGATATATATATATATATATATATATATATTTATAAAAGTAAGAATATATATATTGGTAAAAATAGAAGCTTTTGTACATGTTTCATTCTTTTGGACTTCATCAGACTAAACTTCATTGGACAAAACACACCACAAAAAAAATCCTTTCACTTTGTCATACATTTTTACCAATCTTGTTCTTGATATATAAAATATACATTATTATATATGAGATAAAAGGAAATGATGAACATAAAATAGACTACATTGGAGGTAGTTTCACCCAACACTATAAAATGCTACAAAGTTAAAACATCAACCTGAGTCATGTCCTTAAATAGCTTCATCAGATTAAGACTTTCATATCAATGTCATGTATATCACCAAATCCATTCAGACAAACCTAAACTTTCAGCTGCTTACTAAGATCAATAGTAAAAAAAGGTTTTTAGTGAGTGAAGCTTGAAGGCAAAATAATCCTTCTTTGAAAATTGCGGACTGGTGCTACAGATTTACAAAGAACGGTATGAAATAACAGAAATCACATCACTTGAAGACTACCAACAGCAGCAAGAAATAAAACGGATATCACATGCAGAGAAAACAATAACATAATAAAGATGTTAATATGCTACACTAATTAAAATGAAAGGTTAGGAAGGAAAGCCCCATGAATATTGGAAAGAGAAACAACAACAACCAAAATTGAGAAACTCATTTTTCTAATAAATTGTTTTAAGAAAAAGATTTTATAAATTTCAACCAAAAGCAGCACTGGCTGCTCAGTCAATGAATGTGAAACATTTCCTTGTAGGGAAATGCTTAATATTACCATTGCCATACATATTTCATTGAAGATGACTGACAAGGCACTGTGATTAAGCTTTTTATCATATTTTTTGCACATTCATACAAGTGATTTCTTTTTTGAATACAAAGTATGCAGGATCTTTGGATCAGAATGCTTTTAGCCATTATCGAAGAGTGCTTTGTTTGTCTTAATCTGTAATTTTTTTTTCTTTTTAGCAATAAAAAATATTTTAATTCCTGAGTACAATCAGCATATTGTGGCCATATTCATAATTAATATTATCAAGAGTTATCTCTTGTTTTTTATTATTAAGGTTTCCATTATTTTAAGTACCTTCTGCAGTTAGACGAGTATTATTATAATATATTTCTGTGATCTAACAGAAATATGATTGACATCAGGAGCAGGACTGACAGAGGTGTGGTTGGTGTCAAGAGCAGAAAGTATAAATAAAACCAGCAGAGGTGTGACTGCAGCAAAAGCAACTAGCTTCAAAGACAATAATCAGTGAAAGAGATTGACAGATGTGCCTAACCATAGATGACACAATTAAGTGAAACTTCAAGAAGGCAAAAATATGTGAAAATTTTAGCTTTTATAAGATTGGGGTTTTCTCAGGCTAAAATGAAAACACCGAGAGGATGCAGAGAGAACGCAGGGAAGAAAGAAGAAAAGAAGACAACTCCCGCTAGTCAACTCCCTTGTATGAGCATGATTCCCTCTGACTACCACTCCACGCAACCATCACTGACAAAAATAAAAATATAAGTTTATATTTTTATATATATTCATGGTCTTGTTTATTGTTGTTCATCAAAAACCAGACCAGAGATGTTACATAACATCTCTGGTCTGGTGTTCTGTTGGTGTTTTCTTCGAGTATGTTGTGAATAGAGGTTAGTAGTATGTATTTAAATGGGTTCTAATGGAGCTATGATCTCTTGTATGCATGCAAGAAACATATAATAAAAATCTTAATTGAAGTGCCTTTATTAGTCATCTTCAATAAAACTTGTATAAAAAGAGAGATTAATGCTCAAATACACAATTATATATATATATATATTAAATTGGCATCATTCCAATCAAGGCAGTAAAGTCACTAAATGCAAGGGGTTATAGAATGTGGAAGAATTAGAAAAAAACAAAAGTAAGCAGAAAGAGAAAAGAGTAATCAGGAGAGTAGATAGCGATTGATATTAGATTTAAATTTTTGAAGATTAAAGTTGGCTAGAAAGCATGGAGCTGGAAGAGAGTTTCAGAAGCAAGAAGTAGGAGAAAAGAAACTGTTAACAGAACTTATGGCTATATCTACGCAGCTCAACTGTAACTTGATGAGATCTTGATGCAACTCTAGTACTGAGTTTAAATTTTTATAATCTACGTACCAAAGTGAAGAGCTCATCCAAACAGTTATCATAAAAGTATTTATAAAACTTATATTGAAAAAAGTTACATGTAAATATAATAGGTTAAAAGAAAGTGTTGAGAAGAAGTTGTCTACTAAAATGAAAGAATAAAGAGAAGATTGAAGACCTTGGTTTGGCATTGAAATATTATACCCTTTTAGTAGTGGGCATCTATTGTATTTTATTATTTAGTTTCAAAATGTAGCTCTGTACCAGTTTTGCTTTAGTTTAAGTAGATATCTACCCACTTATATTATTATTTATACACAAAAATATGCCTACAACATCGTAATTTTAAAAAATTAATCTTAAACACTAATACTATTTTATAATCAGTATTATTTTAAACTTTAAATATTTTATGAAGAAGCTGGATACAGCACCGATATAATAAAATAAAAAAATTTTGCAAGATGGTAATCTTATGTCTCATTAGCATAGTGTAGACCAGCATTTCTAAACTTTTTTACCTTTGTGGAACTCTTGAAATAGTTTTTGTCTCAGGGAACCCTTGTATAAAAAAATGATTATATACCATTATTAATATATATGACTTTTATATTTTATTATAATAATCAGGGATTTTCCAACAATATGTTGTATATGTAAAATAAAATTCTAGATATAAAATTAAACAAAAACTACTAAAAAATGCATTAGCTTCTTTGGGAACACTTATTAAAAAAACCAGGTGTAGACAAATCAAAGCATGGACTTCAGTAGTAATTGTGATTGAGTGTTCTTTATTTAGATATTGAATGAAGGATTGAATGAGGGATGAAATTTTTTTATTCTAATTGTTTGCTCACCTCTAACAACATAGTTGTAGCAATAGCATCCCCACTAGATACAGTTTAATGTCCAGAACTTTGAATGGTGAAGAAAAATTCTCTGTTAATATGGATGTCTCAATTCTATATTTTCTGACTCTTCATGCTTGTTTTGTCATCAAAGCTATATTATTCCGAAATGTACTTGTAATTAGATTATATACATTGAGCATTAAGTATAAGAGATAATCAATACGTAATGCTCTTGGTTGAGTCATTTTGCTAAATCTTTTATACCTCACTAAGTTTTTTTCTTATTACTATAAGCATTATATTCAGTGGATAAAGATAATTGAGTAGATATCCCATTTTTTTAAACAGGGAAATTCATGCTTATTGGCTTAGAGATCAAGTCTTACTAAAGAAAATATGTCTTGAGAATGAATTGAACCTGTTGTGAGTAGATAGGTAGTAGTAAAGCTTATTGAAATATACCCTTTCCTCTTTACTAATAAAGTAACAGAGAAGCTCTCTCTCTGATCATATACACCCTTTCCCTATTTCTATTCTTCTATATTTCTAGTAACTTAGAATATAACCCAGACATAGCTTATGTGATCAATTGACATCATGTAAAAATCAACCAATGACTAATGCTCAATCAAATCTGAAATGCGTAAGCGTTAAGAAAATACAAAAAGAACAGTGAACACATGCATGGCCTCTTTAGTTGGCCCACATTCGGACTCTTATGTGGCAGTAAAGTCAGCCATCAGAGGTTCAATCAACATACCAACAAAGCAAAAGAAAACATCCCTGTGTAAAATAGAGATGAGCTTCAATAATCTTCACAAAAAGAATATGTAGATAACAAAAGAATGAATTCATGAGTACAATCCACACACTCGAATACCCAGAACAAAATATAACATAGCACAAACAGCCCCCTGATACTACATTCTACTTGACACACACATGTGGGAACAAATATGCTATATTTACATGAATATACATATACACAGAAGAAAAACTCTTTATAACATGAACACAGAAATACATATATAAATAGATCATTATTATCTTAAAATGGACATTGACAATGTGAGTTTATTTGTTATTTTAAATGAAATAAAACCTTTTTCTGGCTTCTGTTTGGGTAGTTGATGAGAGTGTTTTGCCAAAGTTCCCAGTTACCCAATTTTTGCCTCATCAACTATTGTGTTAAGCCAGTATCAAGACATAGGTAGTCAGTGGCACAGGGAAAAGTGAACACATACCCACATGCCTTTTTTTAAGTTTATTAATATTCAGTGAATATAAACAGTCTCAGCTAGAATTTGAACTTTGTTTTCTCAAGCCCACCTGCTGATGTATTTGATCTTCCTAAACATGTGGCGTAACACTGATCGTAAAACCTATTTTGGCATCATCTAAAGTGAGTCCTACTGTACATCTATAATGACTGATTAAAAATTACTTACTATTTGTATTTTATTATTTGCTGTTATTAGTATTATCACTATTTTTTTATTATTGTTAAAATATTTTTGTAATTATTGTTCACAAGGAGGTAAATCGAACAAGTTTTTCATCAACCACAAACTCCAATAGGCATAGAAAATTTAACTAGAACATAATTTTCTTTACCTATTTTGAAGAGAGGAATTAAATAATTTGTGCATTTGTAGTGCAATGAATATCAATTTGGAATGAGAAATCAGAGAGCCAAGGTCAAATTCCAGTTGAATTTGTTGCATTCACTTATGTGCAAATACCATTGGGAAAAAGTATTAATACATCTCTTCTCTCTTCAGCTATGGATTGAATAGCAGGTCAGATTGGATTCTATAGCCTTGGTTGGCAACTAGTCTAGAAAGAAATGACAACCTACTGCAGGAAAATCTTCTGTCTAGTCAATCATGAATCAAAAGAGACATTAACCCCCAAGCATATATCATGCATGGCACTTAATTGACTGAATGAAATAAAAAGCAGATGAGTATAGACTAATGGCTAACAATGTGAGAAATGGGATCAATGAGCCAAGTTCAAATTCTGGCTGAAGCTGTTGCAATCATTATTGCACAAATCTTCTTGGGGAAAAAGGCATAAATCCAGATCTGTTTTGCCAAAGTTATAGGTTGCATAACAGAGCAGACTGGACTCTGTGGCTTTCATTGATAATTAGTCAAAGAGAAAGACAACACTGAATTAAAAACTGTGGAAAAGGTAATGAGATATCCCTCCACTATCTTTCTACAAAACAATCATGTCAATGTACAGTTTATAGATATTAGGAAAACAAAAGAAAAGAGGTGGCATGACATGAAGGAACATAGTAGTTATGGCGAGTAAATTAAATTAAAAAAAAAAGCATTATACAAAATCAGTCCTCATGAAATTTTAATGTCAATTTAGTCAACATTTTTTTAATCAAATCATATACATATTCTTGCAATATATGTAAACATATATACTTTAACAAATTTCTTTTGTCCAAGTTAAATTAAATTAGGTGACTTATTATCTCTAATTTTTTTTATTAGTAAATGCTGTAAATTATGCATGCAAATATACATTCGTTTACTGTTAAAAACAATTCATTCTAAAGATAATATATTTTTATGCAACCATGCCTAATGTAGAGATTACACTGTAAGTTCAGTTGCAATTTATCCAAATATGACTTCACTAGTTGAAAAAAAAAAAAAAGAAACTATTGTATCTGCAAGTAATATAACTTTTATTGACATAAGATGTGGAATCGACAAGCTGAGTTCAAATTCTAGTTTAGTTTAATTTACTTTTACACAAATACCCTTGAGAAAGTCATGTATTCATCTTTTCTCTCTCCTGCTATGGATTAAATAGTGAGGTAGATTAAACTCTCTAGCCTTGAGTTGCAAATAGACTAAGAGAAGGCAATAGGAAATCACTATCTTTCTCAAGAAGGTATAACACTTCACAGATAATAAAAAAAAGAATTTGTGGAGAGTCATGATTACCTTGAAGGGTCATGGTATTTTAAAAAAAATGGATGTGTTATCAGACCACAAGGTGAAAATAAAAAAAACCCAAAATTGAAAAAATACCACTAATATGATTTGAGAAAAAATTGCTGTCACTCAATATTTAGTTATAATAAACAGACATCAAGTGTATACATGTAAATAAATATTTTTTTTATAATAATAAGTACAAATACTCACATTTCTTGGCCTGGCATCTATAAGCTTATTTTTGGCTTCACTGGCAATGTTTACTCTAGATAAAATAATAAAAAAAATTATGTAAGTTTTTCCATCAAGTCCTCAAACATAAAATCTAACAAAAAAGATCCATCTTCATATGGGATCAACACTAGATATGATAGACAATTGAATAGTTGACAGCAAAAGAAATTTGTTTACCCATATCAATGCACATACCTTAATTTCACTATTGAGTTCAAGAGCTGACAAAAGTAATTTGAAGCACTCAAATTTATTAGTTGACTTATTGATTTTAAAATATCTCAACCCTTGTTAGGTTATTTGATGCCACATCTTTAAATAAACACCTAGTGAAGATCAACCTCATTAGTCCGAAGTAATGGTCAACCAGACTAGCTTTACTAACCCCCATTACCCTGTGACAAGATACTTAGTTAAGTTTATTGATTTCCATTATGTCAATCTTTGTAGAGTTATTTCACATCAAATTTTATAAGGTGATATGTATTTAGTTAAGTTGGTTAATTTTAAATCATGTCAATCCTTGTTGAATCCTTTCCTATCCAGTCTTGTATGATACATCTTCTGAGGATTTAACTCATTACTCAGTAGTAATGGCAAACTGAACTAGCCTCACTAATTATTACACCAAGCTGGGTTTATTCTGAGTTATAATTATGATTCTGTTAATAATATTGACAAAATTAGGCATAAAAGTAAGACTTTGCACTTTTTTGTAATTTGCTTGAAACCCAGAATTTATTTTGTAATCAAAAATACTGTGACTAGATGTAATTTAACTTTATACAAGATCTGTTATTATAAAAAAATATGTTAGTTTTTGTTCTGATTAAAGTTAATATCATGATTTATTTTTCAAGTAAAATATGTATGCATTTATAAAACTTTATTTGTAGAGAGAGAACAGGTAAAGAGAACACGTCATCTCTCTGATACTAAATATTAAACAAGTCTAACCACTATGTAAAATTCATAACAAGCATTTCTTACAGTACATATTTTTTAAAAATCAAGTACAATATTTACAGTGAACAAAACGATCTAGATTTAAAATTCAAATGCTAAGCATTGGCTTATTGATTTTGTTAGAAATTATTTCCTTTGTAGGGCTCAAAAAGGTCACTTGGGAATTCACTAGAAATTAAAAAGACTTGAGTTTACAAACTTTGCTTAGCAAACAAGCAAAAGTGAATCCAAAACAAAACTCATGAAATTTCACACCTTGATGTTTTTCAGCCAATAGAAAACTAGGAAACATCTAAAAACAAAATTCAAATAATCTTCAATTATCAGAAACAAATTCCTTTATGGACCTTTTTGCGAGCTGACACAAAGTTTGTTTGTCACCCAATGGAAAGGCCAGAATCACACCAGGAGTGAATTCCTAAGTGACCTTTTTGAGCCTTACCTCTTTATTCTCATGGTTCACCCATCTGCCTTTTCTTATACTTGATAACCAAACAGAACATTTTAAGACTGAGTGAATACTTCAAAGACACTCCTAGCCAACGATAATGCTCATACATACATACATACATACATACACACACACACATACGTTCCTGCCTAAGTACACATAAACTCATTCTTGCAAGGACTACTACGAACATTTTAACAACTTTGCATCAACCAAAATACATTAATTTTATTTGTAAAAAACCTTAATTAATTTATATGTATATAAATTGTTGTTTCAAGTTACAATTTAGATTTTCTTGTTTTATACCCCTCCTATGGTGGGCTATCAAACTAACAAGGCCAAATCAAACTAATCTGTTTCAACATACATACACTTCACTATAATGGATAACCCACTATACATTTTACAAACAAGAGCTTGTACAAAAATTTCTTTTTGTGCACCCTATTCAAAAAACAATGCTGGATAACAATTCAAACAACATATAAGATTTAAGTAAAGGTTACAATTTAAAAAAAAAAACTTTTAGAAGGCAAAGCAAAAAAATTGATAAGGCAGAAAATACAAAAGGTGTACCCACCTAATTGTAATATGAAAAGAAATGTTTCATTACAAAGGGGGCTTTGATAAATTTGGTAATATTGATGTTATAGGAACTGGTTATATTTTTTCTTTTATAGAAAAGATCAGTTTAAGGATTCAGTTCCTTTAAAAATTCTCCTCAGTAAACAACCCAAATGAATTTTCTTCCTGGGTCCTCAATGTGCCTTCTGGTTGAAATTTTAGTAACTGTCTGTTTTGCTGGTTTCTTCCCCACTTAGGTCACTTATGACTCCCTTCTGTGATAAAACTTACTTCTATCTTGAAATCTGATTACTTTCTGCCATTATTTGCTGGCCACTTGCTATATATAAGAAATCAGGAGGCTCCAGAGACAGACCCTAATTTCAAAATTTAGGTAGGCATGAAACTACACCTCTGATTGGTCAGTAAATAAAATAATATATATTTTTTCAAATTCAAAAAATGAATCAGCAATAATTCTTATAAAAATAATAATTAGAGTGATTCTTTAAGTGCTAATTCTAAAAATAGACATTTTCACAGACAAATGTAGTAATTTTTCATAAACCATCTGTCTTTCTTTAAAATACATTTCTCTGAAAAGTATGTGTAATAGACAAATATAGACAATTATATTATTTATTGACATCTTTTAATTAGTTTACACTGTTAAAATATAGCATTTTTATATATTACCTAGAAAATTTTATATATATATTACCTCTTCAATTTTCTAAATCACAAAAAAGTGATGGCGATCAATAATTTAATCAACTGCAAATACAAATATGCATAATGCAGTGACAATAGTTGGAACTTACAGTAGGTGAAATTTTTTTCCCTAGGAAGAAATGCATTAATTTCTTTTGCAAAATAAAGGCAAGAAAATTAATCCATATAAACTGTTAAAAAACAGTGATGCCTCAACTTTTAAAAATCAAACCAAAAAATATTGTCAATTTGTCAGTGAATTGTTATGGCAATATTCTTAGAATATATCAATTGAAGATATCTGAATTATTTAGATAAGAAAGTTTTTAGATAAAAAAATGATAATCATGACAAAAGTAAAATATACAATTTTGGAAATGTTTATAAACAACAAAATTATGGAATTATATGGAAATTTCATCAGGAGAATATCTATATAAAGCTTAAATTGAATCTTGTCTACTGTGAAATCTTTCATAGACTAGTGGTAAGGCATGCCTGGTTTAAAGACAGCATCTCCCAGCTGTTGGGAGTATGCAGGTTCGATTACTGCTGGAAGATAGATATTTTCCAAACAATTTCTCAAACGATTAAAGCCAGTGGAAATTATAATGTACTTTTTAAATATATATATATATAAACAGATTTTTTACTCAAATATGAGTATCCATTAAAAAATAATAATGTTAAATGAATAGAAACTGAAAAAAAAATGTTCATCATTACCTGTAATAGTCAAGATCCTCTGGAATTTCCAGCATTTCATCTTGCTGTACCTCTGCAATATCTTTCAACTGTTCTTGCAAATCTCTGGCATATTTCACTATTTCAATAGATGAAATTAACAAAAGACAAATTTCTTAAAACGCTTTTAACATGCACTGATTGATAAATCTATAATTGGTAAGTATTTATGCTTTCTGTTAAAAGCTTAAAATTGTGAAAATTAAAACTGAAGATTGTATTCTACAATTATAAAAGCTTTAGTCAATGTTTTTTTAAGTTTAAGAAATATATTTAAGCTTACAAATTATGAAATTTTAAGATGCAGTGGCCATATTTATGTTTAAATTGAAAAACATGAATTTCAACAGTATTGGAGATAAGGAAACTGAAGATAGAATAGGCTGTGCTAGTTTGACACAATACTGCAAGTTGTTATAAAACTAAAACATTAATATAAAAACTAAAGTAATGTTTCTAAATAGTTTTATCAAAATGAAACTTCCATATGGATGCCATTTTATACCAAGCTTGTTCAGAACTATTGGTTATATACAACCACTTTCTCAGATCAATGGTTAAAAAAAGGATTTGAGTGAAGCATAAAAGTCTCAGCAAGAGCCAATGTTCTTTGAAACTTGTGAACTGCTGCTACAAAATCACAAAGAACTGAACCAAATAACAGAAGCCATATTACTTGAGAATTTTCAACAGCAGTAACAACTAAAATGGTTAGCATATGTAATTTGAAGAAAAATAATGACATAATCAAGATGTTGACATTCTACACAACTTCAAACAAATAGTTAAGAAAGAAGACCCCATTGATAATGGAAAGAGCAATAACATATATTGGACCTGAGAAATCTATTTTCATGAAAAATTGAGTTAATAGAAAGACTTTATAAATTTCAACCAAAAGTAGTACTGGCTGCTTGCTCAATCAATACTAAATGTTTAATTATAAGGAAACAGATAATACTACCATTACCATTCAAAAGAGGATCACTTGAAGAAAAGAAATAAATAAAAATTTGCTATAGTCAAAAAATAAATACATTTATTTTCAGCTTCCTCTGTGAATTATCTCTTTTTCAAAATCCGTTTTATGAAATTACATTAACCTACAATGTTAATTTTTCACTCTTTTGATTCATTCCAAGAATCATTAAGAATATTTAAAATATTTGTTGTGTTGCTTATGTTGTTACAACAACATTTCAGCCAATCAGTTCTATAGTTTTCATGTATACTCTATAAGAGAGCGTTGTAGAATGCAAATGTCAGTGTCAGAATGGTCAGCAGTTGACTGGAGTGCATCATGGGTGTGGTATTCTGATTGATGGATTGTCTTAGTCTGGGTTTTGGATATAAGTTCAAAACAGCACAAATTCAACAGAGAGTTGCAATAATTCTGAAGCATTGATATGCCTCTCACATCTAGATTAGTGACGGCAGAGGAAAGCTGAACCAACATGCGACATACATTCCTGTGATATCATTCTTCCCACTTTTAAAAATCAAGCTGCCACCACTCTCTCCTAATAAAACAAATAACAAAAAGAAATGGTTCTTTCCATTGATACCATTTCATGTAGTAGTGTAGGGACCCAAAGACAACACAGAATGCAACAAGAGTGATTTGTTTTCTAGTGGTGAATAGAAAAGAAAACACACAACTACTTTTGCAGTCTTCTTATTAGAAATGGTCTCTCACAGGAGAGGAGTTTAACAAAAGATTGCAAATATAGATAAAGAATACAAAAAGAAAAAAAAAACAGCAAACATGTAAAGCCATACTCAAGAAAAAAAAAGCCACATCCAGAGGGAAAGTAGAAAAGTCTACAGCTTGTTTGGAGAGAAAATGGCTTATATTACTTTCTCTGTGATGAGGTTCAAATGATAAGGAACACCAAATGAGAAAATTAAAGGAAGCAGTATATATTAATGCCAAATTGAAGTTTAAGCCAGAGCAGTGTGGATTTCAGTATGTTGTACTTTTGAACAATTTTTGGAATGATGATTCTTCTTAAACTAGAGATACTATCTTGAGAATGAATTCTTCATTTCTTTTATCTACTTTTTATATATAATAATTATTATATCATGCTATGCCTCAAAATGAATGAAAGATGCATAATTATTAAAATCCATAATTTGAAACCAGAATCTCAACTCATCTCATTCTTTATCTGTTCTGGCAATATTGCTTCTTGCTTCCTGCTTATTAGAAATCTTCCTCTGTAGTTCCTGTTTTTAAGAAGCCCTCTAATTATTACCTTATTAGCCTCTTACTGATTTTAGTGAAGTATTCAAAGCTATTATCAATGCTGAAATAGTCCATCATCTCACAACCTATTCTCTGACAAATAATATGGCTGCTGATATACTAACATCCATCACTGAATATATATACCAGGCTCTTGATATCTCAAAAATGTTTGACAGGGTTTGGCATGCTAGCCTTCTGCACAAGATACAAGGCTATGGTATTTTTGGACAATTGCTTTGTTTAATCTGATCATTCCTATCAAATCATGAAATGAAGGTTGCTTTGAATGGGCAAGCTTCCAGGTCATTTTATATGAATGTGGGCATATCTCAAGGCTCTATCCTAGGTTCTACTCTTTTCCTGATCTTCATCAATGATCTTCTTGATGTAATCAGTTCCCAAGTAAGATTCTATGCAGATGACACCACAATTTACTCCTGCCTCAATAAAAAATCTGAAAGGCTGACAAAGTAAAGCTGGCTGCTGCTCTTGAAAAGGACCACCAGCTTGTGATGGAATGAGGTAGAAAATGGTTCATAAATTTGAATGCTTCCAAAATGAACCTGCTCTCCTTTAACCACCATAGAGAAACTTTCCTACCTCCCATCATTCTGGTCAGCAACATTCTCCTACAGAACAAAACACTGCACCTCCTTGGCATCACTCTCTCTACTGACTTCAAATGGAATAACTGCATCAAATCTATAGCTGCATGTACTGTTAAAAAGGTTGGGTCACAATATTGGGCCAGAAAGTTTTTTTCTTGCACATTTATAAATCTACTATTCATCTGTGCATTGAATACTGTTGCCATATCTGATTGGGTGCTCTTGTTATTTTTCTCGAGCTTCTTAACAAAATCCAAAGAAGGATCTACAACATAATCGATCCTGACTTGGCAGCTCACCTTCAGTCACTGTTGCATCAACAGTATGTGGCTTCTCTCTGTCATTTCTACAAATATTTTCATGACTTCTGCTCTGACAAGCTTCTTCCCATGGTGCCCCACAGAATGTATTTACTTACACCACTAGAGTGGCATCAAGGTCTCAATCTATTACAGTCAAAATAGTAAAATGTAACTGCCACTTCTACTCTAACAGTTTCTTTTCTCAGAAATCCTGCATGTGGTACTCCCTTCAGTATACTTGCTTTCCTGATAGCTACAATCTACAAAAGTTTAAATGCAATGTCAGTTGCCATCTCCTATCTCCCTAAATCTCATCCTTTCTTTGGTATTCCCTGTTTTTCTCTCTCTGTAACCCCCTGCACGCCAGTGGCAGTCTTACCTTGCTTGGGGTGAAATGATTATAAAATTAATTAGCACACAATTACTACAACATAGGCTGTTGTAAAAGTTCAAGATTGATCAATTATGGAAAAGAAAAATAATAGTGTGAGAAAAACACTTATCAAAAAGGAAAAGAAAAAGCAATAAAATTGTTACTTTTTAACGTCTATTATTTTTAACTTTTGTTTTGTCCGTTTTTCTATTATTAAATGCATTTAGCTGACTTACAACAGTTTTCATTACCTTCAATAGAAAGTCTTTCAAGAAGTGTTGTTTTCCCAAGTAAATGTTGAAATAAATCTGGAAATGCCTGGGCTAGTTTTCCTGCATCGATCTGAGGATCACAGATCATTTGAAAGGCACTGTGAAAATAATACAAAAAATTATTAAATAAATAATGTAAAAATTAGAGGAGTTTGAAAACTCAAAATAAACAAATGGCAGTGTAAGTGAACTAACATTTAACAACATAAAAAATGGAATTGACAAACCAAGTTTTAATTCCATCTTAGTTTATGTTCACTCCATACTCCTACTCTTTGGAAAGGCATGAACCCATTCCTTTTCTTCTTGTCCCAGACATGGGTTAAATAGCAAAGCAGAATAAGTTCTTTAGCTTTTGTTAGCAACAAATCTAAAACAAATACTCTGAATTTGAAACTGTAGAGAAGGTAATGGGAAACTACTTCACTATCTTTCCTAAGAACAAACATAGCAATCTGCAGTTTACAAATATTAAATAGAATGAAACTGTGGAGAGCCATGATCACCTAATCACAAAGAACATGGCATTTAAAGGCGAATAATAACAAAATATCATTAGTCAATTTATATTGTATTTGATGGAATAAGACATTAAATAAAATACATTAAGAAATATCTGGAATTAGCTGTAATGTTGAAAGAATATTTTATAAAGGTAGTTTTTGCATATTTATAAAATTTGAAAACTGACAAACCTCCTTTTCTGATTCTTTAATGACACTGCAAGGTTCATCTGTTCTCGCCATTCATTTGACATTTTTAAAATTGTTTTTAACCATTTGATATTCTCTTTCAAATCTGCTTGAATCTTTTGGCTCTTTTCATATCTGTATTGACTGACACAACCTTGATGAAATCCTGGAAATTAGAAAACTAACACAGTCTTTAACTTTCAAGAGAGTCATTGACATACAAATAAGGTTCAGACAATTGAGTCCCTTCTTTTAATTGAAGCTTCTGAATATCGATTCTTATATCTTTGTCTATAAGTGTATCAAATTTGATTAAAATAGGACCACTCCATCTATGACCCGATTTTTTTGATTATTGATATTTATCGGGGGTACTTCAACACAAAACCTAGCTAAGAACACTCACAGACGCTTATAGTACAACTGTGTAAATTTTCAAGAAAATCGGTTCAGCCATTTCGGAATCTATAGGTAACAAACACACACACACACACACACACACTCTCAGACAAAGTTCCATTTATAAATAAGTTTAGATTGTTAACACAATGTTTTGGTTACTCCATTCTTCAACTCTTGGAATGCACCTGATGAGGGCTGAAGAATAGATTAGTTGAAACAAATGAAATATATGAAAAAGAGGTTCAATTGTCCAAACAATATTTGAAATTCAGTATATTTGAGAAGCAATGATTTTTTTTAAACAAAAAAAAAAAAAAAAAAAAAAAAAAGAAACAGTAGATATTTTGTGCCTATTATAATCATTGATTTTTTTTCTAGTCTACCAATATCTTTTCACAAATAATGTTTATGTGCGTAGATAAATTGGTCAAAATTTGTATTGGCCAATTTATCTGCACAATCATATTGTGGAAAGATATTTTGTATAAACAAAAGAAAATTTCTAATACTTTTGACAATAGATGTTTAAAAGAATTGTGGGTTATATTAAAATTTAAAAGAAAACAAAAACTAACCTTTTTCTGTAAGTCGAATGTCTGCATTGTCTGGTCGAAGAAACAATCGAAATTCAGCTCTGCTAGTGAACATGCGATACGGCTCATTTGTGCCAAAAGTGGTCAAATCATCAATCATAACCCCAATGTAACCTTCAGAACGGTCAATGATCAATGGGGATTTCTCTTGAATTTTCGATGCAGCATTAACTCCAGCAATAATTCCCTATAAATTTATGAGTAATTAAATAAAACAGCTAGTAAATTGCTGTGAATATTAGCAGTTTTCTTTTAAAGAAGTATTATTTTCAAAAAGAAATTAAACTTCAAAAAAGAAATTCTGAAAGATATTCTAGTTACTTGTTAAGGCTTATTCTTTACTAGCTGAAGTACCCATCCATTCTAAAGAAGAGGTCAAAACTTGGATTATCACTAATAACAGTCAACTGATTTCTTAGTATTGATGGCGAGCTCATAAGTGTTATGTGAAACTGCTGAATGTATATAATTCTGAAAAGTTCTAGACCTTTGATGAAAAATAATGTAGACATCCTAATAGTGTTTTCAAACAAAATATTTGCAGTACATTTTTTCAGTATTGTTCAAGATCAACATGTACACTGTAGAAAGCTGCTAGACAATATAAGTTCTTATATCAAAGGGAAGTAAATTTAATTTATAACTAAAAAATGTTTATTTTTACAATGTTTGTTGTCAATGGAAAAAAAATTATTGTCATTATTCATATTCTTCACGGTTTGTTTTCTGTAACTTGTTCATATCCATGGACACTGACCAATGTTTGTAACTACAGTAATTGCACAAGATTATATATATATATATATATATATATATATATATATATATAATTATATAGCAATTAATAGTTTAATAGAAAAACAAAAACAGCTCCATTTGTTCCTGGTTAGTCACCTGGTTGTATATATATATATATATATATATATATATATATATATATATTAATATTGTATATTAATAATTTAATAGAAAAACAAAAAGACTTTATTTGTTCTGGTTAGTCTTCAACAAAAATACTAGTAAAAGAAAATATATCTTGTGGAAAAATTGTTCTGTGAAATTACTTTTTCAAAGCACACACATATTTTTCTTGTTTGAACATTAAATGAAAGTATAGTTTTATACTAAAAGTTACGAATGGTAATTGTTATCAAAAATGTTAAATCTCCATAGGCAAAAATAATAGAGTCCTCCTTTCCACATGAGACCAAAAGTATTTTTACATTAAAACCTTTTCATGAATTAAGTAAACATGCATACTAAATTTATAAAACAGTCTAGCCATATTCAGTAAACAGACAAACAACCACTTCTCAATTAAATATGAAGATTTCCAATCTCCATTGCATACTAATGACCCCACCACACACAAAAAGAAATAAAATGGAAGAGGAGTTAAAAATAAATAACAATGGCAATGCTTTATCAAGTTGTGATAAAAATGTAAATGCAATACTAGTAAAATATTAATAGTAAAAGTGAATTGTTTTTGTTACCTTAACATTTTAAGTGATCTGTTTTATTGCCTTTCATAAGTGTACAATTTAGAAATAAAAAAAGATTGTGCTACCCACTCTTGGATAAGGTTCAATTAATGGATAAGAAGCAGTAATGGAAAGAGAAAATTGAAAGAAGAAAATTGTCATTTATTCTCAGTTCTATCTTATTAAAAGTTAGTGGCGATGGAAGTAATTAAATAAATTGTGTTGCATACAAAGAATGAATGGGAATAGAAAAGAAATTACTTGTGCAGCAGCTTCTTCATAGCCAGTAGTTCCATTAATTTGGCCGGCAAAGAATAGGTTTCCAATGTGAAGAGTTTCCAAAGATGCCTTCAGTTGACGTGGATCTATATAGTCATACTCTACCCCATAGCCTGCAGAAAAACAAGGTAATTTAGCAGTCATAAAGTCATTATAGATATTTACAGAGTTTAATGAATCAATTGTGTATAAAAGGCAGAACAAGTTGGAAGACAATAGCCTAGTGGATTAAAGTATTAGTTTGAAAATTTGATGACATAGTAATTGTGAGTTCAATCCTAGACTGAGCTGTACAGACTTAGACTCAGTGAAAATGGAATGAGCAATAACTGAGTAGCACTAAATAAAAACTAGATGAAATATCTCTACACATGGTCGGTGGAACAAAAACAATCTACCCCATGAATTCAGTCTGAAATTTCTGCTATGTTAAACAGATTAACAAACACCTGATGAAGACTGGATGGTACAACAGCCAAAACAATGTGACAATAATCTGAGGATGATAACTTGAGTGTGAATAATGTAAATAAGTTGGTAGAGTGAAGATATGCAGTAGAAAATCTGCTTTATTTGGCTTTGAGGAAGTGTGAGTGAAGCAATATCTTTAATACTTTAGAACTTTCCTCAGTATTTGAGCAGTTCTCAAAAGTGCTGCCAACTGGATGACTGATTTTTTTTTTCAGTTCTTTGATTCTTTTTGCCATATTCTTTGGGACAGCTCTAAATGCCCCAACAAGAAATGACACAACTATCAACCTTCATGTTCCATAATCTTTTCAGTTTTCTTGCATAGACTAACTCTTGAGCTATTCATTTATACTTACAACTGGAAGTAGGTAATTAAGTTAGTGCTATTTTTATTATTGACTAGATTCATGCCCATCCAAAGAGCTATGGCTCTTGGATTCCATTTCAATGTTTAAGGGTAAAGCTCTTTAACAGCTTAATCATTACAATAACTATCTAATATTGGAAGTACACAATTAGTAGATACTAATGTGCTTGTACTAGAGTTTTCATCTTAGTTGTCATCATTGTGGTGTTTCAGCCGTTGTAGCCTCCAACTTTCTTCAGGTATCTAAACTTATTTATAAATGGAACTTTGTGTGTGTCTGTTACCTATAGACTTCAAAATGGCTGAACCGATTTTCTTGAAAATTTGCACAGTTGTACTATAAGCGTCTGCGAGTATTCTTAGCCAGGTTTTGTGTTGAGGTACCCCCGATAAATATCGAAAATCGATAATCGAAAAAATCAGGTTATAGAAGGAGTGGTCCGCTTTTAATCAAATTTGATACACTCATAGACAAAGACATAAGAAATGATATTCAGAAGTTTCAAGGTTGCAGTTCTTACAATAGTGCAGAAAATCGATATCTATATATATATCTATATATATATATATATATTTTCTGTTTTCTTTTAAGAAAAACTTTAAACACCGGTCATATTTCCGTAATAAATTTATTTCAGTCAATAATTGTCGTTGCCAACAATCACAGACTTCATCAGACGGAATGCCCTATTCGACTTGTTTCATGTCGTATTACTACGGAATGAAAGTTCAGTCAAGGCCAGGCGGAGGGGGAGGCAACATAGGATAGCCCACTATAATAAGTATTTCCGTTTCCATTTGTCGGGATATAGTGGGAGGAGAAGTTTAATACAAACAAAACAACACGTGACTAATGTCACCAGCAAATTTATACATCAAATCATAATTCAAATTTCTAAGCCAAAATTTTATTTTTATTTTCCTAGATCTGTGATAAGTTAAATTAGATTAAGTTACGCTATTATTTCTTTTCTTTACTCAATTGTTGATAAGATAATTCCATTCTATTTGTTGCAAGACTAGATTATATCCATGTTATATCTAAATTCCTTGAACTTCCATTCCAGGTGTCGTTGGTTACCAGCAGTCCTATCTTATTTCCTACTACCACTCCTGCTAACTTTCCTGTTTTATTAATATTTATTTACTCCCCCGTTCTTCCCATCTTATCCCACTAGTATGCTAATTTTCGCACCTCCTCTTATCTGTCTTCACTAGAGACCATTTTTCAGACTTGGTGTCTACTTCTATCCACTCCCTTCCACTTTCGATTTTCTTTCCTTCGCCCATTTAGGTAGTTTCAACCTCTCCTTCTAAACCTACATATTCTCAATCTTTCTTTATTTAATTTTTCTTTATTTGGTTTCCGTATATCCATTCCTATTGATTAGATAGAGGGTCATTCCTCAGCTCGTTGTTTCAATCAGCTTCGTTAGTTCCGTCAGTTATCTGTGCTATCCGTTTCTTATTACTGTTTCAGTATCCAACTATGTTATGTTATTGAGGCTTCCCCTTCTTTGTATGCACTAAATCCATCTGGTTCAAGTAAACCGGATCAATTAACTTAGGTTTTATTCCTCCCTTACGTTAGATCCTACTAAATTCTCAGGTTGTCCCATTTGTGTTAGTTCGCAGTTAAACTTGTTTGACGATATTGTTTAAATTCAGTACCCATCCTAGACCTACTGATATTTCACCTACTATTCTCACTAGTAATTCGTCCCCAATATTACAAGGATGCCTCTTTGCCACTAATGATAATAATCATAATAATAATATTATTTTTCCTACTAATGATAATAATAATAATCTTCATAATAATATTAATAACAATCTTCATAATAATATTATTAACAGCATCAGTCCCCGTTTTCCACTTATGGCAATAACCTAATTCTGGTGACACTCATGTTAGAGCCTTTCTATGGTCTTTCATTTCTTACTTCTTTTTTATCACCATTACCTCTCCATGATAGTAGTAGGCTAAAATTTTGTGTTCTTTCCCAGTTTAGATATTGTCTCGGTTTCCCTTATTGTAACTCCAATGGCTGAATTGAGTAGTTTATATATATATATATATATATATAAAAGGCAAGATGTTTGTGTGTGTGTCTGTTTATTTGCCTGTATGTCTGTATTTTTTTTTTAGCCCTTTTATTTTAGTTTTTGCATCGGGTTTGGCTCTAAGTGGGTATAATTGTAGTTCTTAGTCTCAGCCATGATACCATTTACTCAGAGGACTTATTTAGCCTTCAAAATTCAGTTTATGATGAAAAAACTTATTTGATACCAGGAAATCAAAATTTGACTTACATCCATTCATTTTTCTTTCAGTCTACGGTTTCGCTTTAACTGGAAACAGCTATTGCTTTTTTAGTCTTTCGTGCCAACATCCAAAGAGTCTGAGCTCTAGGACCATGGATTAGTTTTAAAGTTTTCATTACACCTGAGCAACACCGGGCTATACTGCTAGTCTGTAATAGTTGCTAACTCTATATGCAATCTATAATAGTAAAATGTTCTCATCCTATTGTCTATGCTGGAGGCGATATTGTTTCAATTAATTCTATCTAGTTATCCTATTAACAGTCACTCTTCTAAATCATTTTGCACTAATGCAGGTCTCCCCAGGGCTCTATCTCTATACTTTGTTTTTAATTTTCATTAACAACCTTTTAATGACATTATCTCTCAATTTGGTATCCATGGTGATGATACAACCATTTACTCCTGTCTGAATACTAAATCTGATCAGTTTGATAAGATCAAATTGGCAGCTGATGTCAAAAATAACCCTCAGTTTGTTGTTAACTAGAGCAAAGGATGGCTTGTTAATTTTAATGCCTCCAAAACTAAACTGCCCTCTATTACTCATTTGAGAAACTCCTTTCTGCTTTCTATCAGCATGGCTGATACTAATCTCCAGAAGAGTGATTCATTGCATCTTCTCAATGTGTCATGCAAGCAATTTTTTTCTGAAGCTATCTTGCATATCTCTAAGTTTAACATTCATCTATGCTTAGAATACTGCTGCCACATATCTAGAGATCCTTGATAAAATCTAAAAGAAGAATCATCAATATTATCGTTCCTGATCTGGTGTCATAGATTCAGTCATTTTTCCACCACGATAAAATTGCCTTCCTGTGGCTTTTTTATAAATACTTCCATGGCAACTGTTCAAATGAGCTCTTCAGCATGGTACCTAGACTTTATAAATTTAAGTATAGTACTAGATTGGTGATAAGGTCTCACCAATATACAGTAGAGTTGGCTAGATGTACCATGAGTTCTTTGCTAACTGTTTTTTTTTTCTTGCACTTCTCAGTTCCCATGCTTTTCAGCCAACTTTAATCTCCAAAATTATATCCAATGTCAATCACTTTTTACTGTCCTCCTGATTACACTTCTTTTGTTCTTGTTCCTTAGTAAAGTTTCTGTTTTCTAATTCTTCCATACCCAGTAACCCCTTGTGTCCTAGGGGCATTACTCCCTTGCTTGGAGTGAAATTGATTAAAAAAATGTTTCTTTCTTTCTTGTGATGTCACTTGTTTCTTCTGCTGACCCAAAGTATAGAAGTTTACTTTGCATTACAAGAAGGACAAAGAGTTCAACAACTGAAACATTGTGACTATAACAACCATGATGAAGACTTTAGTAAATCAGTGGAAAATGATAATTACTCATTTTTTTAAAAATCAAAGTATATCATTAGACTATTCCTGTCATATAAGGACACACTGCTGAAAATAATCAACAACAGGAGATTGTGGATACTCATACTATCATATTCAAGGACACAAATAGGAACCATATTTCCACCAAAGATTTAAATATCCTCAGTTTGACTGAAGCAATGTCTTATTTATATTGTTCATTGATGCATTCAATACTTGGGGAAACTAGAAAGCATTACCAGATATCATCTAAGCAAGGTAAAATCTCAGTACAGCCAAAATAACTGATGAATCATTAACCAGCTGTGTCTGTATTAGGTAAACAAGAAAACAATTTCTGATATAGAATTGAGTAATTGGTTAATAAAACATTGTTTTCCATTAATTAACGCTTTTAATTAATTACTTTTGAAGGTTACTGTTACAGGAAGAAGCACTTATACAGTAAGAAAAATGTGAATTTAAAACCAACGATTGAAACTGAAATTACTCAGCTAAATTCTAAAAAGGCCACAAGTAACTAAAGCAGGAGTTAAGAGAAACAACAGTAAATACCTATAGAATAAGCTTTGCTTACTTTGTTAATGCCATATAAATTTGTTATTTTTGTTTGTCTGCTGATGTATGGGAAGAGTTCAAAATTAAATATTCTTTTGAGGTATGAACTATTTAAGAGTTCAAGTTGAAGAAAGACGTGTGTGTGCATACACACACACACACACACACACACACACACATATACACAAACACTGTTTTGAACCCCAACCCACCATTACCACACCGTTATGATAGTATTGGAAAATGGGATCGTAACACAATACACAAAGGTTTCTCTTTCAATTAGTTAATCGTCTTTGAGCTGAATGAAATTGCTCACCACTGGTGATAGACCAAAGAAGGCAAACACAAAAATATATATTTAACAATGAATAGATTTTATTTATATAATACACAAAATTATTTAACAGATAGAAGCTGGGACAAAATAAAAGTAAAAAGAAAACAATATCAAAAAGAAATGTCTTGGGGATAGTTATTTTTAATTAATTATATTAATACTATCTTTTTCCTTTCAAACGGTTCAAAATCAGTAAAGAGATACATATATACAGCAACAATATAGATAAGCGACTTATTTGATATTAGTATGGATATTTCTTTTGTCTTTTCAGTCTCTGGATTTTTAGATTTATTTTGAACTCTTTTTTTTCTCTTTTTCTTTTTATCTTTTCTGCTCTGCTTTTTTCTTGAGGTTGAGATACAATGACTTTATCTATCTTTTTCTCTTCCCTTTTTTTGAGTTGTGCTGTGTTTAAGTTTCTCCTTTCTTTACCCTGTTCTAGGGGTTGAGTTATATTGAGGTTTAGGTTTCTTTGAACCAATCTTCTCCTCAAATTTTGTTCAATTTCTCTTGATTTTCATTGCCACACTTATAGCAGACTATAACTGACCTCCAATCTGATCAAATCTGAATTGGGAACTGAACTGATAGTGGTTCTGACTTTCATACCTCAACTTGTCATGTGGTATCATACACCCAAATATGGTGTTACCCCTATGTGGACAAAAGCAGGTCACTGACCTTGGATTCAAGTGTGTCAGGGTGTCTGGAAGACTTCCACTCCAATCACTGTTCTATCATGTGATCAAAGAAAAGGAAAGTATGTTCTCTAAAAAGGCTTATTCATAATCATACATGCATGCAACTGAAATTAAACCGTTTGTTTCACCTTTTCACTTTTTCTTTTTATCATGTGTACTACTATTAGGTTTTAAGATACTTCTAAAATATCTTTTTTCTCAGTAACTCAAGTAGAGGTCCGTAACAATATATATATATATATATATAATCCTACGTCTTGGAGCTTCATGCACTATGCAATCAATGGATGCTTATGAAGTCTCTGAGTGCTTAAGTCATAGGATAATATGTATATTTATTAATATATACTTAATAGCTCTGTTATATTACAATGAGCACCTTATTAACACCAGAAAAAAAAATTTATATGTAGATATACTTGCATATATATAAGGACCTTGAATAAGTTCTTGCTGATTTTTCATGAAAAGTAATGTTTTGTTTACAAAAATTAGTAAGAAACATGTCACTGAAAATATTGTCTGTTTTTATTCACTACTTTTTCTCATCTTTCTGGCAGAATTTGAATTCTATGTCAGAATCAACCCATTTCTTTATAAGAATGAAATTGCTGCTCAGTCAGGCCATGTGTCATCAATCAAAATAAGTAATAATCAGATGGAGTAACATCTAGTGAATATAGTGGGTTGGGTAGTACTTATCATTTAAGAGTTTTCAAGTAGGTTTTCACTCATTTTGCAACATATAGCCTAGCATAGTCATGTTGCAAAAATCCCTTTAATGTGTGTCTGCTCATATAGCAACCATTTTTTGTTTTCAATGCTTGGCTCAAAGGCATCAATGGTTTTGATCTGTTTGAGCCGCTCATAATAAACTACACCTGACTGATCCCACCAAATGCAGAGCAGAAGCTTCAAACCATGGATATTCGACTTTGACACCAATGTTGATGCATGGCTGGGCTTACCCTATGATCTTCTACACTTAGGGTCATCATAGAGTATCCACTTTTCATTGCTGGTCATGATATGATGCAAAAAATCTTTCCTTTTCTGCCATTGATGCAGCTGTTCACACGTGACAAGATACTGTTCAACATAGCTTCAACTTTTACGGCACTAAATGTCCTTGCTTTTAAATCATTCCTAATGCTTTCAAACATTTAAAAACTGTTGTGGAATCAACTCCTAATGATTCTGCAAGTTCAGCTTGTACTTAACATGAGTCTTCATAAAGTAATGCCTCCAATTCTTCATCTTCAAGCTTTATCAGTGCGCCAAAGCATTCTTTATCTTCAACATCAAAATCATTATTTTTGAAGTGTCTGCATGTTACTTCTGACAGAGTATGGTCACCCTAAGTCTCAACAAGAATTCTGTGTGCTTCAGTTGAAGATTTCTTTTGATAAAGTAGTGCAGTAAAATTCTCCACAATTACACTTTCTTTGGCACAAAATTTGATATGTTTTATGTTAAAAAAAAAAACAATGATGTTTACACTTTGGCAAAATGACATACACTGAATTTGAAGCTTTCACTACTTTTTTATAAATGCAATAACATCTGAAACTACACACATGTAATTCTGGGAACGACATCTGTTGGAAAACAGTGAAAACATTGAAGGTCCTAATATATATTATTAATACATGTGCAAGTGGTATATTGCCTAGCAAGAAAAATCAAGTTTTAATTTTACTTGAGGTTGTTATATTCATTTTTGCACAAATACCCTTGGGAAAGGCATGAATCCATTTCTTCTTCCACCAGCCCTAGGTTAAATAGTAGGAAAGATTGGGCTCTTCAGATTTTGATGGCAACCAATTTAAAAGAAGGATAACTCTGAAGTAAAAACCAGTGACTGAAACTATTACCAATTTACCTTGAGCGTCCTTGTCATGGGATTATAGTAGTTGATATTCAGACAGTGGTATTCATGATGTACAAGTGTCTATCACTAGAATCTGTCTGAGTTACAGGTAAATTCTTGCATGAAAAAAGTGTTCACACTCAAAATTGAGTAGACAGTTGTTATTATTGATATTTTGGCCTTATAGGAGCCATGCATCGTACCATAACAGGCACCTTTTTGTCACTGCTTGTAATGAGTGCAAAAAGATACTTAACGAAGCTAAGCTGCTGTTTGCTGTCAGAATGAAGCAGTGCATAGCATCCTGTAAGTTTGGCTCCAAAGACTACTGGCAGCTCTGTAAAAGTGTGCTAAACAACAGTAAACCCTAAATACCTCCTCAGTGAACAAGGCTGTGTGCTTCACCCATAGATTCTCCACCAATTCAACACTGGATTCATCTGGAGTATCTACACCTGACTTCCCACCTAGAACTGAGCCCCAACTGAATGACGTCAACATTACCCCCTTGCTGGTCCCTAACATAATCTCAAAGCTTGATCCTCATAAAGTGAGCAGAGGTGATGGAATTGCAAAATTAAAAAAAAAAAAAATTTTGAAGAAATGTGCCCTTGAATTCTCCTCTGTCCTCCCCAAACTCTACAACTACCGTCTATCGGTTTCTTGCTTTCCTGCCTCTGTAGTTCCTATATTTAAGAATACTGGAGAACCCACTAATTATGACCTTATCAGCCTCCTACTGATTTCTGGCAAAGTGTTCAAAGTTATTATCAATGCCGAAGTGGTTCAGCATCTCACAGACTATTCTCGAACAAACAGTATGGTTTCCACTTCACCAGGTCTACTGCTGATATGCTAACAGCCATCACTGAGTATATATACCAGGCTCTCGACAAGAATGACAAAGCTCAAGCTGTTGCCCTGGATATTTCCAAGCATTTGACAGAGTCTGGCATGCTTGTCTTCAATGCAAGCTGTGGAGCAATGGTCTAAATGGACAATTGTTTGACCTAATCCAGTCATTCTTTTCAAATCGCACAATGAAGGTAGTATTGAATGGACATGCCTCCCAATACTATCATATGAATGTGGGTATCCCTCAAGGCTCTGTTCTAGGTCCTACGCTTTTCCTGATCTACATTAATGATCTCCCAGATGTAATAAGATCCCAAGTAGGCATATACACTGATGACACCACCATTTACTCTTGCCTCAATCAAAAATTTTGTATTTTCTTGTATTTTTTTAAATATTTTTCTTCTTCTATGTGCTGTATCCCTTTAGGACATAGACAATCTTGGCTCTCCACAACTTCCTATTTCTTGAGACACTTAGCAGTTTTTTCCCTTTGCTAATAGCATTTTTTATCATAACATTTCATTAACATCAGTGGTTCTGTTATAATGAGTGTTATGTGTGTGTGTGTGTGTGTGTGTGTGTGTGTGTGCCTATTAAGGTTAAGAATAGGTGTAATAGCTTTGTATTAACACTTTGTAACTACCTTATCTTCAGAAAGGTAGTTATGGAGCATGATCAACTATTGCGATGTGCAAGTGACAAAACCTTTTGTCAAAATAATGTACAAGAAGTTGTAGTAGTTATTGCTGCAGGAAACAGTTAAAAAACTGAGTTCAAATTTTACCATGTCTATTTGTGCTCAGTTTCCACTAATGTCCTTGAAAAAGGTATGAATCTGTATCTCCCTGCAATGTGTTCCATTAACGTATATTTAAACTGAGATTAGGGTATAAGACTCCCAGAGGTATGACATTTCATTAGGCTAGAATTAACTTCACAGAAATAATGATTTGAATTTACAAGATTAGATTGATAACTATTGTTTCATGGCAAGACACCTTACATTTTATATATATACTAGCAATGATACCTGGCATCATAAGAGCCTTTCTTTTGCTCCTCTGCATCACACATACTCATTTCTTTGAGAATTGTCTATGTGTGGCAAAATGGTATTAACAAAATTATCATGATTAAAAGTATTTGAGAGGTTTAAATATTTTGATAGTTATTTATTTCACATATTGAATGGAGGAATTATAGTGCAATGATAAGCTCAATAACTTTTTTTTACAATAATGTTGACCTTGTAGAGTAAGAGGCAGAGTTGATGTGGATATGTGGGGAAGACAACAGTTAACCTTACACTTGAACAGGTTAAGATAGGAGTGATTGGGGAAGTATTCTCTTGGGAGTTTGCTTTACAAAGCAGCAGTTGGTGAGAAGCTGCTGCTTGAGTGGAACTTACATCTTCTCATCAATGGAAGACAGAGAATAAGGGTGGTTCACTACAATATGTGTGGCATAACATGTCTTAGCTGTGACAGGACTGGTGGAACTAAGAATCAAATGGTCTTGAAATTGTTTATAATGATAAAATGTTAGCTTTTTTCCTTAAAATAAACTTGAAGATAAACCAATTGATTAGTAAATTAAATGAATCAAGTAACTTATATTATTGTTTTAATGAGCTTATTATATAAAAATTATCATTTTGAAAATTAACATTTGGATTTGTTATATTTTCAAAGTATACTATCCAAAATATCAGCATTGTTTTTTATTATACACTGCTTACTTTACTCCCAAGCTGTGATGCAAATATTATTTACAGGGTAGAAAATGGTTTTATTTGTATAACTAAACTAAGTAATTATAAAATCCATCAACAATCATTTGCTTATTTATAAAAATTACAAAAGGCTGAATTATAAAGTAGGATTGAGAAGTAACTCCATATTTTTTGTATGAGTGGCCAGCCAGGAGTCCTGACTTGGTTTGGTTTGTAGAAATCAGTTTATAGGTTAGGTTTTGTTGATATATTTTTGTAAAGAGGGTTTTGTTGAGAGTCAAATGTATTGCTGGTATATTTTTTTTTTCTTCAAAAATGTATTGCAGAAATTATTTTCTTCTCTCCCAAAAAATACTGCTGGAATTTTTGCTATAAAAATCGATTTTTATACTTTCATAGTGTTTTGAGCCCAGTTTGGTGGTTAATGGTTTTTCTATAGTTGGAATCCTAACAGGTGCTACCAACACGGATGAGGGTGGACCTGGGAACAACAGCAAATAAGAGGTTGTTCCACTGTCCCAAAAACCTCCCACTCAGAGGCTTTGCTGTTGGATGTAGTTTCTTGTCATACCTAGAATACTTCACTGGAGTTGGGCGGGGGTGAGGTTATACCTCTCTACAAAGGTGCAGTCGGTGTATTTTGAAGCCCAAGCTGACAGGGCAACTGTATTTTTTTCTTTTTCTTTGAAATTGGTTAAAGTCTACTATACCAAACCAAAGTCTTTGGAAAAACTTGAAGATTGAATACAAGAAGTTATGTCTTTTATACCACAAGAGTTCCTGTTGAACTCAGTTGATGCAATTCCAGGGAGGCTAGAGAAGCTAGTAAGGAAATTTGCTTCCCTTATTAAATTTTAAATAAAACCTAATGCTAAATGCTTTCCTCTCATATCCATTTCTTGTAAAACGTATAGTTAATAAATAAATTATAAGTATTTTAAAATGGGGAGTGATTTTTTTTTAATCACCCTGTAAAACAATTATTTTTCAAAATTTGGTTTTTAAAGTTGAATATTTAAATTACTTAACTCCATTAAGAAAAAACACTAAGTTGGCCAATATAAAAGATATGGGCTGGTAGATATAAGGAATAAATTTGCATTCATTTGACATTACAGGTTTAATTTATTTTCAGAATTTCAAGCAGACCTATACACAAACTTGGAAATTTATATATTGGATATATACAATGGTACATTTTGGGCTGGGATTTTCACTGCACAATGTTTAATCTATTCCATTAATATTCGCCACTGAATTATATACACTAACAAAGAAGGAGGTTATGTTGAAAAATAAATTTTGTTGTGTAAAAAATAATTTTATATAATCAGAACTTTCCCAAATCTTTCCAAAATAGCAATGACACTGCTATTCTCTTCCACGTCTTACTAGCAAATGTTGTTATTTTCCCATCTTTTGAATGATTTTTCTCAACTATATTTGAACCTTTGGTTCATCTGTTATCCTTTCTTCTTTATATATATCTCACCACCTCCATTTTTATTGCTTAATTAACTTTTATTTCTCTTGATCTGCTTTCTAATTCATGTTGTCTTCTTTTTAATCACTTAGCATTACTTGTAGTATTGCTTTTGCCATTGGTTCTTGTGCATTTCTAAGTTTGTTTTAAAGTGATTTTTTGTTTCTTTCCCTGTTTTGTACTTATACATCATCATATCTGGCATTTCATAATCATCATACACTTGAAGCATATGTACAAGTTGTTTTCAATATGTCTACTTTTAGTTAATATTTTCCAATCAAATGTTATACACTATTTTGTTTTGGATAAGATGATCTAGGTATCAGCACACATCAAGTGGCTCTAGCATGTCGTACATTACATAGTATCGCATGGGGGTACTTCAAGAGCAGCTCCTGCATCCATATCATTGACAACATGTGCAGGGTCTTTCACCCTCTGATCACTCACCATGAAAGAACTTTGGAATGAGATCAGACATATATCAGCAGGATTAAGGTTTAGCAATTGTCTGATCAATATCACCAGTAAATGCCTAACATATACATGGAATACTTTGAAGAAATGCCATTAGAATCCACACCACTAAAGTAAACTCTATGGACGAGGTACATAGATGACACTTTCACACTTTAGGCACACAAGGAAGAGGTCCAGCAACTACTGGACCATGTGAACTCAATAAGATCATTGATACAGTTCACAATAGAGAAAGAAAGTAACAACAAACTAGCTCTATGTAGTAATATCTAATATCTTGGCTACATAAACCAATTGTTTTAGGTGGCCCCCAGAAAAAATCCAAAGAATTGAAGTTGAGAGAACATGCAAGCCATAAAACTGGTCCTCCTTTCCACCTTTCATGGTAGATGTGAGTTTGTACATTGGGAACAATGTGGCTAAAATGTGCTGGAGCATGATCATGCATGAACCACATAATGTATTAGCAGGGGTACATCCTCTAGCAGATCTGGAAGTGTATTCAAAATAAAGTCCCTATAGACATACCGACCAGAATGTCACCTACAATTCCAGCCTACACATTAATCATAAACCGATGCTAATGTCTAGCCTGTATTGTGCCATCAGGATTTTGATCTGCCCACAAATGAATGTTGGTTGTATAAATTTACTATTACATCAGGCACTCCTGCTATTCACTTGAGATTCTCAACAAAATCCAAAGAAGGATCTGCAATATAATCAATCCTGACTTGGTAGCCTACCTTCAGTCACTTCCTCAATGACATGTAGTGGCGTCCCTTTGAATTTTCTACAAATATTTTCATGGTAACTGCTCTGACAAACTTGTTTCCCTGATCCCCTGACCAGATGTATTTACACATTACTAGATTGGCATCAATGTCTCATCCTTTTACTCTCAAAACAGTTAAATGTATCTCTCACTTCTACTCTAACAGTTTCTTTTCTCACACTTTCCATTTGTGGAACTCCCTTCCATTTACTTGCTTCTCTGATAGATACAATCTCCAAAAGTTTAAATGCAACAACAATTGCCAACTTCTATCAACTTGATTCCCATCCATCTCTTATCCTTTCTTCGACATTCCCTGTACCTTTTTTTTCTCTCACTGTAACCCCCTGTGCACCAATGTCATTCCTGCCTTGCTTGTGATTAGATAATTATAAAAAAAAAACCTCTTTTAAATGTTGGCTCATCTGTAAACAAGACAAACAACAGGGCATAGGTCCAAGACAATGTATATCGCAAATCAATATTCTTTAGACAATACCTTAACTTCAACTCCCACCATACATACAGTGTAAAGAAAGAGATAATCTACTGCTCACAACATTAAGCAAAACTCATAAGTGATGTCCCAGAGACATATGAACAAGAAATAGACAAAATAAGCAGTACTCTACAACATAACAATTACCCTGGGTACATGTCAGCAGCCCTGATAAACTGGAGTAGAAGGGTGCAAGAGAATAACAACACTCAGAAAACAACCTTGGTCTGCCTAACTCTATATGAAGGAATTATTGAAAAAAATATAAAAGATCGGTGGTCCATATAACATCAGGATGACCTTCAAAATTGGTTCAACACTACCTCTTCCAAGTAAGACCTCCCACAAAGGAGAACATGATTAAGGACTGCATGTATGCCATCCCGTGCAGCTGTGGTAAGAAATTTAATGGAGAAACAGGTTGCCCCCTTAAGATAAGACTGCAGAAATACTGTAAATGTTATTTGTTAACACAAGTGGAAATAAAAAAATCAGGTGAAGCTGACCACTTATGGAGAGAAAAGGAAGATCATTGTCCCTTGTAAGATGAAGTTGAAATAACAGTTAAAGAATACCACTGGAAAATATGAAAACTTATCAAATCAGCACACATGCTCTCCTAAAAAATTCTCTGGGTTCAACCAATGTTTTATCCACTGGGCCATGAGTCCTGGAGGACAAACATATAAACAAATACAATATGGGAACCAGTAATAAGGAGTGCTAGAGAAAAACAATAACATCAAAATTGTAATCTGAGCTCTGGCAAAAAAATGTGGTTACTGAGACATTAAGTCCCAGAGATTCATACACTGATGGTCACAAAGTCCAGGAGATAAAAGTGTTGATTGAATCCAGTAACTTGACTCAAAGAGTTGTGAGTTTAATACCTGGCTACAACAGAGAAGAACAGAAACATCAAGAGTTGAGTTAACTGATAGTGAGATATCTGGAACTAGAACCAATCTACCCTGTTAGACAAAATGAAGGAGTTAGTTTGGAATTTCAGTCACTTGAAGAAATTTGGAGCATACAATGGCTGGTTGTGAATATGGCAACAAAGATGAGGACAACAGCCCAAATAATGTAAATATGTTTGGATTGTAGATTTAATAACATCTATTATAAACGTTAAATTTAATAGCTCAAAACTGAAGAATTTGTAGAGATATATTCATATGAATTTTTATTCTTGTTTTGGTGTGACCCCCCCACCTCCAATTTTTTTTTTTTTCAATAAGTGGACATTGAAATCAACACTTAGTTTCAAGCATAAATGCAATTTTCAGGCCATGTGTGTTGTGTTTTGGAAGCAGAAGGTCTATTATCCTAGATTATTGAGTGGTCAGTAATGGCTATTTCAAATTGTTCTAGAAGGTGTTGAATAAAAATAACTGAATCCGAATGCATTTACTTCTATTTTTTTATAATGTTGTTTGTTAATTTTTTTTACTCATTATTTGTTGTTGTTTATTAATATTATTAGGTTTGTGTTTATGTGTGCATTCATAGTGCATTCATAGTGCATTGATTCATTTGCAATTATGTACTTTGTTTACTTATTGATTTAGATTTTTTGTTTATTTACTTATTTATTTTTAATCTTTTAATTTTTATGCATCTTCTTTATTAAGTTTGCTCATGTGTGCAGGACAGTAGATGGAATGAACATTGATTTAAAAGAAAAAAACAAAAAAAACTGGATGTTCACTGAAATATGGGCATCCACTAAAAATAATGTTTAAAGTAATAAAAATGTTGGATCAAAAATAAATCAATTAATTCTTTAGAAATCACCAGGGTTGATTTTTCCAGATATTTTGATGTTATCAGTCAGAGCAAGTGATCCTAGTGTGCAACACCTTTAGAAAATACTTGAAAAACCAAACCATAGGTTGCTCTTTGCCTGATGATTAAAAATGAATGAACAGAACTGTTCAGAATCAATGGCTGTCCTGTCATAAGTCATTATACATGAGGGTCTGAAAGTACTGGCATTGTTTAAGCTGCAGATTATAACAGATTATGTGCTTGGAAAACAAGAGTATTAAACTATTACATATGTGTGGGTGTGTGTATGTGTATATATGTATGTGTGTGTGCACGCATTGTGGTGCAGTGGATATTAACTCGGAATGAGAAATCGGGGAGCTGAGTTCCAATTTCAGTTAAATGCCCTGCATTCACTTATGTGCTAATACCCTTGGGAAAGGTATTAATCCGTCCCTTCCCTCCAGTTATGGGTTAAATAACAGGACAGACTGGGTTCTATAGCCTTGACTGGCAACCAGTCTACTGCAGCAGGTAGTGGCAACCTCTTGCGGGATAATTAAAAATAAGCCTGAGGTCCATTGTCTGCTTCATCTGTGGCGTTTATATACACTGATGAGTGTATCAATAGTTTGAAAAGTGTGGATGGTTCTGCACAAGCCTTCACTACTTTAATCAAATCACTTGTGTGGGTCTTCTGACAGCTTACCTTGGAACAATTAAGCTGTCAGATCCTCATATGTTGAATCCGATGGTAGAGACCATTATTATTATTATTATTATATATATATATATATATATATATACACACACACACACACACACACATATATGTAGGTTTCATTAAAAATGACAAGGTATTATGGTTAAGTTTTTTAAGTAATTTTTATGTGACCTTATGATTTTCTTTCAGGACATAAATTATATAAAAATTGTCTGAATGTTTTATTTATCTAAGCACTTTCAGCTATACTTTTAGCCATTATCAAAGATGGGTTTTATTTTCCGTGTAACAGAATGTTTGTAGAGTCGTGTGTATGTTTTATGTTCCAAACATAGCAAGCACGTTTTTAGTGTGTTCGTAGTTAATACTATTGTGTTGGGTTTTTCTTTTTTATTAATAATGTTTCAGTTATTTTTAGTCTTTTTAGCATGTGGATGATGCTAGGATATTTGTATGTTATGTAAAGGTTTTGGTAGGTCTCGGTGTGTGTTTCAATGAGATTGAATTGAGCTCTGGTCTGAGAGATGTAATGTGAATCTTCACATCAATTTCATAGATGTGTCACTGATATAATTATTTACAAAATGGGGTGGATCAAGAACACAGTCCTTTAAAGGACATGTAAATTTATAAATAATATTGATTTGCCGTAGTCTAGATATTGCAGGTGAATTGTTATTTTTGACGATGAGGTTAGCAGTTTTAAATTTTGTGTAATAGATAATTAATTTAATTATTTTGTTTGAGTCAATGGAAGTTGTACATTTTTGGATGATGTTTTACATAAATAAATTATGTAAAACATCATCCAAAAATGTACAACAAAAATGTACAAATCCTGAAAAGAAGAAAAATCATAAGATCACATGATTATTACATAAAAAACTTAACCATAATAACTTGTCTGTCATTTTTAATTAAACCTGCATAAAAGAGAGATTGCTGCCCAAATACTCAGTGTGTGTGTATATATATATATGTGTGTGTGTGTGTGTGTGCTTAAGCATAGGTAGTTCTAAAACAGCTTCTGTCAGTGTATATATTTACAAACTGTTTGTGTGTGTGTGTGTGTGTGTGTGTGTCAACAGCTGTTTAAGAACTAACCCTGCATTTAATCTACTCTCTTAGATTAAATAAAGGTATCAGTTCAAAATTCCCTGAAGGTTATCCAGTTAAGCAGACGTCTGAAGAAGGCTGAAGTGTACAACAGCCAAAATGATATTGTAACAACAACATAGATGACGACATTGAAGGTAAATAAAGAATTGTGCAGAAACTCAGAATGAAAGTCTCCGTGGTACAGCAAAGTATAAAGACAAAACAGAATCTCATGTAAGCAGAATCTTTCACAATGCACTTTAATTCGAATTAAAGAATGCATAATGTACACTATATCAGATTTTATTCTGCAAATTAATGTTTTCCCAATAAAATTGGTATTGAGGTTTCACATCTTCTGCTGAATGTTTTGTCAGTAAATTCTCCTAAAAATTGTTAGTATTTGCCATGTTATATATATGGGTTCCAATTATGAGACCAAAGTTCAAATCTCACCATAGTCAATTTATCAAAAAGGTGATTTTTTGAATATCAGCTTGGAGAGGAAATCTTGGTGTGCAGCACTAATGGGAAGTGCTTGAAAGTCCTATCATCACATGATAGGTCGACCCAGTCCTTGTGAGTGAATTCTGTCCAGAAACCATTGAAAGGTGTGCTAACACAAAGTAACAAGTCATCATGATCGAAGGTTCCATGCTGGCAACTGTTCAACGGCTGGCCATGCCAGATTATATGCTTTTTCCAAGAAACTGTAACTAAGGTCTGCTCAGCATAGTGGCAATATAAACCACAGATTGGTTCTGTAGGTAATGAAAAACATCTGTGTTCGTGAAGGTGTGATCAACAGAGATTAACTAACCACCCTCAGAAATGAGCAGGCAGCTATTATTATTATATACCGTATTCACCTTCACATCTTATTTTTTTTAAACATGCCAAATATCTGCCCTGAGTTACGGATGACCAACTACTGTATTGGCATCAGATAAGCCTGAGTCATATGGGCATAAAAATTGCTACTAGTAATAATAAAACAAGCCAAATTATTACAGTAAATTGTGTTTACTCCTAATGAAATATGTACAGTAGTTCCTAATGCTTACTGAAATACCAGTTTCTGTTAGAATGCATTCAGTTTTTCCTTGTTGCTTGTATACTACTTGTAATATTCAGTGCTCATAACTTGTCCTGTTCTTTTACAAGTTTAATATAATCTTAAGAATATTACTTTTCATGTGCACAATTTTCCATGTAATATTCTATTTCTCATCAATTCATTGTAGATTACCTCACTACAACATATCTTTTTTTTATATATATATAGAGAGAATAGGATACAACATATAATATTTTTTATATATATATATATATAGAGAGAGAGAGAGAGAATAGGATACAACATATAATATTTTTATATATATATATATATAATATATATATATATAGAATAGGATACAACAATATCATTTTTTATATATAGATAGAATAGGATAAAACAGTTATAATATCTTTATATATATATAGAGAGAGAGAGAGAGAATATCACAGGACACAGTTATAATATATGTTTATATATAAATAGAATATGATAAGACAGTTATAACGTACTTGCAGTATAGTACAGCTGTGTAAATTTTCAAGAAAATTCTTTGTCGGCATGTACTCTAATTATCTGTAAGAATTCATTCACATTTATTGTACTTTACTGATTGCTTTATATTAGTTTCCTTTTGTAGCAGTACTTATTGATACAAATAACCAGTATTTCTTTTCTACTTTAGCAAATTTAATTTAGTTTTCTTTGAAGGTTCAAGTTAGAATATACGATCTCATACTTTATTCCAGTTGACTGTTACAATATTGTATTTGCGGGCACAAAATCATACATTTTCCCTCAACAAACCACTTTAAAATATATATATATCAATAAATATATGATGAAATATGGTAACAATTTTTTACACAACATATACTTGAAAAATCTTATGTAAAGTTTCATATTATGCAAGGCAAATAAAGTATATTACCATGAGTTATAAATGAATGTTTTAAATCCCATTCATGTTATCATGACTTACACCTAGTAAATAATTTTAAAAGCTTTTAGTATTTGCTGCAACATCATGAAACAGGGTGCTGAAAAGTTATTTGGATCACTCCTTCTATAACCCGATTTTTTCGATTATCGATTTGCGATATTTATCGGGGGTACCTCAACACAAAACCTAGCTAAGAACACACACAGACACTTATAGTACAACTGTGTCAATTTTCAAGAAAATTGGTTCAGCCGTTTCGGAGTCTATAGGTAACAGATACACACACACATACAGACAAAATTCCATTTATAAATAAGTTTAGATTTTTTATATATACATAGAATAAGACATATTTTTATATAGAAATATAATAGGACAGAACATAGTTATAATATATTTTTCTCTTTGGTAGTGAAGTAATCTACAATGAATTGATGAGAAATAGAATATTACATGGAAAACTGTGCACATGAAAAGTAATAATCTTAAGATTATATTATATTAAACTTGGAAAAGAATAGGACAAGTTATTAAGCCTGGAAAAGTAAAGGACAAGATATTCTTCTTCTTCTTCTTCTTCCATGTGCCCTGTCCCTTCAGGACGTAGGCGATCATGGTTCTCCACATCTCCCCATCCCTGGTGGCTCTTAGTATGTTTTCTCCTGTTACACCTAGCAATCCCCGTTTTGTCATCCACCTGATCAGGCCCTGCAAATATATTATTCCTCTGTCTCTTTTTCCTTCTATCTGAGCTGTGAGTATTAGGTTCTCCAAGCCCTCCTTCCTCATTGCATGTCCCAGGAACATCAGTTGTCTCTTCTTGATGCTCACTATTGATTTCCTTTTTGTTGCCATTCTTTCCAACACCTCATCATTGCTTGCATGCTCAGTCCATGATATCCGCAGCATTCTTCTGTAGAACCACATTTCCTCTGCTTCGAGTTTTGTCCTCATTTTCAATGATATTGTCCAGCATTCACATCACATAGCAATCCAGCACTCTTTTCTTTGTTTCTAGTGAAATTTTCCTGTGTGTTAGTACTTTACTCAGCTTCTGGAATGTGTCCTTTGTCATACCAATTTGCCTTCGGATCTCTGTGTCACACTTTCCATCTCCTGTTAGAACACTTCCTAGGTATTTAAATTTTTGTATTTGCTTGATTCTGGTATCCCCCCACCTGTACTTGGCATTTTGGGTTGCTCTTTTTGCTGATGATCATGCATTCAGTTTTCTTCTTAAAATATTGCATTCAAATTTTATTTTTAGATGCAATATTTTAAGTAGGAAATTTCTACTTTTTTTTACTTCACTAGAATATCATGTTCTTTATTTTTCCAGGTTTAATAACTTGCACTGTTCTTTTTCAGGTTTAATCTTAAAAATATTACTTTTCATGTGTGCATTTTTCCATGTAATCCATGATTTTTCCAGGTATTGCTATTACTTCAATATAAATTTAATGCAGAAAACTGCATTCAAAAATACTGATAAGAAAAAATTTATATGCAATTGATTAAAAAAAAACAATAACAAAATAAAATAAAAAATTGATTATTTATAATCAATTCTGATAAAATGATAAGTGATAAGCAAAGTTTGGTTGACAAAAATGAGAAAAGATATAATCAGTAATTAAATGTTGAATGCCACATGCAAAAATATTAAACAAGAATTTTAGTCTTCTGTGATATAAAGGGTTGTAAGTTAAATGAAGAATTATTCTATCTAAACCATTTTGTGAGAGAGAAACCTGCGGTGAATAGTAGTAAGCGTATTAAAATATACCCTTTCCTCTTTATGACAGAGAAACCCTTTCTTTTTCTCTCTACCTTCTTTTCTATAACACTGACATAGTTTACTTGATCAGCTGATGTCATGTGGAAGCCAACCAATCACTAACACTTTTGCCAAAATCAAAGCAGAAATGCGTAGGCATTACGAAGATATACAACAAACACGTGAATACAGTCCCATCTCTTTGCTTTATAGTTGCCAACAGCCGCACATGTGTGCGTGTGCAGCACCACAACATTGCTGTCGGTGATTCCACAGATGTCAATCAACCCAAAGGAAGACAGGTTGAAATAATATCCAAACAAGAGAAAGATATACAGGAAATCAAGAATTAATTCAAGAAGACAATCTGCACATTCAAATACTGGAACAAATTATAACCTAACACATGTCAACAACAACTGACTACTATGTTACACCAGACATACACATAAAATCAAATATGATATATTCATATCAAACTCTTTATAAGCTCAACACCAAAATACATATAAAAATGATAAACCATCAATAAAAAAAATTATATGTAAATCAATGGAGTTGACAAATAACAAATATAAAAATGGGCTTTATTAATTCATTATCACAACCTCATCAAAACCATACTGGTCACACCAACGTATAACTGTATTATAAACCTATAAAATAAGAGCCTGGGAAAAGTTACAGAAAGCATTATTCAACTAAAAGACTCTCAATAGAGCAGGCTGAAGAATGGTGAGACATATTTGAAGAATTTTGGAATATGATGTATAACATTAATTAAGCTAAGTGAAGTTTGCAACAAAGAAAGCTTTAACATAATACATTTGAAAATATTCTTCTAAAATACTTGGATAAAAGAACAATCATTATAGCCTTAAAAAGTTTGACAGGCTTAGGGTTTAAAATCCAATGATTAGATATTAAGAGTTTATTTTCTAATAATGCTCTTATAATAAATACACATTTTCAAACACTCAAGCCATAAATATATACAGTCATGTATATGCAAATATTAATGCCAGATTTTGAATAGAAACAGGAAATAAATGAAAACACTTGAAATTTAGCAAGAGATTGGAAGAGAGTCAGAAAACTAGAGAACCAAAATATTTTTCAAAAAGAAAAATATAGGACTGTTTGGTTGATGAACTAGAGCTATCTACAATATGGCAGCTGCCAGGGTATCAGCCTTTCAATATTACATCATGTACAGATCACTTCTCAAGAAGTAACCTGTGGTTTTTTGATTATATCTCAAGCTATTTGCTATGATATTTTAATTTGATAAAGTTTCTGCTTGAATCTGCTCACAGTTCAAAACTGTTTTAGATTTTGGGCTTATAAACTAATTCAATTTTCTGAGAAATCACGTCTCAGTTTTTGCACTTGGTGACTGACTTTTCAGTGTATGAAAAGTAAGTTTGTTTAATTTTATTAATTTTTGACTAGTATTGCAGCTGCTTTCCATCATAACTACTCGCAATTCTCCAACTGTTAATTAAAAAAAAAAAAGGACAGATTTCAAATAAAGAAATAAACTTTCAGCAAAACTTAAACCAACATCCAGTTTATCTTGGTAAGCCCATTTTGTTATAGCACCAGCTCTGATTCAACTATAACAATTTTATAGCAAGTAGATAAAATCTAACCATATAAACATATTCCTTATTTTTTTCAATCATTGAGAATTGTCATATTTGAGTTAGAGTAGCTTAAATTTTGGTTTGTTTTATGGCATATCAACTTCAATTGGTTATTTAATACCGACAAGACTTTTACAATACATTTGTATGAATAGAATGTACATTCTTTGTAAGAAATAAGTTCATAGACAGCTTTCTTTGATGTATTTTTGTAAAGTGGTTTTTTTGAGAGATGTATTGCTGGTATGTTTTGTTTTTTTTTTCAAAAATATACTTCTGGAATTTTTATTATAAGTCTATTTTTATACTTTCATAATGGTTTGACTCCAGTTTGGGAGTTAGCTATTTGTCCATAGATGGGACCCTAATAGGTGCTACCACCCAAGATCAGGGTGGACCTGGGAACAACAACAATTAGGAGGCGGTTCTATGCTCCTCACAATCTCCCAATCAGAGGCCTTTCTCTTCTTTTGTTGCTATGTAGCTTCAGGATATATAAAATCATGACTCTCCATAGATTCCTTTCCTTTACTATCTATAGCAGGGGTCAGTAAGCTTTTGTTAACTATGTGCCAACTCAGGGTTTTAGAATCTTTCCATGTGCCAACAACATATGTATTTTTATACAAGTCAAGGTCAATATACCTGTTTTATAATATATTTTATATAGTAATGTGTGCAATACTATGTAAATCACATTGATAGAAATAAACTGTTTTTTTTTTGTTTTTTTTATGGGAGCCTCAATCTTGCATGGTCTTAGCCAATTACTAAATATTGGCAACATACTTTGTTACTTTGAATTTTATACAATTTCTTAAATTTTCAGGTGTTAGGCAACTTTGCTGTGGACTTAACACTGCTTTCATGTGAGAGAAAATTTGTTCACAGGAATAGGTTGAAACAAAAGCTGAAAGAAGAGCAAAAGCAATTTTCTTCAGACAGATGAAAGATCTCAGGAGGTTTGTTTGATAGTTGGGAATAGCAGCCAGACTTTTCTAAATTTTCATCTTCCAGAGATTTCCTTAATGCAACAAGTCATGCTATTGGAAATTGCTTGGCATGCCATGTGTGGCACGTGTGCCGCAGATTGATCTATAGATTGACATAGATTCTTGAAAAGCAAGTAGATTGGTTTCCTGTTGTTTTTCTTTAAAGTTTTGAAGACAAACTGGATATCATCCAAGGTTACAGAGCCCAGTCTACCCTGCTATTTAATGCATAAATGAAAGTGGAAGAAACTAAATTATGCCTTTCCAAATGACATTTGTGCAACAGGCTAGACCAGAATGTAAATTCTGCTTATCAATTCCCTCTTATAACAGTTATGCTCCCTATACATCTCATACAATAGTAATATTTTTTTGAATTCTTATCAGACAAATGATTATTAATTTTTAACTAGTATTTCTTTCATCATAATTTGCTACTTTTAACAATAAGATCAAATATGGGAACACCTCATCATCAAGAATAAATAAAGGAATAAGTTTTTACAGTTTATTTTCTGTTAATTGTAAAGCCCTTCTAGCTCAATCAGTTAGAGCAACTGTTCGTGTTAAATGGATTCTTGTGGAAGAAGGGAATCAAGTTTGAGTCTTCCCAAGAGATTATTCTTTATTTTTGATCTGTGATGTTTTCTAATGCCTACAGAATGCAGGTCTGGATAGTTGTAATGAATAGTAGCTGAAATTACGATAGTTACAAACTAATAATGTTTGACAATGCTTCATCAAGTGAAAATTAAAGATATTTATATTTGTAGCATGTGGGTTAATTTCTGAATATTGCTCATGTGGATAGGTGTAAGATAATGATTTATTTTTGTCAGAAACTTTGGAAATGAGACAAACAGACTAGAAGGTTAAAAATAAATAATATTTGGACCTTGAATAAGTTCTTGCTGTTTTCTAACAGATGACATTTCCAGAACTGCATGTGTGTAGTTTCAGATGGTAATGCATCGATTAGGAAGTACTATAAAAAAGCTTGAAATTTAGTGCATGCCATTTTGCCAAAGTATGAACAACTTTGTTTTTCATAGTGTTAAACATGTCAAATTTTGTGCCAAAAAGGGGTATTTGTAGGGAATTTTACTGCACTATTTTATTCAAAAGAAATTTGCAGCTGAAGCACACAGAATTCTTGTTGAGACTTATGGAAACTATGTTCTGTTGAAAACAACATGCAGAGATCAGTTTAGAGCTTCAAAAATAATGATTTTGATATTAAAGATAAAGAACAATCTAGCACACGGTAAAAAGTTTGAAGATGAAGAATTGAAGGCATTACTTCATGAAGACTCATGTTAAGTACAAGCTGAACTTGCAGAATCATTAGGAGTTGATTACTCAACAGTTTTTAAATGTTTGAAAGCATTAGGAATGATTTAAAAGCAAGGACATTTAGTGCTGTAAAAGTTGAAGCTGAGATATGTCGAACAGTATCTTGTCACATGTGAACAGCTGCTTCAATGGCAGAAAAGGAAAGATTTTTTGCATCATATCATGACCAGCAATGAAAAGTGGATATTCTATGATGACCCTAAGCATAGAAGATTGTGGGGTAAGCCTGGCCATGCATCAACATTGGTGTCAAAGTTGAATATCCATGGTTTGAAGCTTCTGCTCTGCATTTGGTGGGATCAGTTGGGTGTAGTTTATTATGAACTGCTGAAACTGACCATAACTATCATGGGAGATAGCTATCAACTACAATTGAGTCGAGCATTGAAGAAAAAATGGCTGTTATACTAGCAGAGACACAACAAAGTGATTTTGCAACATGACTCTGCTCTCCACATGTTGCAAAACAGGTGAAAACCTACTTTGAAACACTTAAATGGGCCATCCTACCCCACCCACCATATTCACTAGATCTGATTGACTTGGAGGGATCATTTCACCAACAAATTAAGGAGTTCTTTTTTTATAGGAATGATCAGAGTAAGTTTTCTGGGCTACCATACCTTTATAATCACCATTAGACATATGAAACTCTTTCAAAATCCTCTGTACTGTCCTCAGATTAGCATCCAAACCCTCTGAAATGTTTGTATTAGATCTTCTGGCATAAATATCAAGCAGTACTGAATGCTGCTTTCAAATTTCTGGTGAAGTGAAATGCATCATGGTGTTTGTTTTCTCACTAACAAGTAGTGCTTAACTGACCTGTGTAGTCGACAAAATCAAAAACGGACAACACACCTGCACAAAATTAAAAATATAAAATGGCGACACAAAACTTAGCACTCGCACTCGCAGATGCTTATAGTACAACTGTGTAAATTTTCAAGAAAATCGGTTCAGCCGTTTGAGTCTATAGGTAACGGATACACACACACAAAGTTTCATTTATGAATAAGTTTAGATTGTTTTGCTTTGTGACATATCAACTTCTGTGGGTTATTCAATGCTAAAATATAAATATTTTGTACATAATTTCATCTTATTGTTTTTGAGATAATAATGATTTAGTCATACTAGTCTTACAAATTAACACAAAGCTTGGGAGAGAAGAGGTAGATTTATATCTTTCCTGAGAAATCGCCAAAGTGTGTATCACGTATGGCACATAACTGACTGACTGATTGTCATGTAGTAACAGTTTAACTAGGTTTGATCAATTTGTAACAAAGAAATTTATATTTATGTGGTTTTGTGTGTAAGTGACTATAATAAATCCGTCTGAAATTGGAACTCTGCTCTCCAATTAACAATTCCAAGCCATTATTCATTACACCAACCACACATCCACGCTTACAGCACTTGATATTTCCAAGTGGTCACACATCTAGGTACTGACCCGATTTGACATTGCTTAATTTCATTGATTGTATGGGAAGCTGCGTTTCAACGTGATGTGACCTTAAGTCTTTTTGTCAATGTTTATACACCTAGTGATAAATTAAAAAATAAAAGCATGCATAAAAATTCAGAGGAAATAATTTTACTATAAAATTGCCTTGCAAATTATTATTATTGCTAGTTATTCATATAACCAATAATTTCACAAAATGGATTTATTAAATAAATGCATCAAAATTTACATTCACTCTAATGAATACATATACAAAGAGGTGCTGAAAAGTTTTTGACATGAATGAAAAAGGGATTTTACAAAATCTGATTGGCTGTTTGGTTAGATTTTGAGAAATGGGTTAAGCCAATTTTAGCACCCTGTAGTATAATGATGCAGTAAATACTAAAAGCTTATATAGAAATGCATTTCAAACTATTTATTTACGGTTTATATAGCAGGGAATTTTTAATAGGAATTCTCATGGTAAGAGTTTGTTTTGTGTAATGAGTAAATCATGTTTCACTCATTCATGTAAACACAAGGTTAATGCTAAGCCAAGTTGTTAAGGCAGTAAAGATTGTAAATAAATTAATGTCTGTCAAAACTCAAATCTTTCCTGTTGTTTCTGCAGTGAAGTTGACATGATGAATTCAGTCTATTATAATCAACAGACTAAATTAATTAAAAAAAAGAAAACAAACATTGTAAGTTCTATTTGAAATTAATTTTCTAAGAAGTAAAAATAGCTATTCCCAAAAGCTATAAGAAAAAGAAGAGCAAATGCCATGTGTGTGCCAATGAATGTTTACCATTCCATCAAATTCTCATCCAAATTTAAATTATTAAAGGAGAAATCCATGACGTGTGTCTGACAGTACAAAATGTTTTTAGTATTTTTTATCATTTTGAATTCTACATTTTGGTGGCGCTGAAAAGTTCTTGGTCTAACTAAGGAGAAGTCAAAACAAAAACCTCATGTTTAGTCAAAGTTTTTGAACTGGGGAGGGCTGTTAAGATCAGTGATAACTTGGGATGCCTGGGGCTGTTGGTAAGATTCAAAGGATTGTAGTGGAGTAAAAAATTTTTTTGCTGCTTCTTTCTTTCCAACTTGCTGGAAATCCTTCTCTGTAGTTCCTGTTTTTAAGAACTCTGGAAAACCTCTTGATCCCTCAAATTTATGCCTTATTAGTCTCATACTTCTTTCCAGCAAAGTACTTGAGGCCTTAGTCAATGCTAAATTGGTTAATCTTACTTCACACCATCTCTTTTCATACAAACAATATAGTTTTCATTTTACCATGTCTAATGTTGATATGATAAAATACAGTCATCTCTGAAGTTATTTATCAAGCTTTAGATAAGAATGGCAAAGTTTGGAAAGTGACTTTAGATATCTCAAAGGCATTTGACAGGGTTTGGCATGCTGGCCTTATACTCAAACTAGAGGGCTATGGTACTCCAGTATGTATATTTGGCTTAATTTAATCATTCCTAACCAATTGAGTAATGAAGATTGTGGGCATGCTTCCCAATAATTTCATACTAATGCAAGTGTCTCCCAGGGTTCTATTTTTGTACCTACACTGTTTCTGATCTTCATTAATGATCTCCTCAATGTCATCAGTTTCTAGTAAGTATTGATGCAGATGACACTACCATTTACACCTGGTTTGGTTTGTTTTATGGCATATCAACCCCTTGGGGTCAATTAAAGGCGAAGCATTAGTTTCTTCAAAAACGTATTTTTGTTGGTAACATTTTTCCTTCAAAAACATATTCTTGTTGGTCACATTTTTCCTTCAAAAACATATCTTTGTTGGTAATATTTTTCCTTCAAAAATTTTAATGTATATATTTTATAAAAGTCTGTTTTTATACTTTCATAGTGTTTTGACCCCCATATGGATGGTTAACTATTTACCCATAGCTGGGACTGGGTCATAGTGGACCTAAGAACAACAGCAATTAAAAGGTGGTTCCATGCTCCTCGCAATCTCGAAATCAGAGGTCTTGCTGCTAGATGCAGTTTACCGTCATGCCCAGGACCCATTTACTCCTGCCTTAGTAGCGAATCCAACAGATCTGACAAAGTAAACTTGGTAAACACTCTTGAAAAGAACCTCCAATCAGTGGTTTATTGGAGCAAGAAATGACTTGTAAATTTTAATGCCTCTAAAACAAAACTGCTTTTATTTATTCACCACATGATATGTTTTCTGCTTACCCTTAGGATGGCTGATACTGAACTCCAGAAAACCAACACTACCTCTTCTTGGCCTCATGTTTTTTACTGACATAAAATGAGGTGACTATGTTAAGTCAATTGCTATGTCTGCTGCAATGAAGTTTGTTTCACTGTCGAGCCAAAAAGTTTTTTTATCAGAATCCATTTTGCACATTTATAAAAAACCTACCATTCATCCGTGTATTGAATACTGTTACGATATCTGGTCTGTTGCTCCTATTGTACATCTCAAGATTCTTGACAAAATCCAGAAAAGGCTCTGCAATACAATCGATTCTGACTCAGTATCTTATCTCCTATCACTTTCTCACTGACATGCTGGGGTTTCCGCCTGTTTTACAAATATTTCCATAGCAACTGCTTGTATGAGCTTTTTTTCCTGGTACGCTGACGACATGAATTTAAATGTGCTACTTGATTGACTGCTAGGTCTCCCCATTTTACTGTTGAACTAACTAGATAGAAACAGCCTCTTCTATTCTAATAGTTTTTTTTCTTGCACTTTCCGCCTGTGGAACTCCCTTTCAATTTCTTTAAAAATTTCAATTCAATGTCAATTGCTGTTGTAACTCTAAAAGGTTACTGCATGTGTAATCATCAACACAGAGGTTTGGGAATAATAATATATCAACAAGTGCAAGACTCACACGCTGCATGAAGTAGATACACTGCTAGTCAATATAATTACTCTCCTCTACACCAATAGTGTCCACATATTTAAGAGGATAGGATCATTTCATTCCTGTATATATAGGTAGGTATACAACAACTGCCTTCTGGCTTCTTGAACCTTATTCCATTTTTTATCCTCTCCTCAATCCTTCCCATTTTCAATCTTCTCCTTTCACTCCAGGCATTCTAGTGGCATTGTCACTTTACTTGGAATAAAACAATTAAAATAAAAAAGATTCATTGTGGTACAGTGGATATCGGCTCGGAACGAGAAACCGGGGAGCCGAGTTTGAATTCCAGTTGAATCCATTGTATTCACTTACGCGCAAATACCCTTGGGAAAGGTATTAATCCATCTCTTCCTTCCAGTTATCGGTTAAATAGCAGGATAGATTGGGTTCTATAGCCTTGGTCGGCAACCAGTCTACTGCAGAAAGCAATGGCAACCTACTGTGGGATAATCTTCTGCCCAGTCAGTCATGTCTCTTTCGAGACATGATCGCCCAAGCATGTATCACGTATGGCACTTAACTGATTGACTGCTCATACTATTTCTATCACTTGAGATACCTCAAAAGGCATCCATTGAGAGAAACTGATATTATTCTAATATCACCTAATAGATGAATATTTTTAGCAGTCACTTGCCTCTCTTGCCCTCGTCTTTCAGTGGATCTGCTTCTGAGGCATGAGGATAGCTGATAGAATTTTTAATAGTACCATATATTTGACTTATATTTTTCCTATTCTTTTCCACATATTATTATAGATATGAACTTTTTATGACATCATAATTTATTAAACATATATGTCAAAAATTTAATTCAACTTAATGATTATATATGCAGTGACAGAGTGACACAACATCTGAACCTAGCATATGTAGAAAAATTTTTTAGTTTTTCTTATTACTGCCCACTAACTTTACACCTACTCCACCACTTTGATTTAGTCATTAACAGAGCATTTCTTCTTGTATCGGAATTGCGCAATTTTTTGGTTTTAAAATTAGTTTTAGCAGATTTTGGTATTTTAATTGGTGTGATACACCTTTAAAATCAAGGAAAAAGAGATTGTCAGAGGTCAAAAATTAATGCAAGCATTACCAACCGAAGTGGGCAATTATATGTAGAATTTTTAATAACAGTACTACTGTTTAGTATCATTTCAGTTTTTATACTTTTTAATACAATTTATTTTCAGAATATCTTTTATAAATTGGACATGAAAAGTACAAGGTAGTAACTTGAGCAAAAGTGACAGAATTTAAATTTATTAGCATATTAACTGTATGAAAGCAAAGTGATTAATTGTAAGCAAAACAGTGAAATCTCTATCACTGATGATATTAAGAAAGTAAGCTATAGTAAAATAAGTGAATGCACCAAACTGTTTACTGACCAGTTAGTCTTATGATTTAATTCACTGAGCAATAACTTCAAATGAAGTATATATGAATAAAACATGAATTGTAGCTTACATTTCATCTTTCTTACAAAATGAAAATATTCAAGTATAGACTGACATGCTAAAAGTCATAGGATAACAGTATATAAAGGTAATGATAGGTAATGCCAATTTACCTTGATATCATGGAAATACTCAAACTGATATCAGTTGTACTCTGATATCTGACACCAATTCGACTGCCATTGGCAGCACAACATAAATTATTAAAATTTGAATAGGACATCATCGTGAATACCAGATGGATGGAACATTCCATTTTTGAAACTGGTGACATTTAACATTCCTTGATCTACAGTGTTATGTGTACTGCAATTACCAAATTGAAGGCACAATCACTCACTGTGGATAGCAGATAGTGGCATTAGGCTACAATTGTCTGTTACAACAGATATGATTTTCTATTTTCCATATGATATAGGAGCAGAAGGTCCATAAGGGTGCTCCTGTTAACTTTATGATAATAGACAAAGCACATCACTTTGGTTCATTATGTTACTTATTGAACTGTAGAGAACAATGTGTGGCATAGTTTGATGAATCATGGTTTTTATTTGTTTCAGGTTGATGGTAGGATTTAGAGCCCATAAGACTATAAGGGTTGCAGTTGTCAACAATTATTGTCTATAATAGTGTTGGGTGTGTTTACATAGCATAGTTTAGACTTACTGGTTTGTCTAAATATATAAATGACTGTGACTGCTACATTGCACCCTTTTCACCCATTCAAATACTATGTACCTCAGCAATGATGGAGTATTCCAGTAATATAATGCACCATGTTATTGGGAACAAGTTGCCAAAAATTAGCTTGAGGCTAATTCTAGAAACTTTCAAAAAATGGTGTGGCCACTGTGTTTGCCTGGTATGAGCCCAATTGAAGATTTATGAGATGCGGCAGTGAAGTCTATTCACATGGAAGATTATGTACCTACAATAGATGTGAGTTCAGTAAAGTTATATACTCTGGTTCAATAGTAGAAACAAACAATAAACACAAAAAGTGAAATTTATCTGATACAAGATATCCTGGAAAGAGAACATTATGGCTTGAATAAAGGGTTCAGTTCAAAACTCTAAGGGTGAAATGTATGATTGAAATGTTTATATAACAACTAAGATTAGTATACTAACTGCAATGTAAAGGCATATAATAATGGTAAACTCTGGCAAGTAAAACAATGTAGTTACCCCCCCCCCCCCCAAAAAAAAAGAAAAATCCTTTTGTTATTTTCACAACTACTCAGATTGTCATTCTGCAAATATCAGTAAACAGCAAAAATCAGAAGTAACGAACCAGCCACTGTTTTGCAGGGGGTTACATAGGAGAAAAGTTATGAGAAAGAGTGACAGGTTATAGGGGGTGTCAGAAAGTGGGTAAGAGAAGGATGAGAATACCAATGAGAGTGGAGTGGACAGAGAAAAGAGCATGAGAGAGAGAGAGAATGCAGGTTAGTGAGATAGGAGATGACTATTGACTTTACATTTAAATTCTTGGAGATTGTAGCTGTTAGGGAAGCAAGTAAATGGAAGGGAATTCCACAGGCGGGAAGTGCAAGAAAAGAAGCTGCTGGAGTAGGATTTGTGTTTGCATTTTATTGGTTTCACAGTAAAAAGGTGAGACCTAGTTGCTAATCTTGTGACTCAAGTAAATTCATATATAGTTAGCAGAAGATCAAGATTAACTATAAATATTCTAGTTTTCTTTATTTCTAAATTTCACTTTTCATTGATAGCTGTAGGTCTGAATAATTGAAAGAAGAAAATAGCTAAAATGAGGATGAAAATACTAGTTAAAAATTACTAACAGTTGACAATGCTTCATCTAATGAAAAAATGAGAAATTTCAAATGATATCATTATTACTTTTAAGTGTTTGTTTTTGGGTGCTACAATGTGAAATCTTATTTTCACTCTTAAAAACTCATCAAAATATTTGATTGAACTTATTCTTTGAGTTACCATTTATTGCACAAAAGGAATCAGAAAATATTCCAGTATATAAATATGGAACCATCTCTAATACACAGGTTGCTGAGAATGATATGCAATTGATCAAGATGGGAAGTATATTAGTCACAATTTATTTTCTGTTCAACTACATTTTTCATGGACACACACACACCACCTTTTTCATAATGAATTGTATGTTTATAGAACAGATAGTAGAAAAACATTGTATAACTAACAAAAGCAAGAAAAAGAATGAGATTAATAGTTTGAACAACTCTTGGAATGATAATGACTTTTCTTAAAATGATAATATTTCAACCTTTTGCAGCATTCAGTTCCAATTTTAAAATCTTAAAATAACTTATGAGAAAAAATATCTTAATACACTACAAATACAATTTCATAAAAATGGTCTACAGGCTTCTGAACTTTTCTTGTAATGAAAAATGTATATACAGAAAAAGACATTTACAGATTAGACACAAGAAAGGGTATAAGAAGTGAAATTGTGATCTCATTGTTTGGCTAACTTCTTTCTTTGGCAGATGTTATTTCAATGAATAAATTATGAGTGGAATGAATGCTTTTTGCTGCACTTATTTTTGGAGGTTATTTTTTTAAATTTCTTTTTGTACTTTTGGTTTGTTTGTCTCCTTGTTTTGTTCACTTTTAGAATTGGCACACATTCTTTACGGAATCTGATCTTTACAGATAAATGAACATGTGTTTTCTGTGTCTTGTTCTTGTATTATTCATAAAAGTTATGGACAGACAGGCAAAAAAAAACAAAAAACAAAAAAATCAAAACAAAAAGAATAAATGATCCAAAGCAAAATTAATGAGGATTTGAGGATGATGTGTTTCCAGACACTGTAGAAAGTTTGTTTGGATAATGCACAATGATTCAAAATATTCTAACTACTGAATCTTTGATCTTCAAAGTGCAAAAACCTAAGCTCCAAGTTGCATCCAACAATATTCAAATACTAATGTGTTCCGTTGTTAGAACAAATGATTATTATCTAAAAAGTCTTAACTACTATTCCCAGTACAAACTGGTTCACAATCAATATTATATAAACATGTTGGAGAAAGAAAAACTTTATTATTACTATTCTGATGGCTTATATTTCAAGATTTGTGGCCAACAAGGAAGATTTAATTAGTTTTTTATTAATTTTATTTTTGAATTAATTAAATATTCCTTAATATATTAATTAAATATATTGGATGAAAGATGTTTGAAAGAAAGGTTGCTTCACACACACCCACACATATGGGTGTAGCACATGTTATACATCTATATTTTATCATTAAAATATGGATTTTGAGCATGAGTGAGGTTTAAATGGAAACACTTATAGAAAACAAACTTGCTGATCAATGAATTGGCAGAAATTTTTGTTTTAAGGTTAATTTATAATTATTTGGGAGCATTTGTATTTGTTTCTTTATCTACAAAATTTCTTTAAAAATTAAAGGCGTCTTTCAGATAAATGAATGCATCCCAGAATGATCCAGTATCACTTCAATTTGTTTCTCATTTTTCTCTCTGCCTATGTATTTTTTTTTATAATCATTTCACCCAAAGCAAGGAAGTTCTGACACTGGTGTGCAGGGCATTACAGTGAGAGAAAAGAAATAGGGAACAAGTGACCAGGGATGTTAAAGAAAGGATAAGAGAAAGTTAGGAATCAAGAATTAATGTTGCACTTAAACTTTTGGAGATTGTAGCTATCAGGGAAGCAAGTATGTGGAAGGGAGTTCCACAAGCATAAAGTGCTAGAGAAGCTGTCAGAGCAGAAGTGGTGGTTACATTTGACTATTTTGACAGTAAAAGGGTGAGGCCTAGTTGTCAATCTGGTAGCACGGGTAAATTCATGTGGTTGGTGCATCAGAGAAAAAAGCTTGTCGGAGCAGAAGCCGTGATAATATTTGTGGAAAAGACAGAGGGAAGCTACATTGCATTGGTGAGAAAGTGACTGAAGTTGAGCTGCCATATTGGGATTGATCACAATGCAGATCCTCTGGATTTTTTTGAGAATCTGGAGATGAATAGCAGGAGCACCTGACCAGATATCGCAACAGTATTCAATGAATAGATGAATTTATAAATGTGAAAGATGCATTTTGATGAAAAAAATCTAGCCCGATACAGTGACCCAACATTTGTAGCAGCATATGTAGATATTGATTCAATGTAGTCATTCCACTTGAGGTCAGCTGAAAGAGTGAGGCCAAAAAGTGTAGTGTTTTGCTTTGTGGAAGACCAGAGTCATCTATAAAGATGGAAGGTAGAAAAGATTCTCTATTATAGTTAAGAGAGAGAGAGAAGCTTTGTTTTGGAAACATTCAAACTTAAGAGCCACTTCTTGCCCAAATCCATCACAGATTGGAGGTCTTTTTTGAGAGCAGCAACAAGGTTTACTAAGTCAGTCTTGGCAGATCTCTTATTGAGGTGGGAGTAAATGGTGGTGTCATCTGCATAGATGCCTACTTGGGAAATGATTACATCTGGAAAATCAGGGATAAAGATCAGGAAAAGCATAGGAACTAGGATAGAGCCTTGATGGAGGTCCAATTAGTATGAAAGGATCATGAAGCATACCTGTTCAAGACAATCTTGATTTCACAATTAGATAGAAACAATTTTATTCAATCAAACAAATGTCCAGAAATAACATAGCCTTGTAGCTTGCACAGAAGACTAGCATGCCAAACACTGCCAAACGCTTTCAAGATATCCAAGGTAATAGCCTGAATTTTGCCATTCTTATCAAGAGCCTGGTATGTATATTCAGTAATGGCAGTTAGCACATCAGTAAGAAACCTGGCAAAGCAAAACCTGTACTGCTTGTCAGAGAGTAGATTGTGGGATGTGAAAAGATGAACTACTTCAGGAATGATAATAGCTTTGTACACTTTCCAAGAGAGCTGTAAGAGGCTGTTAGGGGGATAATTAGAGGAGTCCGAGAGCTGCCCAGAGTTTTTAAAAACAGGAACTACATAGAAGGACTTTCAACAAGCAGGAAAACAGGAAGTAGCAAAGCAATAATTGTAGAGTATAATAAGGACAGGGGAGAATTCAGTGACACATTTCTTTAGGACAATGACTGAAATACCATCACTTCTACTAACCTTATGGGAGTCAAGCTTAGAAATTATAATTATATGGAAAAATCCACTACTTGCATGAAAGTTCAGAATATGGACACCAGCAAGATCAGTGATGGAGTTTTCCAGCCACTTGTCATGGTGGGCATTGAAGTCACCAGCCACAAATATATTAGCAAACAAATGAGAGGAAAGAGTATTATCTGAGATACTATTTAGTATAGAGCATTCAGAAGAGGAAGGGGAGCAGTAGAGAAAGAAAAGATAGCTGGCTGAGTTTAGTAGAGAGAAATGGAGACATGTGTAAAAATGGTCTGGGAGATTCAAGAGAGAGTTCCCTAGCCAGCAGCAATTGTTCACGGACATAAACTCTTAGGCCATGCATGTGGACACTGAAGTCCTTCCTAACAAAGAGAAGGTAACCAATTTGAAGTACTCACTGCCACAGCAGACAAGGTTGAGTGCTTTGCCCATTAATTCTCTTTTAACTCTACACTTGAACTTGCTGACATCCATTGTAGAAGGTTGGTTTCATAGAGAGCTAGGTTGTTTGAGGACTTTTTGTGGAAGAATGACTCCACACTGCCAAAGTTGGTATATATACCATGAATGTTAGAAAAAGAATGTTGAGGGGTTTAGGTGTTTTTGTTTGCTTGTTTTTAGTTTTACATTTTTAATTGTGAATTGTCATATTTAAGTTGTTTTGGAAAGGTGAAGCCTATAGTAGTAATAGCAGACAGTAATCAAATGTGGCATGTAGAAAGAAAATTGCCACAGACCTCATAGTGTGACCTCAAGATTGTCCACTGAAAGCGTGTGCAGAGACACCCATCCATACATGACATGGGACTGCAAGAACACCAATATTATACAAATGTTAATCAAACACAAGAGTTTGAGGTCCTAATTACCAGCCGGAAACAGCAACCAGAAAACTGCCAACCCAATACACTCAGTATAAAGGGACATTGCTATCATCCACACACACCACAAAAAATCATGAAAGTGTGACTATTAAGGCTTGAGGAGAGGAAAAGAATCAAGAACCCTTTCCTAAACTGGAAACAAAAGATGAGCTTCTACTCTTGTTTAAGAGAAGAGGAAAGAGTATAAATCAGGCCATAGGAGAAACTATCTGTTCCTATTAAAAAAATGAAAACAAAAACTAACAAATAAAAAATTTACTATTTAAACTTATTAAAAGTCCAGAGATCTATTACTAATTAAGTAAAGGATCACTTGGGAGAATTATAATAAAGTACTATAATAAGAAATTTTAGGAAAGATACAAGTTACGTATGAATTAGTACTGAGATCAGATCGGTACCAAGCTGATGACTAAAGTAAAGAATAAAATTTGATTCACCAAATAAATATTACCTTTTTTTTTACCACTTGTTTAGGCAACTAATATGGCAGGGTTTTTTTTAAAAAAGAGGGCAAGCTTATATTCAATATATTAAGAAGAGAGACAGAGATGTAGGGGTCAACTCCTTGCCACATCAATTTATGTCAACATTGGTAAGTAGGGGGTGAAGACAAGAGGAATAAGTCCTTACTAACAAGAAAGTTCTAATAATATTTAAGCCTTTAAGTAAACACATGAACAAATGTACATATATATGATCCTGTGGTTGTCACTGACTAAATCTCTGTTGTTTGGTTAACTAGTTTCCTATCCACCTAAAATGTTGATGTTTAACCTACTCATCTCCTGTTTGATATTTTTCAGATGACCACAGTTGTTTGATATGTTACTAGGCTTATTTTTTAGTTTGATGCAAACAGTCATTAAATGACAATTCAGTGATATTTGTTACTCATGTTGCTTCATTCTGGTCAAGGGATCACTGACAAAGAATTTTATTCCCTTTACATTGTTTATGCTAGCAGTTGCTGGATAAGACAGGTGAGACCTGTTACACATGCTTTTCCTTACTTCATGCTGTTAGGTTTCATATTTTGTTTGATAATTGCCATGATATTTCTTGGGATTAACAGTGGAATGGTTTCCTGTTGCCTTCTCCAAGGTGGTTTATTGAGACACCACCTCTAGTTAGCTGGCCATTGACTCATCAAGAGTGCTTCTACCTTTTGTTAGGTTTTGTTGTTCATCTTACCGGGGTTGCTTACAACCCACCTCACTTACAAGACAATGGAGTGAGGCAGATGATTTAATCACTGACATTCCAACAGTAGAATATATATATTTCCCTTCAAAGCTGAAGAAGAGACTAGAAGCAACAGAAATGTGGTTCTACAGATAGATGATCAGGATATGATGGACCAAACATGCAAGAAACAACAAGGTCCTGAAGAGAATGGAAACAAACAATGCCATAACATGAGGGGAGGTAGAAAAATCAGGCATAGCTGACCATATATGGAAGAAGAAAGGAGATCACTGCCCTGTATGGGATGAAGTTGAAATAATTGATAGAGAACACCATTGGAGGCTACGTAAACTTAAGGAATCAGCACATATGCTCGGCCACAAAATTCTCCTAAGTCAACCAAGCATAGAAATGAATACAATATGGGAACAAGTAATATGAAGTGTTAGAAAAAATCATTAGCGTTAAAGATTGAAATATGAGCTCTGGTAAAAAATATGCTAGAGAAAATCATTAGCATCAAAGACTGCAATAAGAAAAATGGTAAAAAAATGTTACTGAGACATTAGGTTTATAAGTCTCAGAAATTCATAGGTTGATGTTCTCAATGACACATGGCCCAGTGGATATAGACGTTGGCTGGAATGAGAATGATATACCCTAGTGAACGTTATAAAGAATTCAGTTTGAAATTCCTTGCAACTTAAGAAGGCCAGAGCATACAACAGCCAACATGTCATAATAATGTCAATAAAGATGAGGACAATAGTCTGAAAATAGTGTAAATACTACCTCATTTCAAAAGTATAGACAAATATTGTCTATAGGACTGGTGTTTGTCAATAAATGCAGAAGCAATGAAGAGTTTCAAGAAGTTCATATGGCATTAATATGTAATTTGATTCCATAGAGAAGGGTAAGGAATTCTTGAGGTCCTTATTACTCCAGACATGTTTGTACAAATGCTATGTTTGCCTTGTCCAGTCTGTTGTTTATCTTTGTTCAATTTGGGTGATATGAGGATGACACAGATAAAATAAATGAACTCCTGGACTACTTCCATCTTTTTCATTCAATGAAGATAGAAAGAAACCCAAAGAATTGGGTAGCACTTGCAAAACAGAATATTATCTGCTGAAGTTCATTTCTAAGTGAGCAACAAGAAATTTCATCATCTGCAAAGAGAGACTCTCTAACCAATTATAACTGTCATTTTAAGGAGAATCAGAGTTGCTTTGCAGTAAACAGGTTGCACACATTGTAATTAGTAATAAAAAAAATAAACAAAATGTTAGCCTTTTATTCAATTAAAGAAAAAAACAGAACAATCCAACACATTTTCAGAGTGTAGTACTGAAACTGTTGTTATCATTTTTTGAGAATTTGAAAAATTGCATTGTTTATTTTTAAGAAAAACTTTAAATGTTTTTTTTACAAAAATAATAGAATGAAAGAATTGCATTTTCTTACCAAAATACCTGAAGTTGTAAATAAACTTACCTGCTTGAAGCAATTCACATTTTTCCAATCCAGGGATGTATCTAATCATTTCTACTTGATGTTCTTCAGGCATTGTACATGAAATTCCGCTTGGGTACACAATATTAGTCTTAAAGCCTATACAAAATAACCAGTTTTTAATTAAATATTTGCAATTAATGGTTTTGTTTTTAGGCTATTTTTATTTAAGTAAAATTAAAGAGATCCATTTTAATTTATCATTTAGAAATTAGTTTGTACTAATTACTCTTTCAACTGTTTCCCTGTTAGTAGAATTTTGTCAGATACAAAGTCTTTTCTGATGAAAATATTTTCATATTGTTATGGTATTTTTGCTGATTCATTCACTTCAACCACTAATCATTTGACTGAAGCTGTAAAAGTACTTTTAGTTTTAAAGGTAGTGCTTTAATGATCACTGTGTTATTTCAGAAATGAAAAAAAATCATATCCTTTTTCAAGAAAAAAAATCAAACAACCATGATGATAAAAATTATTTGATTCTGATCATGATCTAAAAAATCATAATCTAGAATATTAGCACCCATAAAGTCTAAAATCCTGAATGATCAAAATCTTAAAAAATAGGAAAAGGTTAAATAATAAGGAAAAAATCTAAATCAGTAATTGATAGGCACTTTTATTGATTTACAGTTAAATTTTAAAAAAATGGTTATTAATTGTGAGAGTTGCCCATAATCCTGGTAATACAATTTTTCATATAGTGAATTTCTTAAATTTGTTTTTAGCAAATGTGTTGTTGGTATGCTTATCAAATTAATTCTATATTTTTTTAATTGTAAATAAATGCTTTTTAAGAACTTATTTTTCCCTGAAGTATATTTTCAGATTTTTAATTTTTTGAGAGTGTGGGCTCTTGGGATTTCAACATGCTTGATTATGATGTGAACTCAAATGACTGATATTGTATGGGCATCTTTTTTTATAAATGGTCGAGACTGATTTTTGGTAAGGAGTGAGAGCAGTCACAAAACAATTTTTGATTGTCCATATTCAGAATTCACTACAAACTCAGACATTGAAATTAATTAAACACAAGCTATGTTGTAATGTAGTTTTGAAGCAATTTAATAATAACTTTATCAATGTCTCTAATTTTAAACTTTAATGAGATTAAGTACAGAGTTTATAATAATGAATATATTAAAATGTATCAAAAGTATCTTCATTTTTACAGACTTTTACTTTGAAGCATATTTCATGCAAATATTTAAATACTATACTGTTTTATACTAAAATATAGTTTTAAGGTCTGATATGTTTCTGGTTAAAGTGCTCCATATCAGGGATAAAGCATATGTAAATAGAAAAGCGGAGATTGAAGTCGACAGTCTGTTTCATACTAAATGCAATCATCAGGTCATGCGTGTTGTGTTTGTGCTCAACTATTTATATATATATATATATATATATCAGTACAATTAATTCATAACTATATAATTATAATAAGCTCTATAATACTCATTATATTGAGCACTGTCCATTATAAAATAAATGCCAGGGCACTCAAAATAATAAAACCTCAAGTCCTCGTCACTTGGAATTATATATATATATATATATATATATATATATATATATATATATATACAGCACAGTGATGCATTGTGGGTTGCTTATTGAATTGCACCGTGGGTAAACAATAGTATTATTTTAAGGGTTATTTTATTGAGCAGTACTAGTTAATAAGTGGGAATAATTGTGGATCTCTGGCAAAGTGGCTAACACCACTCTAGCACTCTCAAGATGGAATGGTCTGTGGACCAAGGTAGCAATAAAAATAAAGACTAATAGCAGTCTGGGGATTCGAAGTGTCATTGATGATTACTTTTGTGCAGCATGTTTGTTCTGACAAATCTTTTGGCTAGTAAGGATTACTTTTTTTTCTGTCCCACATTTTACTTGTTTAATTTGTATTCTGTTATATTGTTTTTTTTCTTTTGTAAATTTGTACTTCCACTGTAACCAATAGCCTCTTTTTGGCTTTTACTAAATCCAACCTCATCCACAAGGGATGAGAGAACATAGCTGAGGGTGTGAAAGCTTGTTTTGCTATTGAAAAAGATATGAAGACTCGATCAACACCCTCAATGTTTGAAAATGAAGTAGAAAATGGCAACGCCAAGGAAAGGTAGATAGTGAAGATTTTGTCCAACAGGCTAGGGAATATGCTCACCTAGTCACACCAGAAGAACTTATTATTAATCCTCCAAATTTAAAAGCTGTCGAGAAAAGAATAGTTTCTGTTTTTTGTCATTGACAAACAAACTAATCAAGATAATCAAATCCAAAAATGAATGTCATGAAGACTTTAACAGATTTTGGAACCAAGAATACAGCAAATAGTGAAAGAGAAGGATTTCCCTATATAGAAATTATAATAGTCAAACCTGGAAAAATATGTTGCTTTTACCAGGAAAGAGCTCCAGAACAAAGAGTCCATCTTTAGATTTGAATATTTAGGACAAAGAAGAACTTGTATTATAGCTTACGAAGTGCCCTGTTTTATTACTGGTCATCAGGTAGGGGCATTTTTAATGTGGGGGAGCAGGTGGAAGTGATGCCAGAAAAGATAATAGGCCAGAGTCATGGGAAGAAGGCATTACAGACAGGCGAATTGGCCACATTATGTACTTTATAAAATATCCAAGATAGATTTTAAGGATGCATGTAAACCAAATAAAAAGAATGTACACTACTGAACAGTGTAGAGAAGAGCCCATGGTAGCAATATGTGACATATTTGATGTGCTGATGCCTCCAGAGGTACAACAAAGACACTTAGGAAAGCAAAAGAAAGAGAGCTACAGAAATGATCAAGATTGATCCCAAAAAAAGAAAATATCTTGTACAGGTAATTAAACATTTTGGGGGGGAGGTGTTGTGGAGTGACTAGCACCCCTCTAATGCTCTCAAAATGGAATGATCTGTGGGCTGAGGTACCTATAAAAATAAAGACTAACAGCAGTCTGGAATTTAAAGTGCCATTGACAATTACTAACAGACTGTGCTCTGTGCGTCTCTAATGACTTAACCTCTCCTCTCTTCTACTATTGGTTGTTCTGTCTTCTGGTGTTGTCTTATTTGTATTAATATGCCTTAGCATGGATATTGTGCTGTAGATACTCTGCACACACCCTCTGGTATTGTCCTGCCACCCTGGCAATACAACAGGATCTGAATGCCTTTATTTCGCTATTTATAGTGTTGTTATTTAACTTTTTTTTCATTAATTATTAATTTATTACTGGTTGTTACGACTAGATTTTATTGTATTTATCTGTGTGTAAGTGGTTTGTTAATTTATTCAGTTTATTTACTTATTTCCTTGTTTGGATTAATTTAGTTGACTTGTTTTTGTTTATTTTATTTATTTATTTTCATTCTTGCTCATTTTCACTTTTCGATTTTTAAGTAATGTAAAAAAACTATTTTCATGTCTGCATTTTGGGACGAATTCTGATTGTTTATTTAGTAGTTTGCTTTGGTCTGGGAGGGTAATTATAGCTACTTTTTTCCAATCAGAGTTTAGTCTTTAGATTGATTGTTGTAGGCTGATGTTCTTTTCCTAATTTTCCATAATATTTTTTGTGTTATTTGGTTTTTGTTTTTCATCTCCCAGGTATGTTTTGCTTGGTATATTATATTGTTCTGCAAGCAACTGCTGTTTAAGGGACATTTGTTCTTTATTCTACAGTTGTGCTTTTTTATTATTTGTGTCATGTTCTTAGTGCAACCATTAGAATAATACAATAGACTACCCATGATGCCTCACTGAGCTATATATATATATATATACACACAGTCAAGTAAAAACACTGTGCAAATGGCCTGACAATTGCATTTAGCATGAAACAGACTGTCACCTCTGGGTGTTGACTTCAATGTCCACTTATATATATATTAATGTTAATATATATATATATATATATATATATATATATATATATATATTATGCTATTATGCTTCAGGTGTTATAATGGCGGATAAAATATTCTAACAATTTTAAGGTATTATTTCAAATTGGGCATTAAAATAATTAAGCATTTTAAGGGCGATGACTTGTCCCTTGAACTAAAGTGCAGAAGTGGACAATGATCAGTTGCTGATTGTGATGCTGTAACTTACAAGGTATGGGAGAATCTGACCATCAACACTTGAAAACTTTCACAATAGTTAAGATCATGAGAACAGACCATATATAAAGTATTTATCTATGAAAGCTGTTCAGAAGTGAAAAAAATAAAAATAATTTTGATACACCCCAATAGTAAAGGAAAACAATAATAACAGCATCAATAAAAGAAGAAAAAAAACAATGTAACTAAATGCAATGTTTTGTATATTTGCTTACATAGTCTTTTCCATGTAAGGAAAGATACAAGTAAAGACATAAACAATAGGAAAATTAAACAAAGACTAAAATAATTGTTTCTGGAAATTTTAAGATAATCTGCAGTCTATTAAAAAGGAATCAAATTTTAAATTGAAAATTTCTTACCTTCAGGCTCTAGCCAGATCAAATGTTGTTTTGGACCAAATCTGATAATTTTTGATTCAATAGATGGACAATATCTGGAATCAAAATAAAAGCATAGATGAGCGAAACTAATGACAGGCATTAGTTCATTTTTTTTAAAGTTTTAAAGACATTGCATCTTACATTATTTACTTGCAGACTATTGTCCTTATCTTTGTTGCTATTATCAAAACATTTTGACCTTTGAGCCCTTCAGTCTTCATCAGGTACTTGCTGATCCTGATAAACTTCAGGGAATTTTTAACTTGGATTGATAAGCAATTGATGAAGGCTAAAGGACACAATGTCTGAAATGTTGTGATAATTACAAGATAAGGACAATAGTTTAAATGAATATAATGATAACTCCTTACCCCAGAAATGTAGGTAAAACATTGCATCTTTTTAAGTGAGGTTGACTGAAATAGTACCTCAAGATATATGCTTGATTTTAAGTTAATGTTAAATGTAGTTGTTAAATTTCTTTCTAAGGAGAAGTAACTGAATTGACATAAACTTATCTAGAATACAATAACAGCCAATTTAACCAATCATTGTCTGCAGTATTTTAAATCAGAAATTAAGAAGATTCAGAACAGAGAAGGATGATGTTAAATTACTGGAACCTCAGAATTATCTTTTTTGGAAAACATTTGAAATATTTTATAGAAATTCTCAAAAGACCTATTTACCCACCACCCTTTTTTGTTATTTTCCCTCTGTTGTTTATGATGTAATTGTTTAACTTTGAGATGATCTATCTTTAAGTATCTTTTATCTTCAGGACAAAGAAAATCATGGCTCCCTACAGCTTTCTTCAGTGCACATTTTTCTTAATATATTTAGGTCAGAACACAAAATAAGGTTTAAAATATATGAAGCATCTACTCAAATATGGATATCCACTACAAATAATATTTGAAGTGATAAAAATATGTCAAATTATTTAATAAAAATTCATTATTTGTTTAGAAAATAGGTTTGTTTAGATTTCGAATATAAAACTGAGCAGTTATGAACTTTTGGGAAGCCAAACAAGAAAAATCTACTTAAAAGTAGGGATGAGTTATAGAGAGTGAACTACAGAGACAAAATTTTTCCCAAAAAAGTGGAGAAGTGTTTTATTCTACTTATTTGTGTCCAAATAGAAGGAAATGGGCCAACATTTTGAAAATTGTTGAAATTTGGGATGGAGCCTGACTGAAATGTGACCAGACCTAACCAGAGCCCAAAATCTCACTAAAAATAACATATTTCAAATACCATCAGAATTCGACTATAAATCTTCATTAAAATGATAAAATTCATGGTTCTACATATACAATATTGAAGCTACACATTAATTTCCAAAACAACAGAGTATTCTAGAGCTGAAAATAGATCAAATTTCAGGAATAAACAGAGATAAAATTGCCTATTTTGAATTGAAATCACCAAATTCTTCAATTTTACATTCTACCGAGACAAAATATCACACTGGTATTCTACTGATATATCTTAAAACAATTAAATATTATGTCTTACATATGCCATAACTTCTTTAAAAACGCTCAAAAATGGAGGAATTCAGTCCAAGATATATAAATCTAATTTTGATGTAGGTTGCTACACATCATCTGCGTACTTTTGCAAAGTGTTCATATTTGAACATCTCAGGCAATTATAAAGAGCAGGAAGAATGGTGAAGAGGATTTTTGGTGACTCCAATTCATACATGTTTAAAAATTTCATTGTGACTTTCAAAGTAAACCATTCCACACATCTTAAAACTTATTCAATATATTCCACTTCAGGGTACAATTCACATGCTTGTACCAGTTGATTATTTGATGTGTATCTGAAACAGTATTCCTTAGGTCATCAAAATGGCAGCATCACTATATCCAAGGAGACCAAAACATTTTTCTTTATATAATGCAACTTTTTCTTTTTACCAGTTTTATTCAATACATCATCAAACTGGCTTACGGCCTATCACATTGAATACACCAGTTCTCGCTCGATCACCGAAGTTAAGCAATGTTGAGCCTGGTCAGTACTTAGATGGGTGACCACTTTGGAATACCAGGTGTTGTAAGCGTTTAGTGACGGATGTGCATTGTGGTGCAGTGGATATCAGCTCAGAAAGAGAAATCAGTGAGCCGAGTTCAAATTTCAGTTGAATACCTGCATTCACTTATGCACTAGTACCTTTGGAAAAGGTATTAATCCATCCCTTCCCTCCAGTTATGGGTTAAATAACAAGGGGAGGACTTGGGGACCCTGCCCTTAAAAACAAATCCCAATGAATTTTGATACTTGAAATGAAAAAGTATTACTAGACACAAAGCTTATATAAAAACAACAATAACTTGTTGAAAAGAAAAAGGTATTACCAGCAATAAATAAATAAAAAATTTGGTTGGCAAAAAATGACCCGCCGAGGTTGATATGCAATAACAACCAACCAACCAACCAACCAACATCATCAAACTCCTCATAGATTAGTGTTTTATGACCATCTTTTGATACAAGTTTACAAAATGCATCAATTACAGCAGGGATTAAACCTTTAGCTAGGAAAAATTTCAAAGATAGCATTGTTTTTTTTCCCTTTAGTTCAAATTTAAATTCCACATGTTTCAAAACAGATAGGTTCTCTGTGTCAAACACCTCACAAGTGTGGATCATGCAAAGATGTAAAGGTTTATGCTGTGACAAAAGAGTTGCAACTACTAAGTTTTCAATCTCCAAATTCTTAGAAACTGAATCTGTCACGAGAACCATTTTTTCCCCTTAAAGAACCTCCCAATCAGTACAACCTGCTATGGTTAGATGACTCAAAGAAGCAATGAACTTACTTGCTATATTTCTTTGCTCTTCTACAGCCATGTTTAAAGAATGAAGTATTTAATATGATAGATGGCCAATCACCATTTAATCTCTTATGAGTTGTTGTGTCATAGTGAAGTGTTACTGGATCTGTTGGTATTGTATCCAGTAGTGCAAGTGCAGCATTTCTCTCTTGTTGTATTACCATTAGGTGCTTTGTCCTTGTAATTGTCTTTTTGAATAGTATAACATCATGATACTTTGCTTAATCTGCACTTGATTGAGGTTTATTAGAAGGTGGTTCTGCTTCTTCTAAGGTCTCTTCTAGAACTGATAAACAGTATTTTGCATGATGCTGCTGGTCACTGATGACCTGGAAAACAATTCTTGATTGTCTAATTGAAATGTTTCCATCTACACATGTGTTAACAAGACACACTTTAACAGATTCTTTGAAATTTTGAGTACCATTTTTAAGATAGTAACTCACATTTGTTTGAGAACTAATCTCACATATGCTGATGGTAGGATGCACCAACTCAGACTGAGTCGAAGACAAATTCATATCTATCTTGCTACTTTCCATTAATGGCTGTTCTGATTCTACCACATCCAAATCTTCTATCTCTATGGCATTTTCCACTTCATCTTCAACAACTTGCTGCAACTGTTTTTTGGGGCGACTTTAATGAGAAAAGGGAAAATTTTAACCCAAATTGGTCTATTTTTGTTTAAAACATCAAAAATACTTTTCGAATTTTTGTGTAAGCTTTGTAGAAACAACATATAACCATATATTCAATCATGTTAATCAAAACCCAGCAAGGTTTATGGCTCATTTTTAAAATTTTGTGGAATGCATTGTCATTTTTAGTAATTTTTTGAGCTCTGGCAGGTCTGGGCACATTTTGGTCCAGTTACATTCCAATTTCAAAAAATTTTCAAAAGGTTGGCCCATTTAATTTTTTTGGGACACAAATGAGTGGAATAAAGCATTTTCCCACTCTATAGCCTACTCTTATTAAAAGCAGTATACAGCCTTGCTTAATCATGAATATCTATAAACTGTTATGCTATGATTGTTTTTGGAGTAGTTTCCAACTGCTTTCTCCCCAGATATATATCAGTGTTTTCCTTCTAGACTGTCAACCAAGGCTAGAGAGCCCAGTCTGCCTTTCTTTCTTTTGTGAGGAGAGGGGAATAAGAGGTGACTTCATGCCATTCTCAAAGGTATTGGAGCAAAGAAAACAAACTGTCTTAGCTGGAATTTGAACTTAGCTTAGTAATTCTACTTTAAATCTGTTAACTGTTAATCCATCCTCAAATTCTTTTGATATACAAGGGGATGTTGAAAAGTTCTCAGCCCACCCAAGAAAAAATTCCAAAATAAATTATAATTATCTGATCAGATTTCGAAAAGTTGATCAAGCTGAGAACTTATAGCACCTTGTAATACACCTATAAATTAATCCTATGAATTTGTTTTCTTGCTTTTGGTCCAAGTATTGTATTTATTCACAAGTGACAATGGAGATTAAATGCACATTTTTAGGTGTTATAATATCTGTTTGTTTTGTCTATACAGGATGTGATGTATAAATTGTTTAAGTTATGCAAAAATGGAAATAACAGTGACATCTCATTTTAAGAGATCTATTTACCAAAACTACACAAAAATGTCTTGAAATACTAAAGAGTAAATGTAGTCAATAAAATCACCATTGACTTCAACCACAGCCACCAGGTGATTTCAGAACCTCCTGCAACTCTTCTAGACAGTCTTCTTGTATAAGTTGATGAATGCTGTCATAATCCCTGCTTTCAGTTCATCTTTGGTATTACAAATAATTTTGTTGGTCTCTCACTCAACTAAACCCCACACACAATAATCAAAAGGATTGCAGTCTGGGGGGTTAGGTGGCCAGATGTAAGGGGTGATGTGATTGCAGAAATTGTCTGACAGCCATCTCCTACTTGTTTGGCATGATGCAGAGTCCTGTTGTCAGACATGGGGTCTTCCAGCAACCACCCTTTTAACCCAGGGCAGCACTACATTCTCAAGGTAAATGATGTAGGCTATCACTAGTGATTACTCCAAACACCATGATATTGACTGGATATTTGGTTTTCATCTCTCTTAGTACATCTTTTGGGGACACAGCAAGCCAATGATTATTCTATGTGTTCACCATCTTATCCTGGCAAAAATTTTTCTTGTCTGTGAAAAATCAAATGATGTTTGGTTAGAGGGGATGCTTGAGTTTGTTTAAAAGTTTTGTAGCATGGTTTTTCATCTTGTTCTTGATGGCTTGGGATAAGAACTGGCCCTTTCTTATCTTATATGAGAAATACTGAATATCTTCATGCACTACCTGCCTGATAAGAAACTTAGACACTCATATGTCCTTGGCTACAGACCTAATTGGCTTGGAAGCATCATTGTCAACCATGGCCTGGATCTCACCAACAAATACAGGATTTCTTTTCTTATCAGAGTAATTTTTTCGAACTGCTGTACCTTTGTAATCATTTATTAAACTCATCCAACTCTTTTTGAATCCTCTACACTGTCCTCAGGTTGACAGCCAAATATAAAATATTCATATTAAAACTTCCAGTACAAATGCCAAGCAGTACAGTATGCTGTTTCTAAATTTCTGGCAGAGTGAATTGTGTCATGATGCCCAACTGACTCTACTATACTGTGCAGTCGACAAAATCAAAAACAAACAATGCACATATGTGAAATTAAAAATATAAAATGGCGACAATTTACCCATGACAACCTGTAACTTTAAAAAACTCATTAATATTGGTTTTTTTAAAATCTCTTCTTTATGTCTTTGATCTTGTTTATACATTCTTTGAAAAGAATTGAAATTGTTAAAGAATTTTATAAAAGAAAAGATCTGAGTAAATTACATAACTGGAACTGCACATATGAGTGAAAAACAGAAAAAATAGCATAACAGTTTTATAAATGATGGTGCTTAGATGAAGTTTTAAGAAATTCTGTTTAGTATTGTTTTTCATTTTAGGCTTTTTACTGCTGGAAGAGATCGACTCTTTTTTTATGGACAGTACATCTGAGGAAGTCTGTAAAATAGATCTGAAAAAAAGTGTTCTTTTTTAGTTTTTAAAAAAGTTTTTTAAAATCCCTTCTCTATTTAGTGATAAATGTTACATCTTTCATTTTTAAGAAATCTTATAATGCAAGGGAAATAACTTTGTGAATATATCCATTTGCAGATGTTGCTTAAGGCAATAACACTGAATAGTTAGTGTTTAGATTATAATCCTAGTGTTAAACAAATTACACAAGTTCAGTCAGTAAAAACAATTTGACTATCAATATTTTCTACTTTGCAGTCAAACTTGTTCTAGCAAAATACTGTGATATGAATCAATAAGCTTTTGTTTTTGCATTTTAGAATTCTTTAAGGGCATGAATTAAATCTGCTTTCATCTTACATAATAACCAATCCCATTAATGTATTTATAACAACAATATCTGTCCTATGGTGATATTCAATATTTCTTGCAAAGGCAAGATTCAAAGTAAAAATACAATAGTGTCAATTCACATTACACTACAAGTCCCATAATCAATTCGGTTCATAGGATCTCTACATGTACTGCAGCCATAGCAACAATGGTGTGTCTAGGTCAAGATAGCCTGATTGAACCCTTCTCTCTTCAATCTGGTTCTGAATTAAGAGTTTTTCCTTCTCCTAAACTGATTATCACCTTAGGAAAAGACAGCCCAGTCTACTTCATTATTTAACCCATAGCAGTTGGGGAGAAGGGATGAAATCATACCTTTCCCAAGGATATTTGCGCAAAAATGAATGTAACAAACAGCTGGAATTTGAGCACAGCTTGCCAATTTTTCTTTTTAGTTAACTACTGCATTATCCATTCATCCATGTCAGTGTCAATTACAGATATGCCAAAGTGAAACACATTAATATTTCTTTGAATCTCTCAGACTTCTTTTCATAACAAATGAAAGATTATATTTTCAGTTCATTGTATCGTTCCAGAAAATACCCAACTCCTTGTACCATGCTCTATCTTTACAAGTGTCAAATCAAACCAAAAATGGAGTATTGCTGATATACCAGGGCTAGTGAAGTTGCTTAATCCTTGCTGTCAAGCCTCAACATAGTTTAAAAGTGATTATGCAAGTCTTATGCAATCCCCAACCAGCAATCTTATCCTACAGCATGGTAGGTACAATGAAGGTCTGAACTGGAAGAACTAAGTTACTAAGGTAAGTTGTCTGAACATCTGCTATAGTAATAGTGATAGAGTAGTGAGAAGCTAGCAATATTTCATCTGTGAAGATAAGGGTTGCATGGTGGAGAATAATTCATCATCTTCCCTATTTCCTTTTGTGTTCCTTTTATAATGTGCAAGTCTGCTGAACTGTTACTTTGTGGAACAAACAACTGAGAGAATGCTTCCCTGACAGCTATAGTCTTGGTCTCTCCAGGGTTAACTGATATCTATCCTACATATTCTCATGCACTTCTTACTCTCTCCTTCCCCCTTGCTTAGAAGAATCTTTCTCAATAACCTTCTACCTTGAGTAGTGCTTGGGACTTGTATTGGGTGAACTAAAAGTACAAAAACAAACAAACAAAAAACAACTACCAATTTCCCAAATTATATCAAAACATTTTATAGAATATTTGTTTGATTCTTCTTTTATGTGCTGTGTCCTTTCAGATCATAGTGGATCATGGCCTTCCACATTATCAATTTGCCTAAGCCCATCAAGTATGTTATGTGTTGCTTTCCCCTGTTTCTCTTTCTATCTTACCTGTAAGTATCAAATTCTCTAAGCCCTCCTTCCTCATTACATGCCCCAGGAACTTTAACTGTTTTTTCCAGATGTTAAGTATCAATTTCCTTTTCACTTCCATCCTCTCCAAAACCTCATTGTTGCTCACATGTTCAGTCTATGGTCTCCTCAGCAACCTTCTGTAAAACCAGATTTTGGTTGCTTCAAGTCTCTCCTTCATGTTTGAGGAAATTGTCCAGCCCTCACTATCATAGTGAAGAACAGACATCACATAACAATCTAGTAATCTCTTTGTTTCCAGCAAAATTTTCTTGCTTCTCAATATTCTACTCAGCTTCTGGAATGCATCCTTGGCCATACCAATTTGCTTTTAGACCTCAGTGTCGCACTTTCCATCTTCTGTTAGAACACTTCCCAGGTATTTAAATTTCTATACCTGTCTGATTTTAGTATCCTCAGTTTGTAGTTGGTATTTTGTACTCCTCTTTTTACTGATGATCATGCATTCAGTTTTCTTGTAGTTCATAGTCCTTTCTTTTTGCTTTCTTCAGCTACCTTCTGTAGGAGATCTTGTAGTTTCTTTTTTGTGTCTGCTATCAGCCATGTATCATCTGTGTATCTTATATTATTCAAATTGTGGCTGCCAATGACAAAACCTAGCATGACTTCTAGAGCTTTCAGGATTGTCTCGCAGTACAAGTTGAATAGATCCAGTGAGAAAACACATCCTTGTCTTACACTGCTGTCTGTCTTTGTATATCTACTGAACGTATGTATACAGGTAATTGGCTGCCAGTAGAGGATCTTGATTACTCTAATGTCTTTCTCGAATTTGCCAAGCATCTCTATCAAGTCTTTGTGTCATATTTTGTCAAATGCCTTTGCATAGTCTATGAAACATAAATACTTGTTCTTCTGTATTTGTATTGACCTTTCTAATAACATTCTAAGCTAAGTATAAACATCATGTCCCTAGTTTCATTTATTATTTCTGTGATTTTCTATATGCCAAAAACATCTAAGGCTGTCAGCATCTCTATTACAATGCCATGTCAAGTTTTAGTGGCACTTTGATGCCTTGAAGTATCAAGTTCACTGCCATTCAGGTGTTGCATGTGCATTCTCTATATTATTGACTACATACAAATAATGGTAGTCATTTTTGCTTCTAGCAGACTCATTTACAGTGTATGGTTTTCTTTGTTTGGCACATATTTTGAAAATGTCTGACCTTTAGGGTTAGGCATTTCTTACATATCTGCTTTTGCTGAGCAAGCTCTGTTTACATGGCGATATCTATATCTTTTTTTTTTTTTAATCATATCACCCCGAGTAAGGCAGTAACACCACTGATGTGCAGGGGGCTACGTAAGAGTGAAAAGGTTGGAAGAGAGAAAGCCGGAAACCACATCCTAAACAGGGAACAAGGGATGACCCCCTTCACCTGTTCAATAGATGAGGGTGGAGTGTAAACCAGGCGATAGTTTAGTCTATCTACTCCAATTGAAAAAAAAAAAAAAGAAAAAAGAAAAGAGTGAAAAGGTTGGAAGAGAGAAAGCTGGAAACCACATCCTAAACAGGGAACAAGGGATGACCATCTTCACCTGTTCAATAGACGAGGGTGGAGTGTGAACCGGGCGATAGTTTAGTCTATTTACTCCAATTGACAAAGAAAAAAAAAGTTTTAACTTAGTTAAAGTCGAAATGAAATTTGAACAGCAAAATCATTTACAATAGCAAAATAGTACCTATGTCAATAATTAAAAAATTCAAACAAATTCAAACAAAAATTAAGGCTAAAAATTACAAATTTAAACAAAAATTAAGGACAAGAATTAAAAAACAAAAAAGCATGCAGGATTCAACATACCAGATGGTTAAGACATACTTAAATAAAATGATACAGAATATCTATGTACAGTTTTTAAAAGACAATGCAAAGTCATTAACAAATTTATCTGTCCCAAAATTAAATATAACAAAATTAATAAAACAAAAAACAATTAAATTTAAATTTTACTCCCAAATATGGTACCTATAGTAATATGCCAAATCAAATCAAACCTTCAATTTAAACAAGCATGTATTTTCAAAGTTTTAACTAAGACGTGCATTGGAGTGCAACAAATATTGGCTTGGAATGAGAAGTTGGAAAACCGAGCTTGAATTTCAATTGAATTCGTTGCATTCACTTATGCACAAATACCCCCGGAAAAGGCACCAGTTCATCTCTTCTCCCTCCAGATATAGGTCAAACAGCAGGGACGGTTGGGCTCCACTGCCCTGGTTGGCAACCAGCCCACCACAGAAAGAAATGGCAACCCACTGCAGAAAAATCATCTGCCTAGTCAGTCAAGGATCGAAAAAGACATGACTATCCAAGCATGTATTACGTATGGCACTTAACCGACAGATATAATGATTATATAATTGGACTCTGTTTTTAGTTTTAATTTTCTACCTTTGTGTATATTGAGTGTGGGTTGCTTTGATTTAATGCAGATGGCCTCCAATATCTGAAAGTTCTTTTTTCTGTATGTGTGAGTATGATTGTGTTATTGACTAAAATCTGGCAAATATTACACACATTTATATATAGTTCCAGAACTCTTTTATGATCAGAAAAGCTAAAAACTAAAACAAAGAGTAAAATTTTCTCTTTAGCAAACTATATAATAAAAAAAAATATTGTTTAACCATAGAAGTGTTCTGAATGACCTTAATGGTTGTTGATTGATTTGATGCCATTAATGAAAAAATTTGAATAGTTCTGATTTTTCATAAAAATGTTGGATTCTTTGGGCCATTAAATATTTGAAACAGAATTGTTATGGCAATGAGTTTTCTTCCCTTGCCAGTTCTTGTTTCTACCTGACAACAAATTCATATGAACAGAAAGATGTCATCATTGATTTTCTTCTCTTTTTACTTATCATCTTTTGATTACCATAAGAAAATTGGATTAGATAGAAGATGATAATTTCAAAGATGACTGCTCCCCAAGAGAAAACTGCTTTTGTTGATTACATTATTTTCAAGCCCACAGAAGGAAAATAGGTAAGTTGCTAGCTTTAGTGATATTAATCCACTGCAAACATTAACAAATATATAACACAATGCTAAAAGCTTAAAGTTTCATGATTATTGCTTTTTCTTGCCATTTCAACTTTGAAAATCTTGATAAAGAGGAACAACAATAAACTGATTAAAAAACTAATCTAATTAAAATGTAACATCCCAAAATTTAACCTCTATCTATTACAAGCTTCTGGATATAGGAAATCATATAACCTATTGAAAACTTATCTTTTATCAAATTGAAAAAAATATGTATCTTTGTGGCATGACACCTGCTTATATTGAACACTTTCATTACACTGAACATGATCATAGTATGTGTCACTGTCTAATGCTCAGACACAAATGGTGAAATGATATGAGTGTTACTACATCATAAAATGGCTGAAATATTGTTGAAAAAATCAAAAAAGGAATCTGAAATCTTATATGTACCTTTTTTAGAAATATTTTTATGGTAAATGTTCTGATGAGCTTTCCTTTTTGGCACCACAACTTTATGAATTTAAGTGCAATACTAGATTAGCAGCTAGGTCTCATCATTTTATAGTTGAAATTGCTAAATGTAACCATAAATTCTATTCTAATCATTTTTTTTTCACACTTCTTGCCTCTGAATCTCTCTTTTGGCTTCATACTTTCTAATTAACTTTCATCTTCAAAAACATAAATGCACTATAAATCATCATCATCTGTCTCCTTAAAACATGTTCTTTTATTGTCCTTGCTTTTTTCTCTCATATTCTTTCAAGTTTAGTAACCTGTTGCATCCTAGTGGCTTTATTGCCTTGCTTGGTGTGAAATGATTAAAAAAGAAAAAACTGAAAATTTTATCAGAATATCTTCAACCCTTTCAGCACAAATCAAAATCAGCACATAATATTGTGATTTTGTCTCATTCATGTAATTTATGACAAATTCCAGAATATGCTTATTACTTCAGGTAATTCAAATTGTAATAGATGTTAAAATAGATACATTTTATTGGTACTGCAAAAGCTGAGAGAATACGAAATAAAAATTAAACTATTTCAGACACACAGGAATGTTTTTGAATACAAATAAAATTATATACCTTCATGAATTTGCTAAAAAAAAAAAAAAAAAAAAAAAGAATGCCATAATGAAAAATTTTCCAAAACTTGATAAAAACAAAGGTTCATTTTCAAAATCTTTATGTTATTATTAAGAAAAAAGGACCAATATATTTTTGTTTATTTTGATTATATTTTTAAATCCTTTTTAGAATGTTCAAAATTTTGGTTAAAAAACATTGTTTTTTTTTTGCATCAGTGGATAGACTATAAATTAGCATAGTAAATTTTTGCTTTTTTTTTTATAAAAACACATTGATTTGAAAATTCTTGTAAAAACCAAATAATTGTCAGATTGTAATGAAATTTTCAAGACTTATTAACAAATGAATTAAATTATTTTAGAAAATCTTGATAAAATGTAATTTTTTTACATCTGTTACCCCATTCTTATTTAATTTTTGATTTTATTCAAGAAATTCAATGGTTTAAAGATTAATGTTTATATTAGTTAAAAGCTGAACTTCTTGGAGAATTTAAAATATCAATTTGTTTTTGTAAAACAGAACCCCCACTTACTGAAAATCTGCTCTGAATTGTAATACAAAAAATGCAATAAAACTAAGATTTTATTTAACAAGAAAAGCTTTTAATTGCTTTTATGAATAAAGTATATTAAGGACAATATTGCCTTTAAAAAGAAGAACACTTTCAATCAACAATAAAATTTTACAAGATTTGTTTTCATTTTACAAAATTTTAATTAGAATAATTAATAAAGTTTTTAAATCTTTTAAAATTTTGATTCATTGGTGTGATACGAAGTTTGTTACAATTTAAGAACCCCTAATATTTTAAAAAGAATTTTTAATTTATTTTGTATGTGTATAAATGTGCTGATTTTTGCCTCTATATTTCTTCATACACAACATTATCAGAAAATAAAGTGACAGCGATAGTAAATTTAAAGCTAAAGTGTTTAAAATTCAATAAAACATCACAGAAAATATTTTCTGAAATTTTCAAGATTAATGAGTACTTTAAAATTATATAAAAAAAGTGCTCATATTATATTCTTCAATTATTTTTTTACAGAAAGAGCCACTGCAGAAAATCATTAGATAAAAATGCTGCTGAAGTCAGATTTTTAGCAAAAAAAAAAAAAAACTACTTCCAGTCAAATTAGTTTTGATATTTTCCTTATTATAAATATTAAATAATTAAATAATATTTTTTAAAAATCATATTAAATATTAGGTATCACTTTTTTTGGGAGATCCCTAAATAAAATGATTTTCCATTAGACTTGCTGTTCTTTTTAAAAAATAAAATGTGAATGGTTTTTGGTGTTGATATTCCCATATTTTGTCAATGATTAAAATAGGATATCAATTTCCTTTTTTTTTTTTCCTTTTTTACATTGCTTAAAACAACAATATTGGCTTTTTAATGGAAATCTGATCTGGTCACTATGAGGCATAATACTGTTAAAAGGAAAAATAAACTTGTAGTGTCCTTTTCTTTTTTGGTATCCTAGGCATATATATATTTCACTTATTCCTGATTTTAATACTTTAATTGTATGTTTGTATTCATAAATAGCGTCTGTTACAAAATGTTGTATTTTCTCTACAGGTCAAAGTGCAAAGTTTACTGCATCTATTTGAATATATCCCTTTCATGCTTGGCTGAATCACTGCATTATACTGAATATTATAAAAAGCAAGAAGTGATTACAAGTAGATTTTGTAATCCTGCTTCATTAGTTGCTAACCAAGTATGAAAGCAAATTATAATCTAACCATAGCTTTGAGGCCTAATATGTAGCCATGACGTCATACAAATATATTTGAAAAACCTTTTAATATACTTAATGCTTTATTTAGATTACACCATATGAATATTTACTATTTTTCTGTCTTATATTTATATTTCTTCTATAATACTACTCTACTTTAAACATTTCCTACAAATATAATGCAAAAGGCCTGTCTGGAAATGATCCAGCTATTTAAAGTTAAGGAAAAAAATGACTGATCTTGAATGTTATCATTCTGAGACCTTATTTTTCATTTCACCATCCCCTTTTTGTTTTCAAAACCATTTGCCACATCCTATTTCAAAATTACCGTCAACTGCTTCATGGTATTCTCCTTAATCTTATTCACGGTGTTTTAATGATAATTTTACTTATTGGAAAAAGTGGTTGCAGAAAGTCAAATCTCAACTGTAAAAGTGGAGAGGCTGAATTCTTGTGTGATGTAATGGGATGTTTTGCCAAAAATCATTTCACAAGATATCAATGATCTACCTACACAGTTATTATATGATGATAATACAGTACTGTTAGGGCCTGTTAGGGGCAGGAAGAAAGACATGAAAAGAAGAAGGTAGGTTGAACCAGTGTATTGCAATAACAGAAAATATATACAAAATACAAGTGTTATTAATCAGAAGACAGAAGTGTCTGTCTGAACTATTAGCATTTCGGACAATATAAATAAGGCCATTTCCTCTCATCCGTTCACTTATATATTTGTCTTTGGAGACTTTAATGTGCACCACCCCAAGTGGCTGGAAAACTCTGTCACAGATATTACTGGTATCCATGCCATTAACTTTTCAATCAATCAATCCTTTATGCAAGTGGTGGATTTTCCCACACATTTCTCCAATTATGATGTGGTCAATCAGAGTTTGTGCTGTCAATACAGCACCAGATATGACGACTCTCTCAGGTTGCTAGTCGTGATGGCCTCAACACAATAGCTGGTCTTCAAGTTGTCTATTACAACTTTGTTCCTCCTTACCCATGCTGTGAATTTTGATCTCAAGGAAGGCACGTTGACATCCTGCTAGCTGTATCTTTACCACGTTAAACCAGACCGGATGTGCATGCACAATTTGGTTAATAAAAAAATGGCATAAAAAAAAAAATTCAATGACACCTGAATAAGTTGCAGAAAAGTCTTTATATACAAAAAAAAAAACCAAAAAAAAAACTGCAAACAGAAATAGAATATAACAGTTGTCAAATTCTTATTCTTACAACAGAGCGAAAGTTTTTGTTTGAGAGTAATGTTTGCTCACTCCAATTGGAGATTTCAAGTTTTTTCATTTTTGACAGTTCAAAAAGTCTTATCAGAGCTTTTCAGCGAAGCCATACGGAAACAGCCAATAATGAGTCTTTGTGAGTTTGTGTGATGGCAGCCGTAAATTCGTCTTTTCTGCCTTAGCTTGGCACAGCAACACACTATATTTGATTTTAACTCTTTCTTGGCTCTTTCTGTTTCTTTACATCTTTATCCAGGACTCTATCAGAAGTGACTGCTCTTTGTCTCTGCAGCTGGCACCCAACAGCATGACTCTTGGTTGGGAACACTCCTCCCTCAGTCGTTACATCTCAACTGGTCCCAAGGCTCAGCTCCAACTAACTGATTTTGATCTTCTGGGCTCTAGTTTTTATGCCTGTCCCAAATTCATTGGTTAAAGATTTGATTTGCATGGACACCCCGTGTCTGTCATGCAATTCTCCACCAACTCAACATTTGATTTGTCTGAGCACCTGACTTCCCACCTAGAACTGAGGCTCAACTGAGTGATATTTACATTACCTCCTCACTGGTGTCTAATATAATTTCAAAGCTTGATCCCCATAAAGCAAGCAGAGGTGACAGAATCCCAATCATTGTCCTATAGAAATTTATCCCTGAACTCTTCTCTGTTCTCTCCAAACTCTACAACTACTGCCTCTCTGCTTTTTGTTTTCCTGCCTGCTGGAATCCTCCTCTGTGGTTCCTGTATTTAAGAACTCTGGAGAACCCTCGGACCCCTCTAATTATCACCCTATAAGCCTTCTACCAATTTTTGGCAAAGTGTTTGGGGCTATTATCAATGCTGCAGTGGTTCAATATCTCACAGCCCACAGTTGCTTCTCTGACAAACAGCATGGTTTCTGCTTCATCAGGTCTACTGCTGTTATGCTAATAACCATCACAGAGTATATATATATATATATATATATATATATATATATATATATATATATATATACCAGGCTCTCCATAAGAACAGTAAAGCTTGAGCTGTTGTCCTCGATATCTCTAAAGCATTTGATAGAATCTGACATGTTGGCCTTCTGTGCAAGCTACAGGGCTATGGTACAACTGGATGCTTGTTTGATCTAATCCAGTCGTTCCTTTCAAATCATGTAAAGAAAGTAGTATTAAATAGGCATGCTGCCAGATCCCATCAGACAAATGCGGGTGTCCCTCAAGGCTCTATTCTAGGTCCTACACTTTTTCTGATCATCAATGATCTCCCTGATGTAATCAGATCCTAAGTAGGTGTCTACACTGATGACATCACCATTTACTCCAGCCTCAATAAAAAAACTGCTGAGGTTGATAAAGCAAACCTTGCTGCTGATCTTGAAAAGGACCTCCAATCTGTAATGGACTGTGGTAAGAAATGGCTTGTAAATTTTAATGCTTCCAAAGCAAAGCTGCTATCCTCTAACCATTATAGACAATTTCTACTACCCCTCATCAACATGGATCAGTCTAGTCTCCCTGAAAGCAATACACTTCTTCTTGGCCTAACTCTCAGCCGACCTCAAGTGGAATGACTACATTGAATCCATAGATAAATCTGCTGCTGGGAAGGCCGGTTCACTGTCTTTCTCATCTGAACCCATCCTGCACATATATAAATCTATCATCTGTCTGTTCATTAAATACTGTGGTCACATTTAGTTGGGTGCCCCTGCTATTCATGTTGGGGTTCTTGTCAACATTCAAAGGAGAATCTGCAATGCAATTGATCCTGACCTGGTATCCCAACTCCAGTCATTTTCTCAGCTACATAATGTGTCTTTGCTTTGTCTCTTCTACAAATATTTTTACAGCTTCTGCTTAGATGTGCTTAGCTCTCTAGTGCCCCCTCTGCATGAATTTAGTCAAGCTACTAGACTAGTAACTAAGTCCCACCTTTTAACAGTGAAACCAATCAAATGTAACCACAACTTCTACTCTAGTAGCTTCTCTTCTTGCACTCTCACCTGTAAAACTCCTTTGAATATTCTTGATTTCCAGACAGCTACAATCTTCAAGAATTTACATGCAATGTCAATTGTCATCTCTTATCTCATTGATTAACATCCTTCCTCAACAACCAATGTATCTTGTTCTTCTCCCTTTCCACTCAATTCTCATGTAGCTCTCTTCATAACAATGTTCTCATCCTTCTCTTAGCCATTCTCCGACACCCCCCTGTAACCTGTTTCTGTTTCTCTTCACTCTCCTCTTATGTAACCTCTTGCACACCAGTGGCAGTACTGCCTTGCTTGGGGTGAAATGATATTAAAAAACATTATACAATTGTACACACACACACACACACACACATATATTGTTAAATATAACAGACAATGAATGTCTATTACATTTAATTATGAAATGTTCTTAACATTGTATTTTAGCTTTAATTTCTGGTTAATATAAAGACAAAAATTGTCCAACATTTGTTTTTTTTTTATTACACTGGTTCTTAGTTTTTGGTTCACATGAGCCATCTTCAGAGTGGTTATAGGGACATTAACATAAAGATAAAATAATAAAAAAATATCCAAATGTTGGACAATTTTGTTTTTATTTTCGCCAAAAATAAAAGCTAAAATACAATATTTAGAACAGCTTATGATTAAACATAATAGACATTCATTGTGTTATTTTTAACAATATATGATTAGATAATTATCTGCTGCCTCAATACACTATATATATATATATATATATATATATATATATATACAGACACACACACACACACACATAATCCCACCAGAAAATATATTTAATGATCATATAACCCTGGATAATAAGATCCTTAAAAAACTACTCCTTAATTTCAAAGATGTCAGTTATTTCAAGCTTTTAGTTGCACATTCATAAAAATTTGTGTTTTACATTTGAAAACGTTGGAAAATCAGTTATTACAAATCGCATGAAGATACCAAAAGTTTAAAACTAGGATTGTGTAAATAATTGATTTTCAAATGAAAAATATTCAAAAGCTTGACATCATATATATATTAACCACTTTTTTATACAACTGTATATTGTTCTAATTTAATTATGACCAAAAATGGTTAACTATATATATATATATATATGACCATAGCATTAGAGATCTTAAAGGCCCTTGACAAGGTGTGGCGCAAACGTTTGATATACAAACTCTCCAGCTATGGAATCACTGAAAGAGTTTACTCACGTATAGAATTCTTAACAGGTAGATCCCTGAAGGTATTTATTAATGGCTAGTACTCTAAAGCCCTGGCAGTTAATGCAGGCATCCCTCAGTGATTAATTCTTGGACCAACCCTCTTTCTGATTTACATAAATGATCTGCTTCAGAATTATTAAAATTATTTGTAAACATCAATGCAAATGATATGTCAATACAGGGGGCGCACCTCTAAAACTTTTGACAATCAGAAATTATCTCTTCCAATTTAGCACTAACGTCCAATTGGGGAAAAAAACTGGCTGGTTACATTAAATGCCCCAAAACCCAAAATAGGTAAGAGGACAATATTTTAGAATGAGAGGCATGCAGTAGGAGGGCCTCATATCAGAGATAGATAAGAGCTGTGATAATTTCATCATTAATTTACAAAATGTAAAGAGGAAGAGATGAGCAAAGAAGAGAGTCAGGAGGACAATATTCAAGAATGAACAGTTTTAAAACTGAATAGAGATGGAAGAATCTGATTACCAGGTCATCTGTGGTTTCTCCATAATCCATGATCAGGTCAGAGTATAATGATAAGAATCAAAAAGAAAGATATTAACATCATATCTAATAAACTACAACATTGGAAACACAGCAAAACTCTTCTCTCACCAAAAATCTTTCAGGACAAAATGATATCTAAAAGTTAAAGAACGCCAAGAGATGTAAAGAGTAAGTGTTGTCATACACTCCTGATCAAAAATTTAAGACCACTTAAAAATCTTTAAAAAGAAATTATTTTTTACAGATAGATTTTAAACTCCTCCCACTTAAGGTTACTAATACTACAATCTAAAAGGTTATGGAAACAAAAAGCTACATTCCAAATATTTTATTTAGAAATTTACATTTTTATAAAATGATGCGATTTACACATGATTAAAATTATAAGACCAGGGGTATAAATTATTAGATCTATGGCAATTCCAATGTTTTTAGTTCAGTTAGAGATTAGTAATCACTGCGTAAAGGTGTTACTATACCTAAAGCAAGCAAACTTACCAAAGTTGAGCGTTCTCGAATTCTAGAATTCCATAAGCAAGATTTGTTACAGTGGGCGATCGCAGCTAAGGTAAATCACAGTGAAACTGTGATTTGCAACTTTCTAAAGAACAGTGAGAATTATAAAAAAGCAAAATCCTCTGGTAGGCCCCAAAAAATTTCTCCTGCATTGAGTAGGAGAATAAGACGGGTTGTTATGAAAGACGGGGGACTTACTTCTAGTCAAATTAAGGCAGTCACAGATGCTAATTGCAGTCCCGTAACCATCAGATGACACTTAAGACAAAAAGGCATGGTAAATAAAAAGCGTAAACAAATTCCTCGGCTGCTTCCACGTCACAAGTTGGACCGCTTAAAGTTTGGTCGTGAATACCAAACATGGGACGTTGAGAAGTGGAAGAAAGTCCTGTTTTCTGATGAGAAAAAATTCAATCGTGATGGTCCTGATGGCTTCCAACAATATTGGTATAACAAAAACATGCCTCCTGAAATTTTCTCCGTACATCATAGTGGTGGAGGGTCTCTAATAGTATGGGGTGCCTTTTCTTACAGAGGGACGATGGAGCTCCAGGTGATGCAGGGTCGTCAGAGAGAGGCTGGTTGTGTTAACATGCTACAAAAAGCATCTTTAATGATGGAGGGTCATCGTTTGTGTGGGGATGGATGGTTATTCCAACAGGATAATGCTGCAATCCATGCTGCAAGACGGACCTTGACCTTTCTACAAGAAAATGGGGTCCATCTCTTGGGACATCCTGCATGCTCACCAGACTTGAACCCAATTGAAAATGTTTCAGGATGGATAACAAGAGATGTTTATCGAAATGGCAAACAATATTCAACAAAAAATGAACTTTGTGAAGCCATCTTCAGAAGCTGGAGCAACATCCCCCGCACCTTAATGGAAACGCTTATTTCTAGCATGCCCGACAGAATTTTTGAAGTCATCAAAAGCAGTGGAGGTAGACTTCATTATTAAATTTGGTTGTTAAATATTTTCATGCACTTTTTGTACAATTTCGTAGAATTTTTGTCTCTGGTCTTATAATTTTGATCATGTGTAAATCACCCCATTTTATAAAAATGTAAATTTCTAAATAAAATGTTTGGAATGTAGCTTTTTGTTTCCATAACCTTTTAGATTGTAGTATTGGTAACCTTAAGTGGGAGGAGTTTAAAATCTATCTGTAAAAAATAATTTCTTTTTAAAGATTTTTAAGTGGTCTTAAATTTTTGAACGGGAGTGTATATGAAGGCTCTATATTTTTATTAGACTTTATACAATTGTTGATGCAGATTAGAATCTAAAGGATTTTATTATTCAAATCAATGTTTTTCCTAATACCTAATAAAATTGCTATTAACCATCTGATGCCGGTAAAATGTTTATCAAATTGACAATCTATTATGTCAATTTCAGCTTATATCTATCCTTATTAAAAGCATTATTGTTTTGGGAGTGTCAAGTTTTATTATGACAAAATAAAATAAATTACATAAATTCAAAACATATAGGCCATAGAAACATACATATTGTTAATACAATATTCTATATACTTGAATATTATTTTAGATTTGCTTTTTGAAGTTCTATAATCTTCATCTGTGATAATAAACATTTTTTAACAAGGAGAGATATTAATGGTTGAAACTGATACATTGCTCATATAAATCTTGAAAATTTTACCAACATTCACAGCTTAATACCAATTTTATTTTGAAAACATGATTGCATAATACAATCTAACAACACTGGAAACAAAACAAAGTGACATATCTATATCTCTCTATATATCAAATTATATAATAATTGAACTCATTAATTAAGAAAATGATAATATACAGGCAGATAAATGAGAAATCAACAGTTTCTGAAAAAGTATTATGATCATACTGCTTAATTTGGCCTTCAAAATCCTCCTTATTTATAAGTAATTACATAACTGAGTTTTTTGTTGAGGTAGGACCAAGATTAATCTTGCACGAAGCAAAGTGTGTCCTGCTTGACAAAGGTGTGCTGTCAAGGTTTGTGGAAAGGATGCAGGGATAAGTATGTAAGGTTCTGAGGTGATTACTTTGAAGAAACTAAGGTGACATTGCCCATGATAGGCTATTTTTTTAAATGGTAAGATGTTTTCATGACAAACATACACATTTTTAGGAAAATCTACATTTCTGAGGCAAGCTTTTGCAAGGCCAGACGCTCTTCCTGATACCTAGTGAAGGCACTCATTGTAATCCAAGTACAACAAGTGTTTTTATCGAAACATCATCTCTAGGAAGGTTGTCATTCAAACATTCAAGGCTTGAAACCTGAACCTCGTCTTATATATTTTATTACTTAATACTTAGATTTTATTTTTAATGGATACTTGTATTTGAGTAGATGCTCAATTTATTTATTAAACAGTATATTTATTTTCATATACCAGCTTGAATATTTGAGAAATCCTTTTAAAGTAAATGAGCTTTCCAAGATAATTTAGAACAAATTAAAGTAAAAAAATTTAAACATTATTTAATGTTGTCTATTAATTTATAATTAATATCATAAATATAATAATTCTATCTGTGATGTTTGCATTTCTGACTATTGACAGTCCTCTTTTTCTTGCTTTGCAATGCATTTCTGTAATGAAATCATGAGTAATGATACATATATTGACACTATTCAGTAATTTTCAAATTAATTACTAATCACTAATGACTACATGTTTCCACATATTTCTATAAGATCTTTAACAATTCATTTCTATTATAAAATCATTTGTAATACATGTCCAGAGTAAATATAGCCATATTCAGTTAGTAGCATTAATTGCTGATAACCCTCTTTTCATGATTTTCACTGCATTTCTAGAATAAATGTTTGAGTAATGATATATATATAATATCCTTATTTTCTCAGTAATGTTTGCATTAATTCCAAATCACTTTTCTTCTTGATTTTTAATGTGCAAATTTTTTGCCTGTGCAGTTCTTGCATAAGCAATTTAATAAATTCATAAGACTCCTGCCCTCCAATAGTAGGGTGTATCAAAAATATTTTCATTTTTTAATCAAGTATATTTTTTAAGCTTATGTAATACTCTATTTAGGTAATGTTTTAACAGAGGATGGAAAACTTGACACTGAAATCCAAATGTGCACTGGAATAGTGAAAGTTGCCTTCCAAAAGCTAAGCAAAATATTAAGAATTAGGAAAATTTTGTGGGAAACAAAGAAAATAGCACTGAACTGTTATGCAATATGGCAGTGAAAGCTAGACAATCTCCTAATATATAAAGAAGGGACTCAAATCAACAGAAACATGGTTCCACAGATAAATACTATGGACTAAACATATGAGGAATGGGAGAAGTTTAAAATAAATAGAAACAAAATTTATGCTTATATTATACCAAAACATCAAAGTACAACATCCATCATTCAATCAGTAGGCCAAGCATAAATGCTTACAGAATATAAAAACACTTGTTAAAAATAAAAAATTAGTGAAATTGGGATTCTAGAATCTCTCCTTTAGAACATAGAAAAAAGAATGAGTGTTATGGTGAATTTCATGTAGTTCACTGGAACATCAACTTATGCATACAGAAACTATGTGAAAAGGATATATAGGCATTGAAGGAAGGACATTACAATATTTTCACAATGAAAGGTTCAACAATTTAAAAAACAGTAGAAACCTAGGGCTGAATCATTGTAATAGAAAGCAAAATCAAATTAATGGCAATAGCCAATATACAATGAAGTTTATTTCATGATTTTTTATGAAACCTATATATATATATATATATATATATATATATATATATATAAACTATTCTTTTATATCTCTCTATGAGACAGAGCAATATGTATTTCCTCCTTTGTGTCCAACTTCCAAGGCATCAAATAAAATATCTGCCATTTTTTCTTTTACGATTTTCTTCTTTCCTTTAATATCAAAACTCAAGAAAAGTAAGTCAAGCCATAAAGCTGTATATTCCCTGAGTTTCCACTCCTATATAAAGAAAAAACCCTAATGAAACTATAATGATATTCAAGAGTGACCAATGGAAATCAATGCCATGATTGATGCTGTCATGGTAGCTAAACTTTATCCCTTGATCAAATCACAAATGAATGCTGTTTTGATCATTGAAAACAGTTTATCGAGAGCAGAAGTCAGTGAAACATGATGATAGCCCAATGATTAGTGTGCACATAAAGAGTCTGCATGTGTACATTGATACTTTGAATATATTCTGCTTGATCAATTAAGCAAAAGCTAAAGATAAAATTTTTATATTGAGTTCTCTTCTTGGCTCAAGGAAACAATTTCATCACAGCACATCATTCCAGTCTCCCATTGCACAAACAGACAATATTTTTGCCCTTCTGCCAATCAATACATCATACAATATGTACTTCATTTCTATGACTACCCTTAATATCTTGCATAAGTAAAAAGCATATCTAACCCAGCACAGAATACAATTAGAATACATTCCAGCTGAACAGGTAGGGAGTATATATTGGTTTCATTGATTGAGCAGTGATGTAAAATATGAGTCATAATAGAGCCACAGTAAACTATTGGTTTGGATTAAAAGTTCATAGCATTTTTAATTGATTTTCAAAAAATATTTATATGTATGTAGATAGATTTATTCAATCACATGTGGTTTTTGTTCAACTGCCTTTTAATATTTTTGAGACAGCTTCATGATTCCATTTTTCCAGAACTTGGCATCTTTCTGAAAGATGAAAATGTGGTTTTTACAGGCTTCCAGAGAATTGAAGGTCTTCTCATAAAGAGTATTTTGTAGGGGTTGAAATGAGTGATAATCCAAAGGTACAAGGTCAGGTGCATATCATATCAAGATGTACCAAATTTTACTGACTAAACAGAAAAAAAATTCTGTTAAACATTTTGTTGTTCTGACTAAACAATGATTGTATTTATGGTATCATATATGAGAGAGAGAGAGAAACAGGGAGATAGTTATTAGTGTTATAGTAATAACATATGGAACTGCAACTCAAAATCTTTCAGGTTTCAGTGCCAAGTGCACCACTATCAATATTTGAATTGCCAATAGTATTTAGAAAGTGAAGTTCAGTTACTATAGGTTTTATTGTTAAAGGATAGCTTATACAAAAGATAATAGCTTATAAAATGTGTAAATAAAACACCCACAGGAAAATGGAAAATAAAAAAAAGCTAGAACGTGTAAATTGTTACATGAAAAATGTTTTCTTTGATTACAAGAAAAAATTAAAATAATTTAAATCCTGAAAACCAATTTATTAAACCAACATAATGAAATGACTACTTATTGCTACCATAAGATAACTCACACTCTTAGATATATCTAAAATTATCTCAAATCGTTCACTATAAACTATATAATCATACCCTTATTATTAAATGTATATACCTCTAACCTAACTTTAGTTAACGATTACATTGATGTTTACTCTTACTTTAACTACTAGTTAACTTTTAAATTGAGTAATTCCTCCTTAAGTAATTAAAATCATGGCTTTACATCTTTTTCCTTCCATAAAGTTGAGTTTTTATATGAACAACACCCGCTAAAACAAACATATTATTGTTTTAATTTACAATCTTGTAGTATTTCAAATATCATATTAGCAACATTTTTGTTTAATCATAATTTAAACTGATACAACTGACACTTCCTGTTCTGTCTATGTGCTAATCCTTACTCATGCCACTACTCATAAGTGTCTCAATATCCATTGGTTTACGCACACAAATCCTTTAAATTCTAATAACCTCCTACTCCACCACTTTTACCTAATATGGTAGCATCTATGTTTTTAATTTTAAATTTCCATAACATTATATATATATATATATATATATATATATATATATATGACTCCGTAAGTGAACAATATTTCACAGCCTGATGATGGTGCACTTGACACCGAAACCTGAAAGCCTTTAAGTTGAAATCTCATATGTTATTATTATAATACTAATAATAACTATATCTCTATAAAAGCCCTATTTCTGTATTGAGCACTTTATAAAAACTAATAATTAATAAACTGTGGAATATATATCCATTAGTTTCTACCACTATTATATATATTATAAGGTTTATTGTATTTCATTTTCTCAGTATAGAATAGTAATTCCTGTTTATTGTATTTCTTTCCTTCTTTCTATATATATATATATTTCTAAGGAAAAGGGAATGAAATACAAAAAACATGAATTACTATTCTATACTGACAAAATTCTGAACATATAGGCACATCCATATAATAATGACTGCATAAATATACAGACACATATACAAAAATATGTCTATAAACCCACATTCATGCGTATCTTTTTATTCACATTTCCACTGATTTGTAAACTTTGACATGTTACTTGTGATTCATACAAGTAGTAACAGTTTTTTCCTTTTATCTTATGTTGAAGCATATAATAGTTTTGTAGAATGCTTAGCAGGAAAAATCAATAGATGATGCCAAGTTATCTAAAACATCTATCAACATATTGGAAAATGAATAATGTCTGTTGTTTGCACAATTCAATGGAAAAAGACTTGCCACAGAATTGAAATAATGCCAAGATAACTGGTAGTGGATTCAAGAAAGAAAGATAATGAGATAATCTCTTACTTACACATTTCTGATTATCATAGACACAGCAACCAGTTTTAGTAAATAGATTCATTGATCATGTGGAACAGATATAAACCCAAAGTGCTAAACAGTACTACACAGAAATGGTAGGACAAGAGAATTGTCTTTTCTATTGTTAGATTATTTCATTCTTACATGCATTGCTGATTCAACATCTGGATTTCAAAGATTTTAGTATTGACAACAATGTTTAGCCTTCTAATCTTAAAAAAGTTATACAATCATTTGTTGAAAGAGAGGATAAAAGTTATTTTATATCAAGAAAAGTTGCATATGTTTACTGGAGACAAATTCTTTACTGTCATGAGCAATATAGTCAAATATTTTGGGTTACTACTTGTAACTGGCCACCAATCTCAATGATAAAGATCCACACTTCAAACTGATGTTATCTTTTTATTTAGGAAATACACTGAAAGTTATAAACAAAACAAATATATCACTTAAAATGGGAAATGGATAAACAAAATACATTTCATCAAAGAAATACAAAAACAAGAAAAACACTTTTTGAACAGAAACAAGAATTTGAATTTCACAAAGAAATAATAAAGGAACACATAGTACCATAGAAGAGAATTTTAGACTTAGTAGTAGGAAGCTGATAATTACCATGTTGCTTTTATGACAAACAATAGCTGAAGAACATGTGGTATTTTCCTTATCCCTAAGTGGTCACGTAGTAACAGACTTGCAAAAAAGACAGATAAACACATGTATGTATATATATTTGATGTCTATTTTTACAGAAAATTAAAAATTAGTCTTATAATTTTAAACCTCTTTCTTCAGCTACCAAGCTACTGGTAAGTAGAAAAGTCTCTAAGCCTGGGAATGTATATACTGGTCACTTTGGCAACCGTTACACTATTCACATCCATCCTGATCATAACCACCAGTTAATTTGTGGCACTCTTCAGGTCAAACCTGATCATGATAGCCAATTGGTTTGTTTTTTTTTTTATTTCCCTATTATCAGTGATCCTTCCTTTGATTTTATAGAGGCTGTTGATTGGCTCATCTTTCACCCTGTTAATTCTTTTATTCTGTTATGCATACTTGCTGCATTTGTGTTGTTCATTTTCTTGATCTCTACACACTTTTCATTGAACCATTCCTCTTTAGTCTACCTATATTTATTTTTAATTTCTGAGTTTAGTATTATGGATTCTTTTCCATTTTCTGGCATTGTTTGTTATTGCTTTTTTTCATCATCTCTAGAATTTTCTTTATCATTCATTCCTTCCTTTCTTGTCTAATTTTTTTTGGACAATCTCATTTCATCAAAATGATTAGTGATTTTCTCAACATGTTCCACTTTGATTTTGCAGAAGATATTATATATCAACTGCTGCAGTTAGAAAACAATTTAAAAAAGCCCATGATTTCAAATAATTATTTAAAACTGTACCATATCTCTTCAGAATGTAAGAAATCATGACTCTCCACAGATTCCTTTTTATTTTTTGTAAATTAAATAACTGAGTGGTTTCCTGTTGCCTTCTCCATGGTTTTAAGAATTTAGAATTTTACTTCTCTTAGAATGGTTGCCACTGAAGACTAGACACTCCAGTTTAATCTGTTATTTATACTGGGAGAAGAGGAGCCCAATTTATACTGTTTTGAAGGGTATTTATGTAAAAGTAAGGACAACAGCATTGAAAGTCAGCTTGCTGATCCCAATTCCTGTCTTAGCATGAATGAACTAATAAAACATCTAGCTTAGAACTCATAAAATTGCAGAAAAAACAGTACTTATCTACTAGGTCAATATTTGAATGGATTACTAGAATGTAAATTACTAAACTTTTTGAATAATAAAGAGTAAAATAATATACATATATACTTAAACATTTAAGTTTGTTTCTAGGCTTTGATTTTGTACAATATAGCAAGAACAAATCACATTAAAAAGAGCACAAAAACTGAATATTCTTACAAATCAGTAATGGCTACCATTTGCTAAGCCTTCATCCTGCCAATATATGTCTGATCCCAATTTGAAATGTGTTCTTTGTGTGCAGAAAGTCAGCATCTCTATCAAGTTATCAACTAGAATACTGGTACATTCTTCTAGAGATGAGTCCGAGGCCAGTCTGTCTCTGACTATTGACGATGTTTCCATGTTGGGTACCTTGGAGAACTGACTCAGCACATCTAGGCTTGCCATCTGGCTGCATTGGATGTGAGGCTCTTTGATTACTTCCATGAAATGAGTGGAGTTCCAGACATATGATGATGACTTTCCTATCAGTAGGTCAATTATATCTACAAGAAATCGATTCAGAGGGTTGTACACTGAGCCTTGACTGATAACAATCAGCCTGAAAGGAATAATCTTTGTGAATCTTTAACTTAGAGAGTTAAAGGGATATAACTACATGTCTACCAGAAGTAGCGTTGCACATGAAATGAGAATGATATACTCCAGGGATCTTAATAAAGGGTTCAGTTCAAAATTCCTAGCACCTGAAGAAGGTCAGAGAGTACAACAGCTGAAACATTGAAAACATGGTAACAGAGATGAAGACAATAGTCTAAACAGTGTAAATAGTATATATATATATATATATATATATATATATATATATATATGCAAATATATGTTTGCACATATATATATATATATATATATATATATATATACATAAATATACATATACTTAAATATATACATATACTTACACAAATATATATGTATACATATATATACAAATATGTATGTACACACACATATATATACATATATATACACATACAAACACACACACACACACACACATATATATATATATATATATATACATGCATATGTACATACACACACACACACATATTTCTGTGACCCATCAAAAATATGATTGATATCAAGAGCAGGTCTGACAGAAGTGTAGTCGATGTTGAAATCAGAAAACATAAACAAGACTGACAGCAGTGTGATGGCCTCAAAGGAGTAATTCACAAAAATGATTGACAGTTGTGCCTAGCCATAGATGACACAATTAAGTGAACATTCTAGAAGGCAAAATACATGGAAATTACAGCTTATATGTGAGGGGATTTGGAGGCCAAAATGAGAAAACCAGGTGAACACCGGGAGTTAATCAACTGAATGCAGAGAAAAGAGAAGATAATAGCTGCAATCAATGACTCCTGACAACTCCTTTGTATGTGTGTGATTCCTTCTGACTGCTGCTCTATAAACCATTGATGACAAAGAATCAAAAGCAAGTTATATTTTTGATATCTATGTTTTCATGTTTATTGTTGTCCGTCAAGACGATGTTTTCCAGCAGCAGAGGCAGTATATAACAAATATCAATTTGGTGTCAGTGACTTGCTGTGTTTTTTTTTTTAAATACAGATTGATAATGAATCCGGATGCCACCTCGAGGATGCTGGATGATTGTGGTAAAAAATGATATCAAAGAAAGTTAAGTGACATTTCATTTTACATTGTGTGTAAATGAACTTGACGTTTAACTCGAGCAGAGGCATACATACTGTATTCGAAGGTCATTTACCTAATGTCAATTTGTAAATTGAGGTATTGTTACTGCCTACAATTGCATGGTCATGCATCGAGATGTCTACTGGTATGATACAATGTGGAGAAAAATGAACTTTTGAAACATTACAGAAATTTCTTCTGACACGTGTTTTTAAAAAACAGAAAAAAAAGAAAAAAATAATAACAGAAAAAGGTAGGTGCTCTCTCACTTTTCTCTTCCAGTGCATTTTACATTACTTTTTTTTTTGTTTAAAGATTTTTCTTTGGAATATTACAAAGGAGTTGGTTAATGCCACAAAGTTGATAACAAACTCACTAAGAAAAAAAAAGCCAGAGTGGATTGAGTTAGCACTTGAATGAATAAATAAATAAATGAAAAAAAAAAAGAAAGAAAAAATAAAGGAACAAAAAGAATGATAAAAAACAGTTAATGTCTAACTGTAAAAGTGGTAAAAAGATGCGATAAGTCAGTTATGAATATGATTAGATTCTGAGATGTGCAGAATACTTTGAAAGTTGACAAAAATATGTGCAAGATAAATTCTCTTATGGTTATAAGTTATGTAATCACATGTCTCTGAATAGTGATTTTCTAAGTGTGACTAAGATGTGGTGTAGGGCTGAGGTTATGGAGCATCTAGTGAGGATTGGACTTATTGCTTAGTTGTAATTGTTCTAGCACTAACCATTAAACCATGTCATGGTACCAAACGTGCCTCAGAATGTGTAGACAGTCAACTTACTAAGTGGAAGTTGAAAAAAAAAAGAAAGAAAAAGAAAACATTGTACTTTTAATATACACATGTTCATGTTTATTGTTATCTATCAAAATGATGTTTTCCAGCAGCAGAGGTAGTATATAACACACACACACACACACACATGGCCCGGTTCACACTCCACCCACGTCTATTGAACAGGTGAAGAGGCCCATCCCTTGTTCCCTGTTTAGGATGTGGTTTCCAGCTTTCTCTTTTCCATTCTTTTCACTCTTTTCCCTTTTTTTTTTCAATTGGAGTAGATAGACGAAACTATCGCCTGGTTCACACTCCACCCACGTCTATTGAACAAGTGAAGAGGCTCATCCCTTGTTCCCTGTTTAGGATGTGGTTTCCGGCTTTCTCTTTTCCAGTCTTTTCACTCTTATGTAGCCCCCTGCACATCAGTGGTGTTACCGCCTTGCTCGGGGTGATATGATTAAAAAAAAATATATATATACATATATATACACCTGAAAATATTGAAAACTGAAGGAAAATGTTCTAAACCCACAGATAGATTGGAAATTAATAGGCTCAGCACGTATTCCCAATAATCTGAGTGATAAATGTAATCTGTGCTTAATAGAAAAACTTAGGATATTAAAATATCATAATCAAAATTTACTTCTTAACCAACATGAATTAGCAAGTCCCATTATTGGAGTGGATTTAAGCTCCCTTTTTAACTATTCCCTCCCTTCCAATTTGTTATATTAGCCTAAATATTTTGATACCAGTTAGAATTTAAATTTAGACACATGATACCCTTAAGTTTATTCCTACTGGTTACTTTTGATTTCTTGGGCAATCTGCTCCCCTCCACTTTAAAAAAAAAGTGTTCTACTATTCTCCCTCTCTCCTATTCTTGCCCTTTTTCTAAGCAACTTTCCTTACTGCTTCCTTTTCTTTACTAACCTTTATTTCCGGTACACCAGAATTTCTTTATTTTACATCCTACTGGGGTTGAACAATGCAAGTTCTATTAACCTGTTGAAATAGCTATTCCCAAATGTAAAATTTAAATTTAAATATGAAATAAGTGTGTGTGTGTGTGTGTGTGTGTATATATATATATATATATATATATATATATATATATATATATATGGTAAGCAGATGATGAATCCATCTCTTCTTCCCTTGGCAATTGGTTATATAGCAGGGTCAGACTGGGCTTTCTAGCCATGGCTTTCAACCAGTCTATAGGAAATATATCTCTGAATTCAAAACCATCTGTAGTACTGGCACAGCACAGACTATGTAGTCATCAACAAGATGATGGAGTTCATTCGTCCAGTGAATGCTGGAGGTTGTATAATGGCTGACTTGCCTGTATTTAAGTATGCCTGTCTACAATGGCAGCTGGCCAATCCCTGTTGCAGACGCCTGCTCAGATACATTTGTGTTTGTTCAACACCCACAGAGCCCAACTGTGGTTTATACTCAACTACACTGAATGAACATTAGTGACAGTTTTTGGGAGAGAGAACATTATCTGATGTGATTAAAGCCAGCATGCTCAAGCCCTTGATCAAGATGACTTGTAACTTAATGCTAACAGCACCATTGATGGTTCCCAAATAGTTGTCTACCCAATTTCACTTACAAGTCTTGTGTCAATCTGTGTTATGTATTTTAGGCACTTTTTAAAGGTGCTACAAGCTAAGATCATTGCTCCAAGCCCAATAGCATCAATAAGTAACCTTCCTGACAAATTGACCATGGTGAGAATCCAGGTTTCATGGTCAGAAAGTTTTAACCACTCAGCCCAATGCTCATATTGTTGTCATTGTTCACAATAGCCAGGAAGTATGAAGGCCGTAGTCAGAGAGAGAGTATCAATGGAACAGATTAGGTAGGAAAAGCAACGATGAGATTTATTAATACATAGAACAAAAAAATGAGTAAATCAACTTCTCAAATCTTACTCTAATGTAGCTACCTGCCATATTTATAAGTAGGATCTGTCCATTGTCACAGTAGTAGGGAAGAATAGGAAGTACACAGAGTCCAACTCTACATCAAACCTTGCAGGGAAAACCATCTGGCATGCTTTAACTGCTCAACTACAAAAAGCTTCACAATTCAATTTGCCTTTAAAGCACACTCACTTATTCAGATTTTCTTGAAAGGCATATCTGCTCAGATTCAGATACAAAACTGTGAGGAACAAAATGTATACTTATTATTAGTATAATTTTTAGGTCTCTGATGCATTAAGCACTGTAAATTTGCATCCAGCGTCTTATAACATTTCACCATTCTTAACAGATCTATTATCATAATGTGGGATATTTAATAACAAAAGTGATGGAAATAAAAACAAAAGAAAACTGAATCTAAATGAAAGCAGCTAGATTATATACCCAAAAACACAAAGACAGATAATTGTTTTGTATAATATAAAATTTTTCTTTGAAGATCTTTGATGCATGTAACAGGATCAAAACTGCATTCTTATTTCCTTGAACAACAAATTACTATTACAAGAAGACCTTGTAACAGATGGCCATTCTTAAGGCAATGTTAAAATGTTGTCTCGTTAAGATTAGTAACTGCTTCTACTTTGCTAGTTGTTCAACCGCTGGAACCTATATTTGAGAAAGTAATTAGTATATAATTTTTGGCATGCTCTTGTCAGCCAATATCTGTGAGTAAGCTCAATTGGCACACAGGTAAAGTCACCTTGAAAGATTCAAAAACAATAATGGCAATATTTAACCTTCATGCTTTCATAAAAAGGACAATTCTTCCTTTGACACTGCTATTACTGTATACACTTTTGATTTTGTTGGCAATGTTTATTTACAAGATTATAAAAATACATGAACCAAGTACAATGGGAGATGTACCTTTTAGAAAAAATTATTATTTACTATTTTAAAGGAAATAAATTAGAAAAAAATCCTTTTATTCAAAAATTTATAAAAAATTTTACAAAATTATCCAAATATGCAAGAGGAGGAAATGCTCTCGACCTATTTTAGTGAATTTGGTGAGAACAAATGAAAGAAATGCCCAGAAATTTTTTTTCTTAAAAATTTATAATTACAATTACTCATCATTATGTGATTATTTAAATTTTCATGAATAAAAAATTTCTTTTCATATTTCTTTATAAAATGGTAAATAAATATTTCATTATAGTTGGTTCATATATTTTTATAATTTTGTAAATATAAAATTATTCTTGTAAATAAGCAATAAATAAATAGTGTTTAATACCTTTGTTGTCAATTCTCAAGAAAATTTATAAATCCATTTTCATGTGTTTGGGATTTATTAAAATTGTAATCATCGCTTGAAAACAATAACAAGAAAGTAAAAGATGTATACAGTAATAGGGTTATCAAGGGAATATCTATCCTTTTGATATAGCTTTTATTTTGGGTGGGGGTACAAAGGTTAAATATTGCCACAATAATATTATAGATGTTAATTATATATCAATGATATTAATTAACAGACAACAGATTTTTTTTTTCCTCAGAAATATAATAGAATCAAGTTGTCAGGTAAAATAAAAATAAAAAATATTGTCTGAAAATCTAAGATTAAATTATTTTTTCAAAATTTGTTCATGCTAGTATTTCCATTCTTGTTGGCTTTATTACTATATTTTTAGATGATGCAGAAATTTGTGGAATGGGAAAAAAGTTGCAATTTATGCAATAATGTTTGCTAAAAATGATTCAAATGGAGACAAATTATTCTTATAAGGGTGAGGTTTGTTTATTAATGGTAGATTTTAATTTTTCTTATTAATTTTTGAAAATATTTCTTGTCTCTTATTTCTGTTGAATTTTGTCAAAACTCTTAACAATTAAGTAATCAGTGTAAATTAGAAAAAGAAAAAACTGTTGAGATTTGATGTTGTATACCTAAATTTTCATTATTTATAATTTTTCAACTTTTCTGATGGCCCATCATAAAGTGAAAAAAATGACCCTACTCTAATATCTTTCCTCTTTTACTTTTCACTATAAGTAGAGTGTGACAATCATTGAAGATTTATCAAACTAAAGAAAGAAAGAGGAAAGAATCTATTAATTGGATGATAATTATTGAAGTTGCAGGAAGATGGATTAAAAAGTTGTGAAGAAAATTAAAACCAAAATTTAGAATAATTCCAAGGAGAGTTGAACCCAGAGTTAACTAGATGGAATTCAGTAAGATCAAGTAAAACTAAGACCACCACCCTCTACCCCTCCCACCAATAAGGGACCATTAAATATATATTAGAAGATGTCAAGTAGAAAGAAGCATATGTTGTTGATTAAGAAAATCCGGTGGTTGTCAGAATAATATTTATGATTTCTCGGGACAAAAAAGGACCAGAGAAAAGACATCTGCTTTGAATCAGCTACACAGATGAAAAGTACCTCCTACAGAGAGAGAAGTCAGCCTGAAACATTTGTTCCTTATTAATCATCCTGAGAAAAAAATTTATATCCAAAATATTAATTTGGAATTCCTTGAAAGCAAGTGATAAGGAAAATTTAATTACTATCTTGAAGTGATCATGGACAAACAGGCTGTGATCTATTGATGATTAAAATAAATGCATAAGCAGAAAAAAAGGGATAAACTTTTGTTTGAGAAGAAGTGTAAATAATTTTCTTTCCTTTTCTTTTGAGTTGTCCGTTTAATGGAGAGATCATAAGAGCATGAGACAAAGCTGATGAATGAAAATCCCTATTTGCCACACCAGTTTGAAAGTTTGGATAATCACAGGAAGTGGGCTGAGGTTAGCTTCTGAGATGGAAGAAGAAAGATAGATTAGCACTACCTATATGGAGCAACAGTTAGGGAGTCAGAATAAAAAATTGCATCTTGACTCATCCGATCACTCTCAAAAAGGGGCTAAACAACTCCAAATTTGAAAAACCAATAGAGTAAAGATATTTTGAGAATATAGAATTTTAGAAAAGGGTAGAATTCAACCAAATCCAAACCCTAGCCAGATACAGAATTACATATGAGCTGGAGATTTTAGAACAGATTGACTGGAAAGCAAGAAGTCAGAAGTAAGTTCAATAAAAGAAACTGTCAGCATAGAACTTATGTTTACATCTAGCCACCTCAACCATAAAATGATCAGCCCTTGCTGCTAATACTAGATTTAAATTCATAAAGTTTAAGTACCATAGAGGAAAGTTCATCAGAACAATTACCATAAAAGTATTTGCAGAAGAGATACAGAGAAGCTACATTATGGCAGTGTGAAAGTGACTGAAACTGAGATGCCAGTTCATGATTAATAATATTGCAGGTTCTTCAGATTTTATCAAGAATATCTGAATATGTAACAGGAGTACCAGACCATACGTGGCATCAGTACTCAAACATGGACAAATGGTAAAATTATAAGTATGTAAAATAGATTCTGGCAAAAAAATTGTCTAACATGACACAGTTAACCAACTTTCTTAGTAAGCCATTTTGATTTTTACAATTGATTCATCCAATGAAAATAGTTTAAAAAATCATCAAATTTTAAAAAATACATTAGAATAAAGGATTTAGTGATATATATGAAGTAATAAAGAAAAATTACTGTATTACATTAAAAGATAATTCCTAAAATGTTTTATATTTGTAAAATTAAAACATTTATCTAAAGAGACAGATGCTTGTACATATGTTATAGCAAAAAAACAAACAAACAAAAAAACAAACAAAAAAAAACCTAATTTTCAATGACCAGAATTCCTACAAAACTATATGTTAACAGAAAAACAGTTTAGATGACAGCATTGACTGTGCAGGTCACTACTATACTGTGTTATGGACAATTAATCAGTCAAAAATAGGTATTTGTGTTCTGAAATGCATAGTGCCAAAGGAAGTTAAAACAACTTATTCATGGAACACAAGAAAAGAAACATAGCACCAGAAATAGAAACCAGTGGACCATGATTTTCTCCTAAACAACTTGCTTCCACTACATATTGAAAAACATACAATCAAGAATAACTTTCACATTGGAAGATAATAATAACTGTCTATTCTGAAATTGTAGAATATATGATTTAAGGCTCTAGCATGAAGGTAGCATTGGTTTCTACACAAGCCGTGAAATTAAAACTTGTAACTGGTTCATAGCAAAAGTGTATAAAATCTACTGAATATAATTTCGATTGATTAATCATTTCCTCTACCTATTATAAGTTATAACAAATTTAGTGTAGGAGATAAGGAAAAATGAACACAAGATAGGGTGTACAAAACCAAAATATTGACCTAACAATGAGAATCATATTCTTAAAACTTCAAGAAAAACTGTTTAAAAAAAGAAAAAAAAAAGAGATGTTCTATGAAGGTTGTAATACCACTAACACACAAGGTGTTATGGAGAGAGAAAGAAAATGAAAAAACGTTATTGAAGAGAAGGAGAATAAAGGAACAGGATTCAAAGAACAGATGGTGGCAATTGATGGTGCATTTAAATTCTTGAAAATCATAGTTGATAAAAAAAAGAAGCTGGAAAAAAGTTTCACAGGTAAAAATTGTAAGAAAAGAAACTGTTTGAATAGAATTTACTGTTACATATAGCTATTTTAACAGTAAAATGATGAGATCTAGTTTCCAATCTAGCACAATGCTTAATTCATGAGGTTGAGGTACCATTAGGACAATTTCTAAGAAAATATTGATAGAAAAGGCACAAGGAAGTTACACTATGGCAGTTAGAAAGTGACTCATGTCAAGATGCCAGGTGAAGACTGATGAGATTATAGAGACTTCTTTGGATTTTATCAAGAATCTCAGGATATATATAAGAAGTTCCAGACCAAATGTGGCAGCAATATTCAATGCACAGATGAATGGTAGACTGATAAACATGAAAGATTCTGGCAAGAAATATTGCCTGGCATGACAGAGTAAACCAATTTTTCTAGAAACAAGACCTGGCAATTGATTTAATATCATGCTGATAAAAGGCAAAAATGGTTCTCTAGGATGACTTAAAGGCAGCAGTTTGCTTTGTAGCCATTAACGTTTACATGCCATTTCCTGTCCCAGTTAATTGATTGAAGATCTTTTTTGAGATCACTTAGCAGTTTTACTTTATCAAACTTATCAGACTTACTATTAACACAGGAATAAATAGTTATGTCATCAACATAGATACCAAGTTGGGACCTGATGGCATCAGGAAGTTCATTGATGCAGATAAGAAATAAAGTAAGTCTAAGGATAGAGCCCTAGTAGACACCTACTTCAATGTGAAAGAATCTATAAGAGTCACTGTTCAAGACAACTTTCATTACACAATTTAAGAAAGATTGGATCAAATCAAAAATTCAATAGAAGACACCATAGACCTTTATAAGTTTCAACCAGCAGTAATACTGTCAATGAATGTCAAATGTTTTCTGTATGGAAATGGCTACTTTCTCCATATATGTACTGATATTTATATAAAGCAAAAAACAACTATATTTATTCATGTGTAATGAAATCATGTATTCAGATTAAAAGCTCAAGTGGTATATGCATTATACAAATTGAAATATTCTGGCAATATAACTGACTTCTATCATAAATGTTCAATATGCATATGAAACTCCTTTCGCTTGATGAAACAATTTACAATATTAATTCTAGCCAGCTGACATATATAGTAAAAAAATTCCCTCTTTTCTATCCCACCTCAAACAGCTGATGATATCCAAATTTTAAATTTATATTAGCTTTTTAACACAATACAATGTGTTTCACAAACTGATTGTTTCATACATTGTGTAAAGTAAAGTGGAAGTTGCATAATGCATGTAAATATATTCATGCTATTTACATATAAGGAATTGCATTATATATGAAATAGCATTGAGCATGAATAGAGTAAATTTAAAAATTTATTCCTTGTTCAAAATATATTATTTCATGTGTGTGATTGCACATAACAAACAACATTCAACCAATAAAAAATGCCAAAATAGAACAGAAGAGAAGGAATATTTATATATTTCTGAAAAGAGAAAACAGGTTTTTATAAAAACCTTGAGGATCCAACACTACATCCCAGGGCAAAAGAAATTGACACAGGAATAAGACATTAAATTATGAAAACAAATTAAATAAGAGGGGCATAGTTGAAAATACGATTAAAAACACAATTTTTTTAAATCAAATTTATTGCCCCTCTTTTCCATATTATATATAATATATTATATATAATATATATATATTATATACATTATATTATATATAATATGTATATTATATAATGTTATATACATTATATAAAGAGAGAAAGACAAAGAATACAAATATATAGTTTGTCACTGAGCAGATCGGTGTTACTTTCAGCATCCTGACTCAAGAGTTTCATAGACTAACCCACCAGCAATCCTTTTGTCCACTTGTTACTGGATATCAATATTGTAACACCTGCATATCTTATATTGGTATAATTGTGACAACCAATAATGAATTCTGTTAGGACTTATAATTCTCTCAGAATTGCCCCACTGTATAGGTTCAATAAGGCCAGTGAGAACACACATCCTTGTCTTACACTCTTTTCCATTTTTGTATATTTATTGAATTCATTTTCTATCTATCTTTATGCAGGCAATTTGCTGTCATTATAGGTTCTAGAATATTCTAACATCTTTCACAAATATGACAACAGTTCCAACAGTTCTTTCAAACATTTATAACTATCAAATTCGAGTAGTGTCCACATAAAATTTTGTGTGGAGCTCAGCAAATTTGTAATTGAAACTCTTGAAATGCTTCATCAAGCTTTTTGAAAACCGTTTTTTAAGTTTAACAAAGATTTCTGAGTGACATGATTTTAATGCCAATTGAGTGTTGGCTCAATGGTGACCAATTCTCAGCAAAACACTGGAAAATGTAAAAAAAAATTGTGAATTCATCCATGACTCTTTACTCAATGCTATAAATTAATAAAATATTTTACTTTTAATATCTGTCTTTATTTCTGAGATGAGGTATTGTAATTATTTACACTATTTACATCGATCAGACTGTTTTCCTTATCTTTGTTATCATATTCACAATGTTTTGTCCTCAAGGACATATGGTACAGTGGATAAAAATGTTGGTTGAAGTAAACCAGTGACTTTTTTTTTTTTTTAATCACATCACCCCAAGCAAGGCGGTAAGGCCACTGGTGTGCAGGGGGCTACGTAAGAGTGAATAGATTGGAAGAGAGAAAGCCGGAAACCACATCCTAAACAGGGAACAAGGGATGAGCCTCTACACCTGTTCAATAGATGTTGGTGGAGTGTGAACCGGGCGATAGTTCAGTCTATCTACTCCAATTGAAAAAAAAATAAAAAAGAAGAGAAAAGTGAAAAGATTGGAAAAGAGAAAGTCTATCTATTTGTCATGACCCAAAAAGTTGTGAGTTCAATACCTGGCTACAGTAGAGGTCAACAAAAACTTGGAAAGTTGAGTTAAAGGGGAATAACTGATATCTGGAAAAGGCATGGCACATGGAACTAGAACAATCTACACCAGTGGATGAAACAAAAGGTTTTGTTCAAAATTCCAATCACCTGAAAAAGGATGGAGCTTACAATGGCCTAAATGTTGTAAATATGGCAACAAAGATGTGTCTAGTTTATACTATAATCACAAAGGTATGCAGTATTTGTATTAAGATTAAAAAGCTGCTTCTGCAAATCATTCAGATTCAGATGCAATAACAACATCTTTTCTGACAAATGATCATTTAAAAGGATGTTATGTACTTTGCTTTATGATCTACACAAAATCCAAGATCTCCTAAATATTCAAAACATTCAGTGATGATAGATAAAAATAATGGTGAGTAAAATCGGGTAAAAAAAAGCTTGTCTTCCAAATCAAGATAGGTCATTTATTTGACATATTGAAATAAATTCATAACCGTTATACTTACAACTGTAACTGAGGCTACAGTTCAAATTATCATCTTGAAGGGTGTGGAGCCCTTGTAGTGATCATGATTAAGAAGTTTTTTTTCCACTTTGTATACAACTAGTTCAATTTTTATCATCGCCTCCTTAAGTAACATGTCTCTTCAGGACAGAAGCCATCATGACTCTCCACAGATTCTTTTTTCTTTTATATGTATATGAGGATCATCTCAAAAGTTCATAGGCTAGGCTGACCAAAATACTATCATGGGATGTGACCAAGCAATCCCCATGCAGTTCACACACTTCTTCTATTGGTTGCAGTGTCTGAATCCCATTGGGGATGATGATAGTGAGATGGGGCCAAATTAGAAAAATAGGAAGGGTGATCAACCAGCTCAAAGCCACAATTATGCACAGCAGCTGTTGAAACTAAGGACATGTGTACTGGAGTATTGTCTCAATAAAACAAGATGTTGTTTATCAGTTTTACTGAGTGATTGGTCTAGACATTCTTTCTTAAATGTCTCAGAAAATCAACATAAAACTCCCCATTGATGGTGTGGCCTTTTGAAGATAGTCAATAAACACAAAACCTTTTGCATCCCCCAAAATTGAGGCCATCACTTTCTCTGCGGATTAAACTACCTTAGTTTTCTTGGAAAAGGTGAGAAGGAATGTTCCAACTGCTCGAATTGTCTGTCTCTGGCTCAAAGTGATGAACCCAACATTCACCTGGGTTAGAAAACTTTTGAGGAAGCCAGCATGATTTACATCAAGCTATGTTAGATTTCCCTGTGATGTGATCAGTCTGGTGTGCTTGTGATCTGGTATCAGAAGATGTGGCATCGACCAACCTTTGTCATGCCAAATTCATTGTGCAGAATATTCTCAACTTTCTCATAGCATATGCTAATAGCATTGGCCATTTGATTTATAGTCAGTCGTCTATCATTGATCACCATGTGGTGAACATAATCAATGTTTTCCTCAGCAGTCACAGTTGCAGAATGTCCAGACCTTGAATCACCTTCAAGACTCTCGCCTTGCACACAGGTAAGGATATAGTTATGATCAAAATATTTGTGGGTGTGTAAACATCTGCATATAGAAAATATGTATCAGTCATTCAGTTAAGTGCCATATGTGATACACACTTGGGCAATCATGTCTCAAAAGAGACCTGACTGAATGGGTAGAAGATTATCCTGCAGTAGGTTGCCATTACTTTCTGCAGTAGACTGGTTGTTAGCCAAGGCTATAGAACCTAATCTATCCTGTTATTTAACGCATAACTGGAGGGAAGAGACTGATTAATACCTTTCCCAAGAGTATTTGTGCATAAGTGAATGCAAGGAATTCAACTGGAATTTGAACTTGGCTGCCAGATTTGTCATTCTGAGCACCACAGTGGACATCCTAGAAAATATGTATACACTTCTTTAATGTAAAAGTTCTCCAAAATTTTGTTGGAATATACACAAAGATATCGAAGGCAATTTTGAACATAAATAAAAGTGTACCAAATAAAGAAAATACTAAACATAATGACAGAAAAGGACATTCCTACCGATGTCGTCAATGAGCCTAATTAGTATAACAACTTTTGTTTTTTTTTTATAAATTCATACAAAATCAAACCAAAATGGTTTTAATACATTGATAATTTTACGAAAATAAGAATAAAATACTTTAATTCCATTTTCAAATTTTATTTTTTTGAAATTTTACAAAAATTCTAAAACTGAGTTCAGCCGACATTCATTTCGCTGGCTGACCACCGATGTGCATCTGATCATGCCGGCGGGTAGTCGCCTATATTTTTTGAAACTTAGCGAATTTTTTCAACTTTGCCCGATTGCCACAGAGCAGGTTACTGTGCGTCAGATGACAGCGACGTGTGCTCATTGCTCTAATTATGTACATTGAATACTGCTGTCACATCTGGTCAGGTGCCCCTGCTATTAATCTCAGGGTTCTTGACAAAATCCAACAGAGAATTTGCAATGTAATCGACCTTGACCTGATAGCTCAACTCCAGTCTCATAGACGTAATGTGGCTTCCCTTTGTCTCTTCTACAAATACTTTTTACAGCTTCTGCGCCAATGAACTTTGCTTCCTGGTGCCCCCTCTGCATGAATTTACTCAATCTACTAAACTACTAACTAGGTCACACCCTTTTACAGTGAAACCAATCAAATATAACAGCAACTTTGATTCTAGCAGCTTCTTTTCTTGTACTTCTTGCCTGTAAAATTCCCTTCCATATACTTGCTTCCTTAAAAGCTACAATTTCTAAGAATTTAAATGCAGTGTCAATTGCCATCTCTTACTGCCTTGACAATCCTTGTATCATGTTCTACTCTATTTTCACTTTACTCTCATGCAGCTCTCTTCACACCAGTGTTCTCATCCTTCTATTACCTATTCTCTAACACACCATGTAACCGGTTCCTCTTTCTCATTGTTCTCTTCTTATGTAATCCTCAGTGCACCAGTGACAGTACTGCCTTGCTGGAGGTTAAATGATTTTTTAAAAAATGCTGTGTAAGTGAATGCAACATATTCAAATGAAATTCAAACTTGGCTCCCTGATTTCTGTTTCCAAGCCAATATCCATTGCACCACAATCCTATATGAGTCTATAAGAATTGTAAATATTGGTAATTTACAATTGAGTCTAAGTCTAGTCTTGATAGGTTGCCCCTTTTGGTAGAGCTAATCCTCTGCAGGGGATACAATCAATATATTCTAGACCCTGATAATAAAGCAGATGATTTCTTGAATGAGAAAAATCAATGAATACAATAAAACGGAAAAAAAGAAATTACTGATTTACAAAGATAATTTGAAGTTCTTGATAAATTCAGATTAAGAAAACTGCCAAATATTGATTTTCTTAATTATTTACAATACCAAAACATGACTCTTAATTTCATATTGATTTTTATTCAGTACACTTCTGATTAATTTTAAATGAATGACATGTAAACAACTCACACAAAATCACTGATTCCTTATCCACATGCAAACATTTACTTGCAAGTATACAAGTTCAATGACCATCTACACAGCATACATGATAAACTATTTAAACCTCCTATTCAGTCTTGGATAGACTCTTCCACTTTAATATATTTATTTTTAGTTTTCGTGTCCTTTATTAGAAGAATAAAGCCTGTAATAAGGTCACTAACCTGTTGTGGTTTTACTACAATTTATTCGCCTAACCAGAACTTTAAAAAAAATTGCTGTCATGGAAAGACTGCTGAAATCATAATATTTTTATCCTGATCTGGTTAGCAGTAAAGAATTGATACATTGAAGGAAGACCTTTGCAAATTTCCTTTTGTCTCTACCAGACAAGGCTTAGAAAACTCTATGAAATTATTAATCAATTACATATAACCATCAGTACATATTGCTGACCTTTTTATGTATGAAAGTGCTATGGCCAAGATTGAAAAAAATTGTCAAGCTGATGAGCAAAGTTTTCGTCCACCACAACCTTATAACTAGAAACCAGAAAGAAAACTGACAAGACTGGACTAGTATTGACAAGCTGCCCATTTGATTAGCAAAGACAGCAGATTTAAACCTGTGACAGCAGAGATTAACCATGATGAGTATATCCAGGACATCTTCATAAACAAGGTACTGACTACACATACATAGACAAGACTCATCGAGAATAGGTCACTAGACTTAAACACTGCATATGATCATGTTTGTCCCTAGAAAGTGCTGTCAAACAATACTTGTCCTATATAGAACTGGCTACCGGAAAGACACTTCTTTTAATGACCATCCTCTATATATGAGAGTAACAAAATTATAGCTGTTAGTAGCAAGTGCCACTACTTCTGTGGACTTAAATATCATCCTAGAGCTTAGTGTCTCACGAGGAATGTTATTTGTAACAGATGCAGTAAAAAGGGCCACAATGCTAAAGTGTGTAACTGTAGGCAACTGACAGCTGCCCTAAAAATAGCTTCAATTACCGGAGCCACACATTTATTACAAGTCATTATAGATGCTAGGATTAATAATATTTCTGTCAATGCCATGAAAAACATGGGAAGCACTGAAAGCTTCATAAATCAACAACTTGGGTTCCCCATCTCTCATATGGCTGGAATTGTTAGCAAGTTTTCACCACTCTCTTCTAAAATTATAACTGGTAAGTAATAAGACTTATTCTAATGTGAAACTGGGTATCTTACATAACTTGTGTTGCAATATATTATTAGGCCATGATTTCTTATGATGACACACTTCTGTTTCTACCTCATTTGGAAGATACTTACCTGATTGTGTGTAGTCTTGTCTATATAGGTATTCAAACTCCTTCCTTGTTTATCAACCTTTCACCTGACTGTCAGGCCATAGCTGTAAAATTTTAGTGCTTTTCAGATACTGATAAAATCTTCATTGCTTTGGAAACAAAGAGATTGTAATAAGAAGTAATCATAGAACCAAGCAATTATAATTGGAGAGTTCAAGTTCTGGTCACTTCAGGAGGTAATCATAAACAAAGGAGGGTGGTAGATTACTCACAATCATACGTTACTGAATACATTCCCCCCTTGAATAGGTGATATAGTACACGAAGTGGCAAAGTATTGCTACTTCAGTACCCGTGACTTGAAGAGTGTATACCATCAAGTACCGATTAAAGACGCCAAGAAAAAGTCTACCACCTTCAAAGCTGATGGTCATCTATATCAGTTCTTCTGAATACCTGTTGGTGCTACCAATGGAGCAGATTGCTTTCAAAGGATAATAAACAACCATATCTCTTCTGAAGAACTTTCTGCTATGTTTGTTAAAACAAAGGTAAAGCATTATATCAGCTTCAATTCATGAGGGTTTTTTTGAAAGTAACTAACCCTGAGTGAAAAAAAAAGATGCATTTTTGGCATCTGACAGTCACCCTGCTTGGCTATCTGATCAGCCAAGGATCAATTAGACCCAAACCAGAACATTTACAACCTCTTAAGAGTCTTCTGATCTCTCAAAATAAAGTAAGGTTACAGCAAATTATCAGACTATTTTCTTAACATTTCCAATGGGTACCAAAATTCTCTGACCGGATTAAATCCTTAATAAGAACTATTATGTTCTCTCTCAACTCTAATTCTCAGAAAGCTTTCAATGACCTTAAAAGGGAGATTGAAAAGGCCTTTACTAAATTTCATGGATGAAAACCTTCAAAATCTGATGCCTTCAATACTGCTGTAGATGCAGCATTGAACTAAGCGGTGTAACTGGTTGCCTTCTTTTCAAGGACTCTCTCTCATACTGAATCTAAGCGCTCTACTGTTGAAAAAGATGTTGGCTCTATCATAGAAACATTGTGAAAATGGTCTCACCTCATAATTGGGAGGTGTTTTAATATACTTAGTGACCAGCAAGTTATAAACTATATGTTGGACTAGGTGAAATAAAAAAAATGACAGAATAGAATTGGGGTGTGATGATTATGACATCATATAATGAACTGGCAAAAACAATATTCCTACTGATGTACTCTCTTAGGCTGCTATTACTAAAAAGAAATTGCCTATAACTCTTAATAATCTACAAGGAAATAGATGATGCAAGCAATATAACAGGGTAATATGGAAAGCTTTTGCTCTGGCATTAGCTTCCAGAAATCTTTGGACCTCAAAGTGGGAAATGGTATTACCCAAAGTACTGCATTCAATCACATCACAGCTGTGAATTACCACCAATGCAAATTCTAATATGAGAGTATTCCAATACTAATGCTGGTTCCCCAGTGGACACTCCTTACAAACTTGGCTAACCATTCCTGGCCCTGTCTTACTGTGCTACCATGTCCATAATAGTAAGCTTGACACAGTGGTAGATGAAGGAAATTTACTTGAGGCTAATCCTCAGTATGCAGTACAATTAGCTGATGGACGAGAAGTGACTGTCTTTGTTCATGACTTATCAAGTCAAGGAAGATCAGCTCCAAAACCCTTCAGCTGAAGTGAATATAGATTCAGGTTCTAAGGAGGCAAAGTTCCCTAGTGGTTTGGTGACCATACTACCTGCTGAGTCTAGAATTAAAATCTAATTGCTTTTTGCCTTCTCCTGTACCCTCAGAGTATAGAGAGACCTGACCTGAAATAAAACATTCTACCCTTAAACTGGTGTAGCAGTCTACTCAAGAGTGTTGAAAGCCTCTCTATTACATGGGCTATGAAACATTAAAAATTTATATATATATGTTTATAAAATAAAGGCGGCAAGAATAAATTCCCTAAATCTGTCTTTAATATATTTCTTTTTACCTTCTTTATTCTTTGTTAGTTGAATAAAGCTTTTAATAAGGTCATTAGTCTCTTGCAGTTTTACATTATATATAAACATACAAAAGTGTATATAAAAGCAGTCTTAGTGTATGTGAACTAATACAAAAAGTTTAATGTAAATAAAAAATTGAAAATAAATTTTTTTATACTGTCATATTTAAATAAAAGTTCTTATTTCTTTCATTTAATCTCAGTTCAATGGCTTTTGTTCTTCAGCAATCTTGGAGTAATGGATAACAGCTCAGAAATCAGAGAGCCAAGTTTAAATTCCAGTCGAGGTCATTACATTCTCTTACCTACTACTACCCATAGGAAAAGTATGAATTCATCTATTCCCTCCAGCTATGGATAAATAGCAGAACAGATTGGACCCTTTAGCCTTAGTTGGCAACCAGACAGTAAACTCTGAGTTCAAAGCAGACTGGAGAGGGTTGGGCTCTATGAGGCTGTTTTAAGTTATTTATTACATACTAGCAGTATAGCCCAGCATTGCTCGGGTGTAATGAAAGCTTTAAAACTAATCCATGGTCCTGGAGCTCAGACTAAAGAACATTTGTGTGAAGTTTGGTTAGAATTGAATAAAAATTGTGGATTTGTATAAAGGACATACAGGCAGATAAACAGACACACACAAACATCTTTCCTTTTATATATATATATATATATATATATATATATATTAACAATTTCTGCACTATTGTAAGAACTGCAACCTTGAAACTTCTGAATATCGTTTCTTATGTCTTTGTCTGTGAGTGTATCAAATTTTATTAAAATTGGACCACTATAATCGGACCTTCTATAACCCAATTTTTTCGATTATCAATTTTCTATATTTATCGGGGGTACCTCGACACAAAACCTAGCTAAGAACACTCGCAGATGCTTATAGTACAACTGTGTAAATTTTCAAGAAAATCGGTTTGGCCATTTCGGAGTCTATAGGTATCGGACAAACACACACACATACAGACACATACAAAGTTCCATTTATAAATAAGTTTAGATGTGCAAATATAATGACATCATTGTTTTATATGGATCAACTTTATTTTAGTTCATTACAAGGCCAAATAGTAGTCGATAAGGAAAAAGAGAGATTGTATTACATGAACTGGCAATAGGATACCTGCTTACCTACCTATCTCTCTTGAAAATCAGCATACTAGCCTTTATCTGCTTTATACAGAGAATCAGATATTTACATAGCCATTGACAGGTATAATCTTAACAGCATAATGTCTGTGCATTGAATACTGCTGCCATCTCTGGTCTGGTGCTCCTACTATATATCTCGAGATTGTTGACAAAAATTCAAAAAAGGCTCTGTAATGTAACTGATCCTGACATGGCATTTTGATTTGTTGTGGAGTAAATAAGACACCCCTGGTAAACCAAATGAACAGAGGCAAAATACCTTAAATAAAGACCTCATGGACATGTTGCCAGACATAGGATTTTCCAGCAGCCATCATCTTAACCCAGGGCAGCACTACCTCCTCAAGGAACTTGATGTAGGCCTCTGTCAAAGACCCTGTGGGAAGATGAATGAAGGCAGAATGTTGCGATCACTAGTGATGACTCTAAACACCTTCCTAATCACCATTAGACCCATCTGACTCTTTCTGAATTCTTTGCACGGTCCTTATATTGAAACTCAAATACACTGAAATGTTTGAATTGAAGCTTCTGGCATGAGTACCAAGCAGTACAGCATGCTGTTTCCAAATTTCTGGTGAAGTGAATTGCATCATGGTGCTCTTTTACTCACAGATGGTGCCCAACTGACCCTATTATACTGTGCAATTGAGAAAATCAAAAATAAACAACATGCCTGTGTAAAATTAAAAATATAAAATGGTGACTATTTACCCAATACACCCTGTATGCAATAAGCAGGCAGTGAATTACTTTGAACGAAAAACTAGGTGTTAGTCTAAGTTATTTTTCCATAATTCCCCTGAACTGTGGAAAATATCTATGAAAATACAGTTATTTTATTAAAAAGATATCTTGTAATAAAATACATGCAAAATTTATATAAATCTTTCTTACTTCAATTTTATTAAAAATAATTGTGATTTTTAATTATTAAAGCAAAGTAGGAATATAAGTTATAAATATATTAGTACATTACTCATGAAGAATCATGGTTTCATGGATGGATAAATGAGACAAATACATGGTTTAGTCTAAATGTATTTATTGCAATAAATCTTTGAAGGTAAGTTTTCTTTTATAAAAGAGCATGATTTGATGAATTCACTCAAGCAGGAACAGTAGCAAAATCAAAAACATCATGACTGCCAATACCACCATTATTTTTGTATACCTGTACTAAAATATTTGAAGGCTACTTTAGTGAAATATTGGATATTTAGAATAACTTATAATAGTTCTGAAACAAGTATATATAAAATATATTGAGGAAACCTGTAAAAATTTTAAAAGATGTATCTATGAACACAAAAGGGCTCTTATATACAACAATCTAACGCATTAGTTATACATAGAAATAAATTCAACAACTTTGACCTAAAGAATGCCACACTTATTAAAAGAGAAACTAACTTAGATGGAAATTCTCAAGAATGCCACTATCAAATCTTATCAAAATATAAATCTATCTCCCAATTTAAAAAAAATATCTCCATTCCTAAAAGAATTACTTTTTCCTAAGTCAATACATGACTATGAATATGTAAAAACCGAAAGGAAAATTGTTAAATTCATCCCACACTAAAATAATTTAAATATCAATTGCATAAAAAAAATTCAAGAATATCATTTACTCACTTTTGTCTATTAGACATTAAATGATGTCACTTAATATCCTCCATAACGTACCTAGAATTTTCAGTTAATCTATTAAACTTTGAAAAACTAACAATACTTTTGCTCTTATCTATAAAGCTGCAAAATAAAATCCTTATAAGTCCCAGAGGATGAAATGCATCAGTTAAGATAAGTTTTTACTTTTGTCCACAATGAAAGCTCATTCAATGACATCTTGTTACTGACCAAATAAACTCATGGTAGAGTGTTTGTTTATGCAAGTGCAGTAAGGTCCCTTCTGATTGGTTGCCAAACTGCACAATTGGTTATTGTGATATGAAAAATGATTTGATACTTTCCTGACAGATATTGTCTGAAATCATGAGAGTGAATAATATTTCTGATGTGATTATTACTCCCTGAGTTATTATAGGTAATATAAATAGCTAATTATACATTGATGGACGAATTGTGCCATCTCAAATTGGAATGCATCTGAATGACAGTTTATATGAGCATTTATTGTTTTATGTACCTTGTCCTTTCAGGAAATACATAATAATGGCTCTCCACAACTTCCTATTCTCTGTACTTCTAAACAGTGTTTTCTACTTTCTAGTCTCTGTTTTGCTATTCATTTACACAAGCTTCAATTGTGTTTTTCTGATTCTAAGTACAAGTGCCCTTTTTGTTTACATTTTCTCTAAAACTTCCTTGTCACTCACATGTTCAGCACATGCTATTCTCAGTATTCTGTAAAGCCACATTTCTGTTGCCTCAAGTCTCCTCTTCATCTGTGAGGAAATTGTCTATCATTCACTGCTATGTAGGAGGATGGATATTAATAACAGATCAGCACTCCTTTCTTTATTTTTAATGAATTTTTTTTTCTTACAATTTGTTTAGTTTTTGGAAGTCATCATTAGCTGTTCCACTGTGCCTTTGGCTCAGATTGTAGAAAGTGCTAGTTTTATAAGAAGCTTTTTTTAATTACTACAATTATAAAATTAGATTCCTGATAACAAATGGTGCTATAATTTTAAAACCAAAATGGAAAGGAAAAAGAATCTCAACCCAAAGAAAAAAAATAAAGATGTGAAGACACTGATAAAATGCTTGAGGTTTGTAGTTTAGTAAATTTACCTTTCTTTTCAAGAAGAAAAATATTTCCAATGTTTCTTTGACAGGTTGAAAGTGATACATTGGCAATATCCAATACCTGCAAGGCAATTAATAATGGCTTCACTGCAAACTCATGAAATGCTGGCAGGAAGACTATAGGTCAATAGCCACTTCTGAGAAAAATGTTCAAAGTAGAAGCATTGTGCCTGTTGAAGCTGCACCTCAAATCATAGCTGCAAAGCTAAACTGATAATTAGAATGCAGGCACCACTGTAACGGAAACAAATCAATCTTATGAAAAAATAACTTTTCACAGCAATAATACTAAAAATAAAAATAAATTATTTTTATGCTAAATTTTGTAATGTTTAAATTATAGAATGTAATATTAAATTCTTAAGAGCTGGTTAGATTTAGTAGTTTATTTTTACTTTTTTTTTAAAATTTAATTTTATCACATTAAAAAAGATTTATTCTTCAGCCTTCTTCAAGTTCAACTGATAGATACAGGCCATCACTGGAAAGTAATCAAATTGAAAGAAATTGTGTACACTGGCCTAGTAAAAAAGTCAGGTCAGTGTGTTGCGAACGAAAAATAATTGGTGTGCAAGTACAGTACTACTTGAAACACAAGTTATAGTGGCCATTGGCATAATTAGTCAGATCAGTATAGTTGTCACCATGTTTCTAATGTTACACTATTGGTAAGCACAGATGTTTTTAAGATGGCAGTTGGCAATGCATTTTAATTTTTGGAGATTTTAGTTATCAGGGAAGCAAGGAAATGGAAAAGAGTTCCACCATTAGGAATTGTGAGAAAAGAAACTGTTAGAGTAGAAGATGAAGTTACATTTAAGTATTTCAATGGTAAAAATGTGGGACCTAGATGTCAATTTAGTAGCACGCTGAAATTCATGGAGTTAGGGCACCAGGGAAAAAAGCTCGTCAGAGCAGTTGCCATGAAAATGTTTATAGAAGAGACATAGAGAAACCACATGACATTGGTGCAAAAGCAACTGAAGTTGAGATGCGAAGTCAGGATCAAATTATATTTCATATTCTTCTTTGGATTTTGTCGAGAACCTCAAGGTGAATAGCAGGAGCACCCAACCAGATATGGTAACAGTATTCAATGCATGAACAAATGGTAGATTTATAAATGTGTAAGATGGATTCTGATGAGAAGAACTTTCTGGCCCAACAGAGTGACCAAAACTTCCTAGCAGTAAATGCAGCTATAGATTTAATGTAATCTTTCCACTTTAGGTTGGTTGAGAGAGTGAGGCCAAAGAGGTACAGTGTGTTGATCTTCAGGAGATTAGCATCATCTATTCTGATGGTAGGTAGGAAGCATTCTATATGGTGGTTAAAGAAGAGCAGTTTCATTTTGGAGGCATTAAAATTTATGAACCATTTCCTACCACAGTTCATCACAGAATAGAGGTCCTTTTCATGAGCAGTAGCCAAATTTACTTTATCAGGACTGGTAGTCTCCTTTCAAATGGTATACTTGGGAAAAGCCAATAAATAGCCTTATCAGATTGAGACTTTCATATCAATGTCATGCATAGTACCAAACTCATTCAGAAATATCTAAACTGTCAACTGTATACAACTGCTTTCTAAGACCAATAATTGAACATGACTGTGCAAATGAAGCCTGGAGAGCTTAAAAGGACCATACATCTTCAAACTACAGAATCATAAACAAAGACCTGTACCAAATAACAGAAACAACAGCACTTGAGAACTTTTGACAACAGCCACAACTAAAATGGATAGAACATGCAACTTAAAGAGAAAATGACATAATGAAGATGTTAACATTTCACACTATTTCAAACAAAAAGTTAGGAAAGAAGCCCCCATAGATACTGGAAAGAACAATAACAGTAACTGGATTTCAAAAACCTAATTAGAAAGATTGTATAAATTTCAACTGAACATAGCACTGGATGCTTTCAGTCAATGAATGCTGAATGTTTCCTTATAAGAAAATGATTGATATTACCATTACCTTAGAATGATACACACACATATATATAAGATGTATCAAAAATACATTTAAAAATTGCAGAGTGGGTTCCTCACACAAAACCAAAGACAAAAGTCCATAAAATATCCATGAAAGACAGATAGATAAGAAAAGACCCGATCCGTGGCCTGTATATTCCGCTGACCTCAATCCTTGGGATTTTTATATGTGGGGCCACCTAAAACAAGTGGTTTATGCAGTAGTCATTAATAATGCAGAGACACTTCATCAACATGTCATAGGAGCCTATAAAACTATTTGGCACCATGTAGGTATATTTGAAAGGGTCTGCCAGTCAGTGATTTGATGAGTGCATGCATGTGTAGAAGCAAGAACATTAAACATTTGTTATGAAACTTTAAACTTAATAACTAAAATATGAAGGATTTGTAGACATATGCTTATATGGACTCTTGTCTTTGTTTTTAAGTGAGGAACTCATCCCCAAAGTTTGTAAAAGTATTTTTGATACACCCTGTGTGTGTGTGTGTGTGTGTGTGTGTGTGTGTGTGTGTATATATATATATATATATGAAATACAAAAAACATTGGTTATAATTTGATATTGAAAGGATGCTGAAGATACAGGAGCACATAACTTTACATTAAATCTTTGGCAGTTGATATGTCTAAATGAACAATTTTGAATAAATGAATTGAAAAGTTCTCAGTTCAACTAACAGTCTAAAATTGAACCAAATGACCAAAACACAAAATTTTTGGAAAAGGGCTTCTTGGTTAAGCCCCAAATCTTACAACATCTATGAGTAAATAACAACTTTAAAAAACAAAACAAAAAAGCAGGTTGTATATTTTCTAAAATTTAATGATCTAAGATTATTCATACTGGAGAAGATAAACCTTTATTGATAACATTAAAATACAAATAACTATAAGTAAAGCAAAAAAAGTGTTTAAATCACACCAAAGTTGATTTTTCAGAAAGATGATCCTAGTATGTGGCACCCTTAGCAAATGATTTGTGAGTAAAAGTGGGTAAATGGAACTGCATGGAAGGTGCTGATTGCTATGCTAGCATAAAGTCACAATTCATCGTAACCAAAATGTTGAGTATATTGAACTTGTTTAAATTACAGATCATGCCAGATTTTATGATCTGTCTCCCAAAAGCTCAGCATAGTTGTACAATAAACCAAACATACTCTCTCTGTGAATATTGAAAAAAACCCAAATATAACACATCACTCAATAAGTCCCGAGCATGACATGTAGATGACATCACTAATAAAAAATCCATATGATTTTTATAAAGTACCAACCTTCAAGTGGCACATGACAAAATTTGGACCCAATCGGATTATTAGTTTACAAATTACAGTTATTTAAGTGAAACTACTGTTGCAAATTTTCAAAACAATGGAAAATCCTGAATTTCATGTGTTGATAAAGCATGGCTTTTTGATGGGGAAAAAATACTGTTCAAGCAAAGTAATGACTTGATAAATGTTATTCAGACTCTGCTCTGTCATCAACAATGGGTAAGAGGTGGTATGCTGACTTTAAACGTGGTCATACAGACACAAATGATGCTGAGCGCTCAGGTTGCCCAAAATCGGCAGTTGTCTTGGAAAACACAAACAAATCCAAAAACTTGTTTTGGCTGATCGTATATAAAAGTTGCATGAGATAACAGAGGAGTTGAACATATCAAAAGGCAATGTATTCACCATTTTGTATGAACATTTGTTAATGAGAAAGCTGTGTTCAAAGTGGGTACCGTGTTTGCTCACAGTTGATAAAAAACAATGTGTTGACTATTCAGAGCATTGTTTGCAATTTGAGTAAATATGTGACAATGAATGAAACATGGATCCACCACTTCAATTTGGAGTGTAATCAGTAGTCAATTGAGTGGATAGCTGCAGGTGAAAGCTGTCCAAAATGACCAAAGTCGCAAACATTAGCAGGCAAGATTTTAGCCTCTGTATTTTTGGATGTGCAAGGTATTTTGTTCGTCAATTACCTTGAGAAAGCAAATATTATATATCCACATTGGTGCATTTGAAGAAAGAAATCGCTAAAAAATTGCCACAAATGAAGAAAAAATGATCTTTTACCAAGACAAAGCATGTCAATTGCAACAGTGGCAAAACTATATAAATTGCACTTTAAATTGCTTCCGCATCCACCCTATTCTCCAGATCTGCACCCAAGTGACTAATGGCTGTTTGCAGACCTCAAAAGAATACTTCAGGAAAAAAGATTTGGCTCCAATGAAGAAGTGACATCGAAAACTGAGGCATATTTTGAGGCCAAAGACATATTGTTCTACAAAAAAGCATAAATTGTTAGAGAAACTTTGGAACCCTAGAAGGAGATAAGACTATGTTGATGAATTAAAGTTGAATTTTGCCTAAAAGTTGTTTTATTAGTTAGATCCGGGATTTATTGAGTGATGTGTTATTTGAGTAGATATTTCTAACAGAGATTGTCTAGCTGCCTGAGCAAACAGATGTCTAGTAACTGGCCATTATAAATATATACATACATATAGCAGTGTGAATTAATAAATATACATATGAGGGTGCACATATTTATAGTATTATTATTCAGGTGTTAATAAAACAGTGCTCAGTATATGAACAGAGGTATTTTATATATATATATATATTAATAAATATACATATTGTTCTACGTTGATGGCATGATTTGGTGTTTCAAGCATTAAGTAACCTGATGATTGCATAATGTATGAAACTCTGAGTTGTGCCATCAATGTAGTACAATTAACATGCTAAAGTACGTCTTCATTCACTAAGCGCCCATATCTCAGTGGTAGAATGACTATCTGATGTCAATTCAGTAGACTTTCAATCCTGGCTAGAAGCAATCAGATGAGTGTTAGATATATGCGGTGTATACATGCCCAAAGCCAAGAGAACTTAATTCATGACTATAGAGTAATGTATAGATTGCAGAAGTGGCAACTGTTTTTAAAATTTTCCCCTCTAGGGAGTTCATTTGGATAACAAAAGCATAATTAGTTACCAAATACAAGCCGGTTTCACTGTATCACACACATACACATACACACATTATATATATTTGTTTAAAATTTGTTATATTTATGGTGGAAGATTGCTCAATATTTGAGATAATGTTTGCACATGTACTGAAGATTGCTTTAGGCATGAAACTGACAGCCACAATACAGTATTGATTCCTGTGTCAATACTATATATGTATACATATACACACACTCACACAGTATATTAGAATATTTTTTAAAATAGTTATCAAAATATTATATTCCAATATTTTAATGCTTGATTTTTTAAAAATCTTTTTATGGAAATCATTGCTGTTAGATTACACCAAGAAAATGCAAAGAGAACAGTTAAGGTCTAAGGAGACTAATACAATTAGAATTTCAAAGTTTAAATTTTCTTGAATTGTTATTTTTTATTATGATATAATTTTTTAAACATACTGTGTGTTTCGTGTGTGTGTGCGTGGGTGGTATTCAGGTTGATCCACTTCCCAAATCAGTATTCCAGTAACCAAACACCAGAAAACAGATTCTTGGAGGTGGGTCAAGACAATAAGTATGCATCATCATGGGTTGACTTTGCAAACAAAGATTTAAAAAGAGATTACACAAACAGAGGGAGTTCTAGATTTTACAGTGTTGCTTCTTCCATGCAGAATGACACAATAGACAATTAACAGGAACAACTCAATACTGCCAACTGATCACCAGGACAACTAAGGACTGAGACAACTTTGCACCAGAAAAACAAATTTTTATAACCCAATAAAAGTAATTTATTAAAGATTAAAATCTTAATTAGTGAATATTTTTCTTCTAATAAGGCATTTGAAAAGGCATTATGTAAAATATGAACCAGTTTTTTTTGTTTTTAATTATTGTTAATGAAGTAAGTCATAAAGAAATTGATTTTTATAATAAAGTAACTCGAAAAATACAAAACAAATTGAAGCAGTTTTTTGTTTTTAATTATTTTTAATAAATTAAATTGTAACGTAATTTATTTTTAAATACAGTGAGTTAAAATTCTTATTTTTTATATATCAATTCACTTTGTAAAGAAATTTATTTTTTTAATAATTTACTTCATTGAAAATAATTAAAAACAAAAACTAGTTTATAAATTACATAATGCCTTTTCAAATGTCATGTTTGAATAAAAATCAAAATTTTAATCCTTAATAAAAAAGTTATGTTATTCTAGTCCTGAGTTGTCCTGGTGTTCAGTTGACAGTGTTGAGTTGTCTTGCACCAATAGACAACTTTGAGATTTTTTTAAAGTTGTGCATGCAGTATGTATTATTTTTGCTCCTATCCATTAAAGTAAATGCTTACTTGAATGACCCAGCTTATGGGTTGACTGAGTTGTTTTTTTAAGTTTTATTGACACTTGGTGGGTTAATTAAAACTTAAATATATTTTGGATTGTGAGAACAATCATTTCACAACTTTTGCAAATAACAATAATGTTCCCAGAAACACACTTTACTTTCAGTTTGAATTTCTGGGATGAGGTGTTATAATTATTTAAACTATTCCTTGATGGGTTCATACCTAGTGTTAAAAAAAAAAAGAAGTCCTACTATATAACTCATAGCTGGTGGAGATGATTCATGCCTCTCCCAAGGGTATTTAGACGTAATTGAATGTAACAAATTAGACTGGAATTCAAATTTGGCTCCTTGGTTTTCTCATTTCAAGCTGCTAACAATTACACTACCTGCATATCCCAAGCCTATTGGTAGTAAGATTCTTGAGATATAGAAATAAGACAATTTTTCATTTTACATTCAATATTTCATAAAAGTGGCCAATGAAGACTGCAAAAAAAAAAAAAAAATCTGAAGGTTATTTATGCCAAAATTCTGATTGCATCTCCTTATTTGCAGCAAAATTCTAATTGTTAACTGCCCACTTTGGTTTTAACTAGCCGCAAAATAGCCTGATTTTGTATCACTAGTTTTCTCTATAGACTATTGTGCAAAAGTACCTACTAATAACTATCTTTCCTTTACATATATTATATAATATTATACTAATTAATAGAAATAGATAGGTCTGCCCATTGTCCAGTTCACCCTCTTGAACAGAATCAGAGGTTTACCCCTTGTTTAGGACTGGGTTTCCAGTTCTTTCTAAAGTCTACTTCCACACTATACTGCTAACATCTCTGACTGAACTCTGAAATGTTATTCACTAATAAAATCTTGATCTTTTCAAATCTAGAGTCAGCAGTTATCTTTCCTGCATAGCTCTAACAATTTCACTTCTTTTCCTTTCTTACACTCATACAACATCACAGACTAACCCTCTACTTTGAGTGGATCTTGGGCTTTGTATTGGGTGAATATTAGTATATAACATGACCCCTGGCTGTGTCCAGTCAAGCTCCCTGACTTTTGGCCAATCCTGCACATGTTGTGTTGTTGATCTTGAATTAGCCAAAGCAGGACCGCTTAACGAGGCTGGTCCAGACATGCGAGATATTCGTATATAATGAAAACCAGATTTAAGACCACAACGACACAGTGTAGATTTACATATATTTATCTATATTGAATAATTACAAGATTACAAGCAAATCAAAGTAAGTGATGAAAAAGAAATATCAGTTGGCTGGTATTTCAGTAGAACAATAATATTCATGTTGTATTATTTCTATGGGATGATTGTTTATTCAACTACCTGTTGGTTAAATTTGCAATATCTATCTCTCCTGTCTTGTTTTTAGCAGCAGGCCAGTTTCAGTCTGACCATATAATTCAATCCAATATTTAAATCTCTTTCCAACCTGGCTGGTATTTCAGTAGCAAGATAATATTAATGCTGTATTATTTCTATGGAATGATGGTTTATTCAACTTCCAGTTGGTTAAATTTGTAATATCTATCTCTCCTGTCTTGTTTGTAGCAGCAGCCCAGTTTCAGTCTGACCATATAATTCAATCTGATATTCAAATCTCTTTCCAACCTCTCATCCCAAAACACAAGAGCCAAACTAACTAATTTTGTCTTGCACTGATTTTGTTAAACAGTCACCCAGACCAAGGTGGGAAAGTGATGTACAGGGTTTTCATTTCCCTCACTGTGTAATTCTTACAAGCTCAAAATGAAAACAGTTACATTTAACCATTTTGAATTCCAATAGAATGGGAGAAAAACCCACTCCCTGTTATTGTCTGCTTGCTCTTATCAACTGTCTTGGTAATTCAGTACACAGAAAATTCTCAAGGCTGTATTTTGACCTAGGGTCACATATCGTCAAAAACATTGACAAATATTTTGACAAGAATCGCTTTGATAAATTTGCTTAAAAATAATTTTGCACTTATTGTACTTTGCATCTGTATTTTCCACTTGTTAACATTTCGGCTACTTTACCCGACAAAAATAAGTGTATTCTCCAATTATAGAGAAATCTCTTTTCATTTTGAAAATCATTTAAAATTAATACCAGCCATCTGAAAATAAAGTTAAAGTAAAAAAAACAAAAAAACAAAAAAAAAAACAAACATACCACTCACATCATGTGAATTTTTGATAGCTATAATATATTAGGTGCCTTACTATAAGCTATATTATCAGGAGCAAAGATCTTCAGTAAACTAGACCTTAGCTTAGGATACAACCAACTAGAATTAACTGAAGAATTTAGATACATAATGACTTTTGCAACACACCTGAGATTATACAGATACCAATTCCTATTTTTCAGGGCCAGTTTTGTGAGATTTTCCTAGAGATAGTGTGTCTAACACTTGCAGACATCAAAGGGGCTGTCACTTTCAACGATGACATCCTCTGTTTTGGAGTCACTCAGGAAGATAATGACACCAACCTTTGAAGAATATTTCAGTGTTTCAGAGAAAATAACCACACCTTGAACGCTGAAAAATGTGACTACAACAAAATATCACTTGAATTCCCAGGATATAACTTTGGAAAAGATAGCATCACACCAAGCACTAGCAAAATCAAAACTATCCTAGGCCTTTCAACCCCAAAGAATGCATCCAATGTCCACAACCTGCTGAGAATGACCAGCTTTTGTGGAACACACTTCATTCTTAACTATGCAATACTAACTCATGATCTTCGACAATTAATAAAAACACCTCTTGATTCCCTGAGCTTAAACACAACCTCATAATGATGCTCTCAAAAAAATACAAACTGCCTTAAGCAAAGCATGTTTATTGGTCTACTTTGACCTGAACAGAACAACAGAAATATAAACAAATGGCAGTCCAGTAAGCATCTCAGTGGTGCTCACCTAAGATAAATGAGTGATCCAATTTGCTACTCGAGCTCTCACAAACAAATGACAAGCTGACAATGACAATGTTGTCAAACAAACACTACAGACCTTCTGTTATTTCAGATTCAAATTGTAAAGGGCTCCAGATAGTTCTGCCATGGATACTCCAGGCACAAGCCATCAAACATGCACATACAGGACATCAGGGAAATGTAAAAACAACAGCCCTCCTCTGAGAAAATACCTGCTTCAGAAAACTGTTTCATGAATGCACTATCAAAAACTGCTTCAGCTGTCAAACTTCTACACTTACCCTTATGAAAGAACCCCTCAAAATGTCCCCTCTTCCTTCAGTTTCATTGACAGAAGACAGCATAGATTTTGGACACCTCCTAAACAGCAAGTACATACATGCTATCCCAGATGAGTACTCTTGCTATATGATTGTCAACATCATCACCTCAACAAGAAGTGTAAACCACGACTCAACAAATATATACTTGTATCACAGAAACATTAAGCATTTTTTTTTTTTACCTGAAATTCGATTTTGTGCCTTTATTTTGCTTAAACATATGTACAACCCTGTTACATTCTATTTTAACAGGAAAAAAAAAACTTTTTACTAGATCTTTCTTATTCCATATCCTTTTGAATGAAAGAAAATCAATATTTCACCATTCAGTGGCACCAACACATAACAAGTATATTTGTAGCTTAGTCTGACATAAGCAGTGGAGTACTTAGTGTGGATTAACTTTACTACATTTGCAATGTAGTTTGTAATGTAAACAGACCGTCATTTCCTTGGAATCCTGTTTGACATCTGAAAATATGATGAAAGAAAATGGGGATAGGTGATTAAATTTGACTTTTGTCTGTTAATCAGTTGTTACATATCAGACAAGCTCAAAAATAAATAAGTTGATAGATATGAGAAGTGGGTGTCATTGATGTAAACCAACAGTGGATTCATAGCAATGTAGGCTAAGATATATTGTTTTACTTTCCTAAAAAGTGAGTTGCATATACTTTAATTTATTCTCAAAGATGAAGTTAATAAGTCTAACTGATCGCAGTTAGACTTTTCTTAAAAAGCCAATTTCAACCAAAGGTCATTTACAGGAAGAAGGCTAGAGTTGGTTCATTGTCCATGAAGGCATACACTTCAACACAAAATGAGCAATGTGACTCAGATATGTGGGTAGGGCTTTCAAATTGGCAGTTAAAGCAGAGGCCAAGAACTCACTGGAGCATCAGGAATTATATTTGTCTGTAACATTTTCTGTTTATTTCCTGGAAAACTGCCTACATTTTTTCACTTTAGAACTTTATGAAGAGACTCCAGCTAAACATAAAAGAAAATCTTTGTGAAAAAAAGAAATCTGATAGCAGGGTTCTTTCCAAGACAAAAGATTATTTTGTAATTTATTAGTTCTAAACTAACTTCATTCCAGTTTGGTAACATTACCATTACTTTCTTGATTGATGAAAAGACATTTGAATATATCTGAAGACTTTTTCAAGATTACTTTCTATTTTCAAAAAAATAATTTATGCTTTTTAAAGTTTGTATTTCTCAATCACTATACCCTGATTGAGCACTCTGGAAGAGTGGGAGGCTTTGTAAACAGTAGCTACCCCGGCATATACGCATCGCTCATTCGATAATGAATTGGAGCACTCTAGCTATTGGGTGTGTTTATATGTACTAAAAAGCCTGCCTTCTTCTGCCAGACGCTCGTGGCCTAGGAGTAGAATCACCGACTGACGCCGATTCAGTCGGGTTTCAATCCTGGGTTAGGAAGCGAACGGAGTCTAAGCCGTACTGATGAGCTGTAATACAGTGAAACAGATCTGTCTGCGGATGACTATAGTATATGTGTATATATATATATATATATATATACACACACACACTTTTTCCTAATTCAATAGCATGACTATATATATATACTTTGTCCTAATTCAATAGCATTATGCAATCATCAGGTGCATATTACAAACTGGCAGTTTAATAGATTGGAATTTAAGTTCGCTCGATATTCATGAAAGTTAAATCCTTTAAAGTTAGGTTACTGCTTTTTTAAATAACAAGAGCAAAAATTTAAACATACTAAGACTACATGTAGATAAAAATTTTAAATTAAAATTTTAAAATAAAAAATATTAAAATGTGGGAGATGAAATTGTGAACCTCCTCCTGTATCCTTTATGACAATGCACAAATCTACATAGCCAATTGATAGTTGATCACTTCATTCTAAACTCAGCACTGCTCCACAAAGCCAGTTTGAGTTGAAAGTCACCAAAATCTGCTGCATCAATGACCCAGACAGAGCTGGGAGTCACAATAAAAAAAAAAAAAAAAAATTTGTGAAATTAAAAATAAGATGTTTATATATACACACACACATTCTGTTTGGTACAGTATTTGGTATAAGTTTATCACTTTTGCATGCAGATAATTCAAACCCATACCTTCTATATGATGTAAAACTTTATCTAAGTTGATTGGTCTAACACAAAGCTAAAGTCAGAAGTTCTTTTAAGGCAGGCAGTCATGTGACATCACATCTCTCATCTTAATTCAACCCATACCAGACTGGAATTTGAACTGAAACTCTTTGAAAACCAACTCACTCTTGCTTATAATAAGCCATGCATCCAGCAAGGGTGGGTGTGATGCACTCTGGGTATACTAGCATTTCCAAATGCCTAATCAGCATAGCACCTGATCAGTGTTGTCTTCTTTTCTCTTGTATGAGTGCCTAATAAAAATGGCAAAAGCAAAAAAGATAAATGGGGAGTGGGGGATAAATAAGGAACTATGACTAAAATAAATTTATTACTAAAAAGCAAACAAATTAATTGTAAATAAACTCTTAGGGAGTATAAAACAAAAAAAAAAAAAAAAAGATTTATGCATGATCCACCCATGAGACAGAGAGAATGGACTGCCTGAAGTCAATTGACGAAGCTTGATGTAAACAGCTTCTAAAACCATATAAATGTTTAACTGACAAACATTTACAATATTTTCCGGGATGATAGTTACCCAAAGAATGTTAAACATATGGTGGAACATAAGGTTAAGCATTTTAAGGCTCCTGTAGCTTTTGGACCTAGTCTTTGTTCCGTTTATGGTTGGGTAGATGGAGTCAGACACTTGCCAATTTTTAATTCCTTTATTAAGATATTCTAAACAGTAACTACATGTTCAATATATTCAATGATTTTTTTCAAGAACCCTACAATATTCTCAAGTACTTGAAACCATAACTCAAATTCCCAAAATGATTTTTTTTCAAATCATAAAGTAAACATTTATAGGTAGTTTTCCCATCTCAAATGTCTGTAAACTGTATTTTACAAATTTTTCTTTTGCTGAAGAATTTCTAACCTGCTTCAATATGAGTCAATGAGAAAAACAAAGAGTGCAGGAGGTTTTTCACAAGGATCTTCAAAAATCAGATCCAAATTGTTTAGTGATTGCAAAACATTCCTTGCTCAGTGATTCAAAAAGCAATATTAAAAAATGTTTGCATGTCCATAATGTTTTTTCTTTTATATGTAATTTCCAATTCTGGCAACCACTTCATTGTTTTTTGCCAAGGAACAAAAGCAACAAATTATGGAGAAATGCTCATGTTATTCACTATAATTAAAGTTTAAGGGAAAGGTAAAAACTATTTTGTTTTTAAAATTAGAGACATTTTAAAGTATAAAACCACAAGTTTTTTTGTTGTAACATTTAATTCTTCCAAAGATATTTAGTCTTTATTCAGTATTGCGAGATTCATGCTAAAAACAAACTGTAAAAATGTCTTAAAATTATACTTTAATAAGAGGGAAAATCATAATATTTACTTGTGCTCATTAGAGGATAGGAACTATTTTAGGAGGTTAAAAAAAAATAAGCACAGAAATGCCAATGGATTAAGCTCTGTTTATTAAATATCACTCATAACTATTTGCCAGATTTGTCCAAATATAGTTCAGCACAAGTGCTCAAAATTAACATCGTCACAGGAATGATAAAACATTAGTTTGAGACAACTGGTTAGTTCCTGGGACAATAAAATTTCTGGCTTTCTCATATGATAACCTGAAAATTTAAAATGTTTATAAACATTTCTATTCAACAATAAATACAATATCAGGATAAGGGTATGCAACACTTTAGGCCAAGCAAAAATGCTTAATGACACATATTTATCGAGTTGCAGTTTATATGTGCAGTTTTCTTTCTATCTGAGAACTTATAAGATTAGATTTTTCAATTGACTCCAATACATCAATTGTCACATGCTGAGTATCTCCTACATAGTTTTCAATGTGATGTTAGAGGTCCCAGGCAATTACTTAGTTTGCCTAGTGTATAGTCTTGGGTCTAAATAGAAGTACAACCTTGGTAGGAAGATATAATAAATTTTTTTTTCTTTTTCACAAACTCTTAATACACCAGGCTTATGGGCACATCACATTGAAACACCAGTTTTCATATGATCATTGAAGTTAAGCAACATGAAGTTTGATCAGTACCTGATGGATGACCACTTGGGAATATCAGGTGCTGTAAGGTTGAATGTGTGGGTGATGTAATAGACAATGGCTTAAAAGTGTTAATCGGTAGAGATGTGTTTGAATTCCAGTTAGGTTCGTTATATTCACTTACATGCAAATACACTTGGTAAAAGTATGAATTCACCTCTTCTCCTCCCGCTAAGAATGAATTAGTAAAACTTGTATCACTGAAACAATTATTATCTTAAAAATGTTAGCTAAAATATCATACAAATATTAAGATTTCAGCATTAAATAACACACAGATGTTGATATGTCACTAAGCAAAAACAACTAACCAACAATATGCTAAGGAAAAATACATGATGAATATTTACCAAGATCATTCAAGAAGAATCTTGCTATTTTTTGTTCATGAAAATTAAATACTCTAAATTTCCTCTAAAATTTTTCAAGTTAGTTGCAATATTCAGATCAGTAAGTATAGAATGAGTCAGGGCTTAAGATTAATGTCATCCCAGGGATGATAGAGTATTAGTTTGGAACAACTAGTTAAGTTTGGGGAAAATTTTTTTTTTTAATTGAAATTCTATTATATTTATTCTGAAAGTAACTATTTTCTTAAAATAAAAAAAATATATATATTTAGGACAGTCTTGGGATGATGCACGAAAAGTTTGTTTGGAATTGTACCATATTTAGAGAGCAACCATTGAGGAATAAACTCAATGCCACAGACTTGCATGACTGACATTAAAAAAATTAAATCAAATTATTCCATCACCAAGTAGATTATTATAATATATTACTTAGTCATTTGTGGGACAATGAGATTTACTTGGCAATGCCTATAAGACATTGTACTGGGTTACATGGTACTAACAACACAAATTAATCTCTGACCTAATCTATTGAAAGAGGTAGATTAATGTATTTACCAAGAGAATTAGTGCTAAGGGAACATAAACTACCTCAGATAGAATTTGAACTTGGTTTTCTGAGTATCATTGTTTGTACTGTTAACCATTAAGCAATGCCTGTAGATCTACATGATTAGGACATTAGCTATTAAATAATTGTACATTCTTCTTTTTTTCCAAAGCAATACTTCAGATTAATCTGAAGTATTCATTCATCACCAGTCATTTACTCTGCATTACTGCAGACTGTGCCTCAACATGATATATTTATATATTTATTATCATGTTAATTTTTTCGAGTTTACTCTTCCATACTGGCTCAAGGCATGTTGGAAGAGAGCACTTGGAGATTTTTCTGTAGCAGATTGCCAGTTCTATCTGTGTCGGGCTGGAAAGTTTTTTCTTATCAGAATCCACCTTGCACATTTATAAATTGACCATTTGTCCGTTCATTGAATCAGTCAGTTAAGTGCCATATGTGAAACACGCTTCTAGGCAGAAGATTATCACGCAGTAGGTTGCCATTACTTTCTGCAGTAGATTGGTCACCAGCCAAGGCTATAGAACCCAATCTGTCCTGTTATTTAACCCATAACTGGAAGGAAGAGACGGATTAATACCTTTCCCAAGGGTATTTGCACGTAAGTGAATGCAATAAATTCAAATGGAATTTGAACTCGGCTCCCCGATTTCTCATTCCAAGCCAATATCCACTGCACCACAACACACACGTTCATTGAATACTGTTGCCATAATCTAGTCAGGTGCTCCTGATATTCATCTCGAGATTCTTGACAAAATCCAAAGAAAAATCTGTAATGTAACCAGTCCTGACTTGGCATCTTGAGTTCAGTAACTTTCTCACTGTTGGGATGTGGCTTCCCTCTGTCTTTCCTACAAATATTTTCATGGCAACTGCTCTGACCATGTGATTGGTATCTAGATCTCACTCTTTTATTGTTAAAATAGTTAAATGCAACTTCTACTTCCACTCAAACAGTTTCTTTTCTTGCACTTCCTGATTGTAGAACTCTCCTTCTGTTTATTTGCTTCCCTGATAGCTGCAATCTCCAAAAAATGAAATGCAATGTCAATTGTCATCTTCTGTCTAATTGAATCCTGTTCATTGTTTATCTTTTCTTCAATAAAAACTTCCTATACTCAGACTTTTCTATCACTGTAATCCCTTGCACACTAGTGGTGGTCCTGCTTTGCTTGGGGTAAAATGATTAAAAAATGAAATGTACTAAAATGCTAATCTTGTATGTATGTTTGTTCCTGAGATATATAATATGTTCCTGAGATATATAATATGTTCCTGAGATATATATGTTCCTGAGATATATAATATGTTCCTGAGATATATAATATCCCAACAAATTTAGTACCTTGAACCACTGCTGAATGCAGTGCTAAATTTCATTAAAACTAGACAAAGTGTTTCTTGAGCTAGGGTCATTTTTCTGTTTTTATGGTACTTGTATTTGTTTTTGATACACATTCTTATATCAATCTGCATATATAAACAAATACTTGCATATTATATTCAACTATTATGTGCTTGAAAAATAATAAGCACTCATAATATAATGACAATATTAAATAAATTGAAATTTAAATAAGTTCTCACTGATTTTTCATGAAAAGTAATGTTTTATTTATAAAAATTAGTAAGAAACATGTCACTGAAAAAACTGTTCATCACTAGCCACTACTTTTTTCCATTTTTCTGGCAGCATTTGAATTCCATGTCAGAAAATTGACACATCTTTTGAGGCTAATCATGAGTCAACCCATTTTTTAGCATTTTCATAAGAATGAAACTGCTGTTCATTCAGGCCATGTGCCATCGATTGGAACAAATGATAATCAAATGGAGCAATGTCTGGTGAATATGGCAGGTGGGGTAGAACTACCCAGTTAAGCATTCCCAAGTAGGTTTTCACCCATTTTGCAACATGTAGCCTAGCATTGTTCACACGTGGCAAGACGCTATTTGCCGTCTCTCGGTTTCAACTCGTACAGTACTTAATGTTCTTGCTTCTGAAACATTCCCAATGCTTTTAAACATTTTAAAACTGTTGTGTTGTTAACTCCTAATGATATTGCAAGTTCAATTTGTGCCTGACATGAGTTTTTATGAAGTAATGCCTCCAATTCTTTGTCTTCAAAATTTTTTGGTGCACTAGAACAGTATCTTCAGCATCAAAATCATTATTTTTGTAGTGTTTAAACCAATAACCGCATGTTGTTCCTATTAGAGCATGGTCGCTAACAAGAATTCAGTGTGCTTCAACTGCAGATTTCTTTTGAATAAAGTAATACAGTAAAGTTCTCTGCAAATACACTTTCTTTGGCATGAAATGTAATATATTTAACACTAGGAAAAGCAAAGTTGTTTACACTTTGGCAAAATGACATACACTGAATTTCAAGCTTGCTTATAGTACTTCTTTATAGATTTGTTACCACCTGAAACTAAATGTACGCATTTCTGGAAATATCATCTGTTAGAAAACCGTGAGAACTTATTCAATATCCTAATACATAACACAATATATTTTTATATAATTCTCTACACTATATTAGATCTTTTTATGAACAAATATCTCACATGTTTGGCAACTACTTGATAGGTAAAGAGGCTATGTGAGCATATCAATGTAAAAGTATGGCTGGAAAATTGTGTCACATGACTTGATGGTAAATAAATAGATGCATGCTGCTTAATTTGATAAAATCTCTACTTCATAATTTTGTATCATGAATTGCTTTTAAAAGGAAACCAACAGGTTTGTGAGTGGTTTAGTCAGTGACGATTGTGGAACCTTGAAAGTGTGTGTGTGTGTGTGTGAGGGCACTTAGGGGCCAAGATTTTTCTGATGAGAAGGGGGGTAAAACCCAAGCAATATCTTCATTTTCATACTACACCACTTAGGAATGTGTTTGAGTATAAGTATATTACTTCACTAAATTTAGCAGAATAACTTTTCATTCGTAGTAGTGGAGTTTTAATCTATTCTTGCCCTCTTTTCCACTCTCAAGCTGTTGGGAAGCAAGAGAGGTTAATTTCAAAACAAAATCAAAGGTTAATCATTCAGTTAAGTGCCATACATGATACACACTTGGGTGATCATGTCTCAAAAGAGATATTACTGACTGGGCAGAAGATTTTCCCACAGTAGGTTGCTGTTATTTTTTGTCGTAGACTGGTTGCCAGTTAAGGCTATAGAACCTAATCTGTCCTGTTATTTGATCGATAGCTGGTGGGAAAAGATGTATTAATACCTTTCCCAAGGGTATTTGCGCATAAGTAAATGCAATAATTTGACTGGAATTTGAACTCGGTTCTCCAATTTTTTGTTCCAAGCTGATATCCACTACACCACAGCACACAAAGGGTTAATACTAATGTCAGTACTAGCAGAACAGTGTGATTTGTCTACTTTTTTTCCCCCTACAAAACTTTTTTAAAGCACAAAAAATGTGAGAGAAAATAAATGCAAAAATAAAATAATGAAACGAAATCAATCAAAATGCTGAGAGCACCACAGGCGTACAAAAATCAGCTAAAAAATAAATTTATGTTTTTAGCAAAATCCGACCATATGATCAAGAAGCTACTTTGAAATAAGGAAATAATTTAAATAATATCATTTCTCAATGATTATATGACTATTAAATTTATTTCCCTCCCTAACAACATCTCTGTTTCTATCTATCTGGTTGTTATATTTTGCTTGTTTTTCTTTCAAACTGGAAAAATCATATTCAGAACACACTCAAGGAAGTCTGGAAAGTACATTCAAAATGTAAAACACAAAGCAAAGAAAATGAGAAAATTAATCTGAAGAAAACTACATACAATTAAAACACTTCATAGACAAAAATACTGCATACATGCCAAATAATATACTTATTACTTTTGTCATTTGTAAAGAAGTAAAATTTATGTTTCCTTCTACTATTTTATACTGATCAGAAAACACAGTATAAGTGTCATGGTTGAAGACATTATTTGAACAAATTAATCAGCTATTAGATACCTTGCCTAAAAACACAAAATCACTTTCAGTGGTGAGTCAGATAGAGACAGCAGAACTCTATAAAATGCCAACATTTCACACATATGTGGAATCTTTCTAAGTATTTACAAGAGAAAACCAATAAAAAGTATAATCTAGCCACTGTTTGCCAAGAGGCAAGCCCTGCAGAATCTAATAACATCAATTTTGATTTGGCTCAATGTACTCTCTGAAAAGTTTATTAGATTTGTTTGCCCATTCTCAATTCCAAAGTTCATAAAATTTGACACACAAATGTTCAATAGGCAAATGTAGTGAAGGCAAGGAAGTCAACTGATGTTGACTTCCTTGCCTTCACTACAATCAAATAAGGTTGATTCCTTATGTCATTTTGACACCAGATTTCTACACAAATTAATTCTGTATTTTTTCTTTTTTAAGGTATAATCTCAAACACCGATTCTGCTTCTTAAAGGAATAATCAGAAACACCAGTTCTCTTTTTGAAAGAAATAATCACAAATACAGATTCATTTTCTGAAAGGAATAATTATAAATACAAGTTCTTTTTCATAACAAAATAACCACAAATACTGTTTTTTTTTGTTAAAGGAATAACTGCAGATAATGTTTCTTTATCTTAAAAGAATAATCATAAACATTGTTTTTTTTATGAAAGGAACAATCACAAATGCTGCTTCTCTTTATAAAAAGAATAATCACACAGATTTGCTTTTTGAAAGTAATAATTGCAAACACTAATTCTCAGTGTGACATATAAAAAATGCAGTGTATAAAGGCATTATGAAAAGTAATAGTAGATATATTTAGATAGAGCAATAAGTCTACAGCCTTATGGCAAAAATGTATTTACTTTACACAAATTTTCTTCAATATATTTTATATGTTATTGACTTATTGATACACCCTTATATGTGAATGGAAAATGTTTATTGGGCAATATGAAAAGTATAAATTTTTTTATCAATTTTTTTATTTAATCAATTCTATATACAGTATCTTTTGATGATTCTAGCCCTACTGAGGACATATGATGAAGAATCAATTGATCATTTTGTTATGGTTTATCAACCCTTTATGTGTTAAAATTGAAACATATTTTGGATTGTAAGAATCATTTTTTCTTACAAGTAAATATTGTATTAATTTTTGAATATAACAATGATTTTTCCAGATTACCTCCAACTATTTAAGCCATAGCTGGGGGATGGAGATGGATTAATATCTTTCTCAAAGGTATTTGCATGTAAGTGAATGTAAGAAAACTGTATAATATAACTGATACTCACAGGAGACATAGAATGTAAGAGAAACGGGTAAATAGTAACCTACCTAACAAGCTTGTGTAAATGGATAGCAGAACAGAGTATAGGAGTGATGGTGAAATGGCAAAACTTACTAAAAGCTATAAAGGATAGGAAAGTGTGGAAAGCCATAATCACTTGTATTTTGAAGAGATGCAGAACATGACTGTAAGAGTGTTGATGATTGAATCCTCTTCTACCTTGACCAACAACTGATGGTCATCCACTTTCAGCCATCTTTCAAGAGACAAAGCACTGACTTTTTACGTGTTCACCATTGTTGTAGCCTGGTATTGAACTCACAATTCTTTGAGTCAAGTCACTGGAACTAACCAATGTCTATATCCACTGGGCATTGTGTCCTCAAGGACAGGCTGCAGCAGTGATGAACAAGTAACTTAGAGGGTTAGAGTAAGATAACTCATGACTGCCAAAAGAGGCTTTACACAAGGAATGTGAATGACATACCCCAGTGATTGTAATAAAGGGTTCGATTTGAAATTCCTAGCATCTGAAGAAGGCCGGAGCATACAACAGCTGAAATGCCATACAAATGGCAACAAAGATAAGGACAAATAATGTAAATAGTGTAAGAAAAATGCCAGCCTTAGAGTTTTGACATATAACTTATAATTCAATCAGTCAGTTAATTGCCATACATGATACATGCTTGGGTACTTTTAAGACATGACTGACTAGGCAGATTTTCTCACAGTAGGTTGCCAATCAAGGCTATAGAACCTAATCTGTTCTTCTATTCAACCCATAGCTGGAGGGAGAAGACATGGATTAATACCTTTGTAAGTGAATGCAACAAATTCAACTAGAATTTGAACTCAGCTCTCTGGTTTCTCATTCAAATGTCAATATCCATTACACCACAACAAATACAAACTAAAACCTAACATCACAAGTAATATAAACAATCAGTTAAGTCAATCTAGATGGATGGAGAATCGAAATGTTACAGTTTCATATTCTGTCATTCAATGAATCCTACAAGTACAACTTGCTTGGAATATTCTTGGATCTAAAAAATCTTGATTGAACTAGAAAGTAACTGTAACCATTGAAGAGAAACACAAAATGATTGGGGAAGAGTTTTCTAATAAAACAAAAAAATAGATAAGACATAAATGAGCAATATAGACAAGATAGATTTAAAGAGTGACAAGAGAACATCAGATTTTGTTTAAAAGAAATAAAAACCTCACCAAACAAAAACTATGATCCCAAATGTTATCAAAGTCAATATATTTTAGCCACCTGTCTGTAGGAATTTACAAAGTATAAACATCTTTCTTTTTATGCTTTTATTTAAATAACTGTATCTTCCACCATAAAAAGAGAAAATAAAATGATCACATCAAGTACCATATTATGAAGGTGCATCTGAAACAATGAATTAACTAAAAATGAGTGTTATTTGAGAGAAGGGCATAAAATGTCATTAGGTTTGAAAGGAACTGATTTATCAAAAAGAAAGAAATTGGTAGGCCTACCAGCTCATGTGTGGCTGAATATTAATTTCTGAAGAAATGATTTCAGTTAATAGCACTTTTTGAAAGTATTAGTTTTTAATATCAAAATTATTAGTTTGATCAAAGATAGAAGTGATTCTATATTATAAAAAAAGATTAGGATTACTTTTAGCCTCAACAGCATACTATAAAACAAAGACACTTGTGAAAAGATATGAGCTTTGAAAAAGCTTTGATTGATAAATAGAAATAAAAACAATAATAATAATAATAGAAGATGATGACTAAGCTACATCAAGCCATAAGACTGTTCCTTGGGCTTCCTATTCAGGTATTAAAGCCTTGTAACTGCAGCATTGGAGGCATGGTAGAATAATGGATGGCAGCTAGGATTGATGAATCAGAGAGTCGAGTTCAAATTCCAGTTGAATTCATTAGATTCACTTGCTGCTAATACCCTTGGGAAAGGTATGAATCCCCCTCCCCCCAGTTATGGGAAAATAGCAAGACAGACCAGGTTCTATAGTCTTGAGTGGCAAACAGTCTAGAAGGAAACACTGAATTCAAAACCAGCTTAGAGAGGGTTAATAGCAGAACAAGCTGGGTTATATAGCTTTGGTTGGCAACTAGTCTACTGCAGAAAGAACTGGCAATCTGTTGTAGAAAAATCTTTAAACACTCTCTTACAACATGCCTTTAGCCAGCATGGAAGAGTAGGTTAAAAAAATTGACATGATAATAATATCTCTTGCTGATGTGCAGCCTGTGACAAAGTGGAATAAGCCACTGATAATAATGAACTGCCACCTGTTACTCGAGTAGCCAGTTATATTAGCTCTTTAACAGAAAAAACAACTCCAACTGTGGTGTGAAATTTGCCTAATTTGCACAATGATAAGAGAATGCATAAACATAACAATAGAAGATTGTTGATAGTCATTGAAGCATTCAGTAACATGCCAACCATGACTAGCTGGATTATACAATGAATGGTGTATTTTCTTTGTATCTAATGAATTTCATGTTTTGTTAACACAATAGATTTTAATGCAATGGCTGGTGTATTAGATTTTGTTGAATGAGATTCAAGTGTGCAGAAATTCATGTAGCTGTGGAAGGTCTTAATGATGACAAAGTAAAAATAAGAAAATCTTTTTCATGCATTAATTTGAAATCATGAAAATGAAGATTTGTTTTTCTTAAAACTACATGAACAAAAAGAAGCAGGAAAGCTTCTGATTTGTTAGAATTTAATTTTTCTTTATTCTTGCCAGAAAATCTGCATTGATTCCTATATGTAGAGACCAAATTGATTCAGGTTGATTTCTGCATTTCAGGTTTTCAAACCTGACTGTTGTTTTACTAGCTATATAGCCATGTTATGCATAAATGTATGCAGTGTTAATTCAATACAAAGACATTACAACCTTGCATCAGTGGCCAAACTGCATGACCAGTAATATCTTATTCATACTGCTTGTTGACATGTTCCACAAGCAAATCAGCTAGAAGTCATTCACTGGTTGTGATATAAACTCAAAACCATGAAGTCAATTTAGCTCAGCTAGCCAAATTCAGCTATGACCAACTGACAGCTGATCAACACAAGAAATGATTTTTAATCTAACATAAATTATCAGTTAATTGAATTTAACTTTAAATGAAGTTATTGGAACTTCATGCTGACAAATATTAATAAAAGGAATAGTAATTCAACTATTTAAACCCCCTATTCCATCTTAGATGAACTGTTCCACTAATATATTTCTTTTTACTTTCTGTATTCTATGTTAGGCAAATAAAGCCTTTAATAAGGTTACTAGCCTTTTGCAATTTTACTATATTTACTTTTATTCACCTGAGAAGAACTTTTTAAAGAAAAATAATATTACAGTCATGGAAATTCTGCTGAAACCACAATTTTTCTTTTCTTTTCTGGTTAGTAGTATGGCCGGCAAAGAATGGCTACACTGGAGGAAGATCTTTACAAATTTCCTTTCATCTCTACCAGGCTTAGACGAGTCAATGAAGCTGGCCATCTTATGTAACTTGTGTTGTGGTATATTATTAGGTTATAATTTCTTAAGACAACATTATTCCATTTCCATCTCATTTTGAGGACCCTTAACTGAACTGTGTGTGGTCTTATTCCTATAGGTATTCAAATTCCTTTCTTGTTTACCAACCTCTCACCCAACTGTAAGCCCATGGCTATAAAATCCTGGTGCATTTCCAGAAGACATTCGGACACGTTTTATGCTTGACTGTCATTGTGAGTACACATGCGCACAAATGAGAGATGCTGGTAGTTACAAAATTTTTAAAATAATTTTTTTTCTTGCAATATTATATATATATGCTTTATCATTGGTATTAAGCACTCTTTCTGTAAGGCCTGGTAATGTGCATTTCTGGTTTGGTTACTGAGATTATACTTGTAGCTGTGTGAGAGGCTCGGATTGCTTAGCAAAGCTATGAACCTAATACAAAATATGCAAGTGTGAAGAGTTGGGAGAAGTCACAAATCTAACTTTGCTAATACAGAGAATGCGAGCATGAAAAATCGGGAACATTCATGATTGGCTATCATATTTTACCGCAGGGATTTTTTGCATGTACCGGATATGATGCTTGAAGCCCCTGTGCAGAAAATGACTTTACATTGTGTTTTGCTTTCTTAGTGTTGACATCTGGCTGACATGTAGTGTTAATAAGAAAGAGATCCAAATGTGGCAAACAATAACACTCATAAAAACATTTAAAATTCTGGCCTTAGCAAGCTTCCAATAACTTGATTTTTAGGCTAGAAAAGATAAGCATAAACTTACAATGAAACTGACAGATGTGCAAGAAAGTTGGCAAAGACTGAAATTTTTTATATTTTTACAAGTGTTTTAATTATCAGTCTCTCTCTCTCTATTTATATATATATATATATATATATATATATATATATATATATAGGAAGCAACCTTTTTTTTCCCAGCATGTTGCTTTGAATATGACAGACAAGGAAAATTTGATTCATTTTTTATTTAATTTTTCTGTTTGGGGATTGTGAGTGAGTACAAAAATTGTCCATATTGTCTAATGTCCCAAGTGCCCACTTCTTTAGCCATTTTCAAGAGGGAAAGGGTTTAATTGTTGTTAATTTCTTTTCATACTTGTCTGTTTAAGAAGTATTTTTGTGCTATTTTGTAGCCAGAATACTCTCCAATGAAATCATGTTACAGGAATTCATATTGAATATCAACAGCCAGATTTTCTGAACTTTTACATCCTGAAAATTAGTTATCTTAAATTATGAGCAATACCCTTCAAGGTGTATGCATATATATGAAAAAAAAATTTCTTGGCTAATGTGTTTTATTTTCTGATAGACTTTATCAATGCAAATGCAAGAATTTTATTTTGTAACATATAGATATATATATACTTTTTCTTACATATTGCTTTAAGTATTTACACCATTTACATTGTTTGGACTGTTGTTCTCATCTTTGTTTCCATTTTCACAATGTTTCGGCCACTGTAGGCTTCAATCTTCTTCAGGTGACTAGAATTTCAAACAAGGCCCTCTTTTGTTTATTAAGGTAGATTGGTCTAGTTCCATGAGTCATGCCTCTTCCAGATGTTTCAGTATCAGTTACCTTGGTTTAACTCTACCCTATAATTTTTTTGTTCATCTCTCCTAGTATTAAACTCATAACTCTTTTGGTCAAGCCACGAGATTCAACCAACACTTTTATCCACTGAGCCATGCGTTGGAGTGTACAACAGACGAAATGTTGTGTTTATAGCACCGAAAATGGGGAGAAAAGTTTGAACAATGTAAATAGTGTAAATAATTACAATACTTCATCTCAAAAATATAGACAAATACTTTAAATATGATATAAATAGACTTTAAATCAGAATGTACAGAGTCTGTGAACTGCTACAATATTGTAAAACAAAGACTTAATTTTTCTTTTAAACTCTATATATATATATATATATATATATATATATATATATATATATGTCAAACATGTTTGGTCAAATAATGTTGACAGGTTCTGTCTTAATTTTCAAATAGTCAGTATTAAAAGTATTATCTTCATGATAAAGGAAAAAAAAATGCTTACTTTAAAGCTGCAGCTAAAATTATTAAAATGTTCTTGTTAAAGATTTTGCTAGGAATTTCAAAATTTGTTTGAGGCATAAATTTCATTTTAAATCATTTGATGTTGCCAGCTATATATGCAAATAAAAGGAATATTAATTTGGGATTAAATATCAATGTAATTTGTTGATATTCTGCCCAATTTCTTATTAATAAATATTAATTTTATTTATTTATTTATTTAAAATTACAAATATTTTCTGGTCATTATAATAGGTTAAAATATTGTGAGTATTAGCCAGAATACCTGCTAGGTGGTGTTCTATTCAGAACTATATAAGAAAGGCACATAAACACTTACTATTGTTGCTCTACAGTGTAGTGACAAGACAAAACTTGTTTCTGCTAGGCGAGATTTCTTTTTGCCTTGCAAACCAACTACTTGATATAAAAGAAACAAGAAACACACATCACATCACACATAAATTTTTAATAGCAAAGTCTATAAACATTTTTCAGCTATGTACACACAAATATTTTTCTCTTGCCTTGAATTATTTCATTCTTTATAAAAATATATATGTTCAAGTGCTCCTGAGAATGCTGAATTCATTTATTTTGAAAGTTTTTCACTCCATTTGTAACAACTAGTAACTCCTTCCACTACAAAATGTTGGACAACAGTAGCCTTGTCCATTATTAATTTGCAGTCCCACATTGCCACAGTATAATTTATATTGTTTCAAACTTTAGTACATCAGTATATAAAGTACTGTATTAGAAGTAGATTCACTAACAATATATCTAGAAATTTTAATATTAATCCATTACCTAGAAGCTATAGACATTTCTGTCATTGGTTAATAGAGTTATCTTTATGTCAATTTTATGACAAATACATTTACAATTTAATCATAATTGTACTTCTGGGTACTCAGTTTGGAATTATCAGTTATGTCTTTAATATGTTAGCTTTAAAACAATGATGAATATTTTTGTTTCATTATGTGTTTAAGCACCTATGTACCTAATGCTATAGTTAAACAAATATTTCATCAATCCAGAATTTAATATAGCATTTGGTTTATCCCCATTCATTTATACCAACTTATCTTGTGAACAATGTTACCATATAAAGAATGAACATAAACCTGCTTGTAGGTTATCAATATTTCATTAACAAGCATTATCATTGGTTTCATTCATATTCCAATATATTTATTCACATCCCATATTCTTCAGGTAGTGGCAACAATGTCTCTCCACAGCTTCCCAGTGCATTCAGCAATATTTGATCCTTTATCTTTTTGATATTTATTTTCTACCATCTTGTCAATTTGGTTTCTTCATGTTTTCCTTTGCTTCTCTTTTAGTGGAGGCTATCTTATGACAACGTCCATTCCTACCATAGGTATATATAGGTTTTACGTAATGATTTTTTTTTTTAATCATATCACCCCGAGCAAGGCGGTAACGCCACTGATGTGCAGGGGGCTACATAATAGTGAAAAGATTGGAAAAGAGAAAGCCAGAAACCACATCCTAAACAGGGAACAAGGGATGAGTCTCTTAACCTGTTCAATAGACGTGGGTGGAGTGTGAACCGGGCGATAGATAGATCTATCTACTCCAATTGAAAAAAAACAAAAAAACAAAGTGAGAAGATTGGAAAAGAGAAAGCCGGAAACCACATCCTAAACAGGGAACAAGGGATGAGCCTCTTAACCTGTTTAAAAAATATACAAAGCATTAATAAATACAACACACACACAGAAGGATAGAGTGAAAGTTGGAGGTTCAAGAGGTCAAATAGAGATGTCCTGATGCATATGAGAGAAAGAGACTTGGCAAGTATATATATAGTCATTCGCAGACAGATCTGGTTCACTGTATCACAGCTCATCAGTACAGTTAGACATTCAATTGCTTTTACCCAGGATTGAAACCCAACAGAATTGGCGTCAGTCGGCGATTCTACCTCTGGGCTATGGGCGCTCGGCAGAAGGAGCCAAACTTTTAGTGTGTCATATACCATGTAAACCTACGCCAATAGTTAGAGTGTTCTAATTCATTACTGAATGAGCGATGTGTAGATACTAGAGTAGCTACTGTTTTTTCAAAGTTTACCATTCTTCCATAGTGTTCAGTCAGAGTGTAAAAGGGTGACACAATTTCTAGATATCATGCTACACAGCAGTGACAGCAACTTAAAACTTATTGATCACTGAAAATCAGCAAAGAAAAATGATCTAATAAATTTCTATTTCGATCATGACAACAATATGGAATCTGGAATAATCATCGGATTCTACTTAAGAGCATCCAGAATTTGCAGCATTCAGTATTTATATAAATAGAAATACATTGAAAACACTTTCAAGACCCTCCAAAACCTTATTTCATATTCAATGAAAAAAAAGACTCATAAAATATACCAAAATAGAAAAGTGGCTCTTTTTGAGAAATCCAATGAATAAAAAAAAACAAAAAAACAAAATATATATTGTTCTATCTCCTATCACAACTACAACTGAAAAGAATTTATCAAAACTCAACGTAAAATTTGTTATAACTGCATCTAAAACAATAAAAGATTCAATCAATACAAAACAAAAAGCAAACTAAAACTTGAAGAAGGCATTTACTTTATCACCAGGAAGAATTGCCAGAAAGAATATATTGGAGAAACCTCAAGAAGTCTGAATAAAAGATTATGTGAATACAAAAAGAACATTTTAAAAAACAATACATTAAATGCATTAGTTGCTCACCATAACGAGATTAACCAGTATTTTCAGATAAAAAATGCTAATCTAATTAAAAGAGAAAACAAATTCACTAAGTTGAAAATGTTTAGAAGATGCTTTAATCGTTAAATAAATTTACATCTAGGTTCTTACATCTCACCATTTTTGGCAAATCTTCTGTTTTCACAATATCAGATATTTAATAAAGATGATTGAAATAAAAGCAAAGAAAAAGTATCTAAATGAAATTAGCTAGATTATATATCCAAAACAAAAAAAAATCTAGTAGAAAGAAGTAGGTATTGAATACATCTATGCAGGATTGTGCAGGTGGTGCACGTGTTGTATTTTGATTCTGAATATGTTACAATGACCATAACATTGGAGAATAGATGTTTGATTCAGCAATCCTGATTGAGGTTGATTTTCTATCTCATTAGATTCATATCTAAAGATTTGCTTCAAAAGTGCCACTTCACTTCTCATTAATTTGCAATTAGTGACCTTATATCCTTGTTAAGAGCAGCTCTTCTTTATGATTCACTTGAGTCTGGTATTCGTATCCTGATCAGGATGGTTTCTAGTTGGTTGATCAAAATATGACTTCATGATTCTGAATATACATATATTATTAGAGACAGTGAAATTTTGGTTTCCTTGTTAGTATTTATTTTTCCATCACTACACTCTTACCTTTAATATGACCTGTGAGTGTTAAATTATTCAAAAATGTTTGTGATTAGAAACAATTCCTTTGTAGTTCCTATTCTTCTTAAAACTTTCTCATATAATCTGTCTTCAGAACAGTAAACATAAGAAATGATTTTCTTTAATGTTCCAGGTTTACTATCTTTTATTTTACAAACAGAACTGTACCATTATTTTTTTTATCAATAGTTACATAAAATTGGTTTGCAATTTTAAATATGTTAAAGATGTTTTCCAACATATACTCTGCTAAATGCAATGTAGTGATTTAATTTCATTTGATGTACCTAAAAAATAACCAATCTTTAAGCTAGTTAGATAAGATTGAAAATAGGAAGGTAGAAAATTCAATAGTTACTTTTGTAGGACTTGTAATTTGGTGCTTATTCGCTTCCTCATGAAAATGAACTGTGACAAGTCTAAAGAGGGAAACCTTCATAATTAATTGTGGATATGGACAAAAAGTGTCCAGTTTCCCCAGGTCAGTTGTTAGGAAGGTGGATGCCTCAGGAATCAGAGATTGATTCTGATTAACGTATAAATTGTAATGAGGAAGAAAAAAAAACGTCAAACACCTTAGCATTTCTTCCTATTTCTATCACATACCCTTAATCTGCTATGAGGGAATGCACTACAGAGTAGTAGCAAAAATATCTGAATAATTCAAATCTTAGTTTTTTAAAAAACTATTTGCATGAAAATGTTTTTTATTCATTTGTAATGTATTCAAATCTCTTGTACATTTTCATATTTTAACTAATGTATGTAAAAAGCTGAGTAAAACATCAAGGATGAAAGTGACATTCAATTGTCTTTTACTAATGCTAATAATTTTAATTTAATGAAGACTGGAGAGTCTAAAAACAGGAAATTAAAGATTACTGAAGAGGCAAATGATTTATATAAATATACAAACAAACATATGAAAATATTACCAATTTTTAAAAAAAGGCCTCAGTCAATATGCAAAAATTATATATATATATATATATATATATATATATATATAAAATGCTTCATTAAAATATACATGCACAAAAAAGCAAGCAATGATTTGATTTTATTATCAAATGGAAACCTCCCAACCAATGTAAGTGGATAAGTGAAGCAGAAGTAAATATCCTTGGTCAAGAAGCTGTTTCCATTAGTCTCATGGTGGTGTTCTTACTGTTAGTGATGGAAGAAAGTTATCATCATCAACATCATCTTTAGGTTGCTTTGTTATGATCAACATCATGACTTGTGTGTAAATGATAGGGAAAGCAATGGACAGTAACACCGTTCATGTCTCATCAAACATAAGTCATTGACAATATTTCTATGTTCTTCTTCAATAATGCCTTGTTGAGAATCTCATTCATTCATTGACAATTGTATTGATTGAATCATTCAGTTTCCAAAGGGAACAAGTTGGGGTACTTGGAAAGTCAATGATTCAATTCAATCTGTCATCTTATTATATCACTCACTTCACTAGCTAACACTTTTTTTAACACTACTATAACAATCTTTGATCGTTTTTTTTTCTTTCTTTTCTTACACTTATGTTTTTTCGTAGCACGTGGACAATATGCACTTTTTAATTTTTTTAGGGTGGGGGAGATATAACATGTTTAGATTTTTTTAACGTATGAATTATCGTTAAGATTTGTTGACCACTAGCGGCAGGTGACTAGCCGAACAAAAATTATTAGCTAAAAAAAAAAAAAAAAAAAAAAATCAGTTTCTGTCAAACTACAAACAAATCTCAATATTTTTTTCTTTTTCTTTATATACCAGCGATTGGTATGAATGTCACAATAATATACACAATAATTTAAGTAAGATTTTAAAAGTAAAATAAAAGAAAGAAACGAAAATGATTATCGACCTGCAGCTCAAAGATATTTTTTACAGGGAAGTTTACAATTTTACAAATGAAAAAGTTGTGTCAAGTTGTAATTAAATTAAATTAACACTAAACAGTAACGAGTAAAACTTACTTGAAAAGACGTTATTGAAGAGACAAAAAAATGAAGTTAAAAAGAAAGTAAAAAAAAAAAAAAAAAAGGAAGCGTAGTCCTGTGGATTCGGAGCATAAAAAAAGAAATGGAAGCGGAATCTTGTAATGAAAAGTGACACCACCCATACAACAACACTACAACTACTATTAAAAAGAAATACATTAGTTTCAATAAGTTGTAGCAGCTATAACACAGTGGAATAATTATCAACAGTATTTCGGCAGAAGACAGACAACAACAACAACAAGCAGCACATGTCTGGATGGTTGCATGCAGTAAGAAACATTAAAGTTTGGACAGCAGTTGTTAACGCCAACATTGCAAATAGAGTTTTAGTACTCTGCTAGACAGTGACCCATTCTAGCTTAAAAAACAAAAACAAAACAACACTAAACAAAACCAAACCAAAAAAAAAGAAGAAAAGATGACTTCCTAGAGAACGGAGGAATACTAATAATAATAATAAAAAAACGGTAAGTGGAGATACTGCTGGTTATAACCTGTTTAGTGTTTATTTCTACTCAAAATGACACTAAGGTAATGCGTGTTGTGTGGTATCTGGATAAGGTAATGAATTAAAAAAATATTTTTATCTCAACACTCAATAACAGGTATTTAATTTTTAAATTATTTTTTTCTTCTCTAATTCCTGAATTTATACGAGTGCACATGTTAAGTGAAATTGCGTATGTATGCTATTTTTTAAGTATATGCACGATCTGTTATCTTTTCAAATCAATTTAACTGAAACATATTTTACTTTACTAACAAAAAAATAAAAATGGAATTTTTACTTTTCCAACAAGCACACCAATTAAAAATGTTTTGTACACACTGAATTACGGTTACACAACTAAATCAGCTTAAAAAATAAAAATATGACCACTACTGGACATAACGTCTGTTTTTTTTTTGTTTTTTTTAAATCAATGGATTATTTTTTTATTCATCATAGATATATTTTTTTAAATTTTTATCTCTATCCAATCTAAAATCTTGGTTGTTTGGAAGAGTATGAATTACCTTAATTTTCTTTTTCGTTTAGGTTTTACTTTTTTAAGACATTTTTCGCACCTTAGTTTGAGAAATTAAAATATATTCCTCCGACCTTTAATACACACTTCTTGGAATATTCTTTTTTTTTTTCTCTCGTTAGAAAGAAAGAAAAAACAAAGAAACAAACAAACAATTACTTTTTAGGGTTTTTTTTTATAGTTGCAAATTACTTCTCTAGTTCTCTAAAAACATTTGCCACGCATGTTACAAACAACCTTGGAAATTTTTGTCCTTTGATATGTATTATTTATTTATTTATGATCTTTTTAAAACACTAAAAAACAATATCCCAAAGTTTTCAGTTTTTCTACTACTAACCATTCAGCTAATCTAGTCTCTCCACACTCCGCAGAGATTTGTGCGTAGGTTGTTCCATGTTTGCTATTGTTCCATTATATTTTTAGGCTTTAGCTGAGCTGTTAGCATGACTCTTCCTAGTTCTACTGATTCAATTGACTAACGGCGAAGAGGGCTTTTCCGAAAAACACGGAAATAATCTTTATTGCCACTGTTAAAAGAAGACCAAAAACATCAACCTGCGGTGAAGATGTTATTTTTCTTTTCATATTCGTTAAGTCAAAAATAGAAACTGGAAAAATCTCATGTTTAGCTGGTCTCATATTACAGAAGAACAGAGTTAAAAAAAAAAAACAACTTTTTTTTTACGTTTACGATATATTTGAGATGAAAAAACTAAAAATTATTTTAATTGAAAATACAAAACGAAATGTTTTTTGTTTTTCAGTGAGAAAATAAAAAATGATCTCTTTTTGTACTTTTCTGATTAAGTTTTTCGAAACTTGCATTTGCATGTTTAAGCATCAGGTTGTTGATTTGAGTGCTGCTCTCATGAATACTTTTCTTTTTTAAATGCATTCAACAAAAGCCGAAACAATTTTTCTAAAACGATTTTTTCACCTTTATTGACGGAGCGTTTTTAATGTTCAAAAAAAAAAAACTTAGCAAACAAAAGACATTATTCTAATAATGAACCATCAATCTAACATTATGATTTAAAAATCGGACCGATTTTCAATGGAATAAGTTGTCTTAAATATCTTTTTAGAATTTTTAAAAGGTGGTAGAAAATTTAAAAAAAAAATGCTACTTTGTAAATCTACTTTCATGAGAGCACTTGATGGGCATTGAAAATATTTTTTTTATCGTGATCGTGTATCTGGAACTTTTTCTTCAAGTTTTCTGTTTTTAAACTTGTTACATGAAGTTTGATTTCAGAATTTCCAAGTTTTGTTATTCAACAAAAACTAAAAAGTAGTTTCTTTTAAAACCACTATTAAACGTGACATTAAAAAACATTTGCAAGGGTTTCTTTCAATTTTTACATGCACAATGGTTTTTGAATTTTTTCGTGTATGTGTACGCGTGGTAATTATGATCATCAGCTTTCAGAAATAACTTTTCTAAAATTAATAATAACATTTCTTTATCCCGTAGGTACTTCTTTTAGGCTTTCCGAAATATTCGAAATTCAAAAATACTGACTGAAATTTACGATTTTGAAAATATTGTCAAATTAAAAAAAAACAAAACTACAATTCCTGAAATGAACTGCAAAGAAAATCACCTAGTTTATTAATTCATGTTTACTTTTTTACTGAAAGATAAAGAAACTATATGAGTGTTTGTTTGTTACTGAGTTTTACAACTGTGTTGGTAGAGAATATTTAGTGTTTCAAAAGTTTACTGTTTAGTGTTTACTCTTTTAGTGTTACTCTTAAATTTTTACAATGAATATTACAATAAAAATAAGCAAAAAACAAAACAAAAGACAAAGCCTTTTCTTATGTCAGATTATCAGATAACGAAAGCTTTTCTTTAGTTTAGTAACACATTTTTTTGTGACAAAAAAAAAAAAGCTACCTGACCATTTTGAGAACCATACATTTTGGAATGTGCGAATTGATGATCAAACATTTATTTTTTCTCTCACATTTCACTTCAGTTTAATGGATATATTTTTTTATTTTTGGTACACTTACATTTTTTATTCTATTTAGTATTATTGTTAGTTTATCTCTCTTATGTACACAGTTTTTCTTTTGTTTTTTTTTGTTCATTTCGTATTCATTATCAATAACTTGTAGGTATGTAGAGCACAGTATTGTTCTTTTTTTAATACAATCTTTTTGATGCAATTAATTTTCTAATTAAATATTTTGTTTTAGTGCTTGTGAATGTCAATGGTAAAAAAAATAACATTTAAAACAATATTTTGGTTTCGTGAATATAACACTTCTAAAAACTACATTTTGTAATGAGCGCCGTGCTACAGAGTTGGTTAACAGTAACACTAACAGTAACACACCTGTTGTGAAAGTGGATTTAATATCACATTACAGCTTTATGACAGAATGAATGTAGATTATTGTAGATTCTAAAGGTAGACAAACATTCGCGATTTGAAAGATTGTCACAACTTTTTTACTTCCACTGTAATAAGCTAAGAAAATATTTATTTAATTTTTTTTTAACGTATATTTTACAAGTGGAAACTTATTAATACGATTTATAAAACTACGGCATATTCAACGTATTTTTTTTTTTTTTTTTTGTCAAACACACAATAATTTGGTGGTGGCATAGAATTGGTTGTTTCTTTTACTTTAAAGATGATTTCAATAAAATCAGGCATTTTTTTTAAAATCCTCCATTAAATTATTATTTGCTTAAATTATAAAAATTGGATTGGAGTTTGTCATTGTGTACTAAAAAACAGGGTTTAAGTTAACTGTAGTTTTTTTTTGGCATATTCGCCCACGTCCTGAAAGGATGGTTCATTAAAGAAATTTTTTTTTTCAACACACATTGTGAAAGAAGTGAAAAATAATTACAAAGTTTGAAATTAAATTAACATTTTTTAATTTACATTATTTTATTACACTAAGTTACAATTTGAGCTGTGACTAAATTGCTACCATTTGACACTTGATAGGACATATCGAAGACGAGGGGAAAATAGCAAGTAGCCTAACACCAAGCTTGTGCAAATGAATAGCATGGAATACTCAGTAACACGAACAAGGAGTGGAATAGATAGTAAAATAAAAATTGCTAATAGTTACAAAGGATAGGAAGTTGTGGAGAGCCATTATCACTCACACCTTGACAGGACATGGCTCATAAAAGAAAAATCCTTATTTATTAGCAGAGATGTTATACTTTCCCTCCCACAACAAATGCCTGAAACAGCCGAAAAGTATTGAATTGAACAGGAATTTCTACTTATCCTCAAGGCCGAGGCAAGGTCTCGTGCCCCCACTTCACAATATCTCAATTTTCATAAGGTAGTAAAAAACAAATTTTATTATAACCTTATGGGTTATTATTATGATTATTAGATATAAGGGACCATATGCAATATATTGGTGAACAATTCAACTAGAAAAATTGAAAGTATGTAATTGAATACACAACGTATGCATCACTAAATACACTCTCACTCAGACATGTCATAACACTTAGGTGACATTTAGTGATTTTAAACAAATAAACAATGTTTTTTGTGGCAATTTGTAATGTAACAAACTTGAGATTTTGCTTGTTGAATAATTTTAATTAACACGTTCAACATGGATATCATAAAAATAGTAAATTTTATTTTATTTTTTTAAAGACTTAGTGAATTTGTTTTGCTCATGCTATGTAGGTAGAAAAAAAGTGCAAGGTCCCCAATCTTGCATGCCACCTCCCTTCCGACCAGAGTGGGGGTTTGAAGGTAGTACTTGCCGACCCTGATGCCGATTATAATGTTTTATTTATTGATTAAGCAAAATAAGAGATTTAACAAGAATAAAAATAAAAAAAAATGACACACAACAAATTATAACAATGAACTGAGCTATCATTCTTCCAGTATATCACACCAAACTTCAACACACTTTTTTTTCTTCTTTGCTTGTTAAGTCAAGAAGTTTTAGCTTTTTACTTGAAAAGATTATCTGTTTGACATGTCCCAACAGCTCACATCATTACTTGTACTTTCAAATCTTCATTAAGAAAAAACTTATGAATTATTTAATTCTGCAACTGACTGATGGTATCTGAAATCATAGATAAATGAGGAAACACTGTATTTAAAACTGACAGGTATACTTTATTTAACCATTTTCTAGTTTGCATTCCAAGTTCAGTTTGTTTACTTTTATTAGCAATTAAACTTGTCTCCATCTTCAAATGAGGAAAATCAAAAACAGGCTGAAAACTCAGTGATCAGAAATCTGCCCTAAAAACAAAACAAACCCATTGCTGCACTAATGTCTGGAATCATATAAACCCCTTCCAAAAAACAAACCCCATGTATCACATATTGCATGGCAAGTAAATATATATATATATTTTTTAAATGTACTAGTTCGGTTCCTATCACTTTGTTGATGGCAAAATGATCAAATTTAAAAAATTAATTGTCTATTTAAAATACCATATATATTGGAAAATATATTCTGTTTAAATACAGAAGTAATTTATTTGAGCCAACATTTATGATATATGCTTGATATATGTCATTTTGTTGATGATCAAATTTAAAATACCTATTAAAAATATTACATTTATGAAAAAATTACCCCATACCCCTGAACCTGTTGGTTTTTTAAAAGCAGTTCATGATACAAAATGAGGTAACAATATCATAAATTTTTACTGTTAATTTCTCATTTTAATTTGTAGTTGCAATAAAAGTATTACTCCCTTTATACAATATTTACTTCGATCAAATGCAATAAGAAATTAATAAATGGAAAGATTTTCAGAATTTGTAAAAAAAAAAAAAAAAAAAAAAAAATGTAGTCCCTGACACACAGAACAACAACAAAACTTTTAATATATTAAGATTGTTAATATTGAAAAAAAAATTATTAGTTTTAACAATTCATATATTGATTCCACAAATAGCACTTAATTTGCCCAAATGAGAAGACATTCATAAACATAGTTAATTACTCTGAATTTATTAAATATTATAAATTTTAAAGATGAAGCCCACTCCCCTCCAAAAGGAAAGGAGACAGCAATTGTCTGCTTAGGGAGATTCATATTGAAATAACAAAACATAGATGTGAAGTAGGGAGTTCAATTATGTTTATTAAATTGGCATTTTGCCAAACATAACCAAAATCCCCACAATTTAAGATTATCAGAAGGTTGAAAAGATAAAACTGTTTTGTTTGTATAAATAAATGAAAACATCAAACTGTATGTATGAAATTATTAATTGTGAAAATGTTCTAAGAGAAATAATAGTAAGGAGTTTAAAGAGTTTGTTAAGCAAAGTGTGATTTGTACAGATAAGGATAAGATGTGATGTATCAACAGAGTAGTAGTAATTTCTTGTTCCTCTCTTTCTTTTTGTGTATAGGGAGTAGCTGAAGGGGAAGGAAGAGAAATAAAGAAAGCAGCATGAGAGAAAAGTGAGAATATGGGTCCCTGGGACAGTTATGCTGGTCAACAATTTCTGTCACATTGGGCTGGGTTGATGGGTTGAACACTCTTTGCTTCCTTCTACCTCTTAACTGACAGACCAAAAAAAAAAAAAAACATGAAGTAGGCTGACTTTGTCACATGGTTGGCTCCAAACATAAACCCATTTTTGGGGAGGGAAGAAATATGACACAGGTCATTAAAAGTTCAATTTGTTGCTTTTCATAAATTGCTCTCTTTTCATTGGTTAATTAATATTTTCACACTTGATCGCAAAATTTTCCTTAGCACAGAGGCAATCTTTTTTCTATTGGTTAAAAAAAAGATTTTCACAGTGACTTGCGAATTTGAAAATAGTGAAGAAAAGGTAATTTTTATTTCATATTCACCACAGATGCATCTCTTTTCTACAATTTCATTTTTATAGGTAATTTTTTCAAGATAATAATTGTATTTTTTATTATACATACTTATTTCTTCCTCACATTTATTTCTAAATACATAATGGTGGCAACCCAACACACATCTATTTATTTGGCACTCCATGCTTTCGGCCTTGTGTCATTTGCTTAGAAAATCAACATCTACTTATTTATTGACCATCAAGTCATATGACACAATTTTCCAGCCATACAGATTGCTTTACAATGACACACCCACATAGCCTCTTCAGCTATCAAGTAGTTGCCAAACAGCTGGGATATTTGTTTATAAAAAAGTTCTAATGTAGTGTAGTGAATTGTATAAATATATATAGCGTTATGCATATTTTAAATTTAAACATTATAAATGCTTATTTTTCAAACACATAATAGTTGAATAAAATATGCAAGTGTTTGTTTATAATTGATTGATATAAGAATATGTCAAAAACAAATAATGAATTTTCTCCTAAAAATGCTATAAAATCAGAAAAAAAAGCCCTAGCTCAAGAACTTCTTGTTTAATTTTAATTGAATTTGGCACTGCACTCAGCAGGGATTTAAGGTACAATATCTTTTAAAATTGTGTATTATTATTCACACATATTATAACTGAAATATAATATGCAAGTGTTTGTTTATATATAGGGCAGAAAAATGGCTCTAGCTCAAAACACCTTGTATAATTTTAATGAAATTTGTCACTGTACTTAGCAGGGGTCCAAAGTACAATATGCTCCTAAATTGGTTAAGATGTTATATATTGTTTTAACTGTATCGCAAGAACAAACATACATCGGTACGTATAAGATTAGCGTTTTAGTATTATATAGATAAAATATTTCATGATCTCAACAGATATGTTTTGTTTCTTTACCTTATAAGAGAAATTTCTTCCATGAAATATCCTTTGAATACAAAATTAATTATTAATCTTAAATGGTTTACTGTTCCACTGCACTTCATAGTTAACACATTGCATGAAAATTTTGGAGTAATAGCATAAAGCAGGTGCAGTCTTTTTCAAAATATTAAGTATATTTTTTTATTATACATACTTGTTACTTCCTTGCTTTTATTTCAAAATATGACAATGACAACAAATAAACATGCATCTATTTATTTACCATCAAGTCATGTGACATAACCCCTTCAGCCTACAGCCACATCACATTGAAAAACAGGTTTCTATACAATCACTGAAGTTAAGCAATGTTGAGTCTGGTCAGTACCTAAATAGTTGACCAGTGCTGTAAGCTTAGATGTGTATCTGGTGTAATGGATAATGACTGGGAATTCTTAATCAGAGAGCCAGGTTCCAATTCCAGTTGGGTATGTTATATTCACTTATGTGTAAATAATCTTAGGAAAAGTATAAACTGACATTCTTCTCCACCCCAGCTATGGGTTAATTAGTAAAACGTGTATCACTAAACCATTAGTACCTCAAAAAAAGAGAAAAAAAAGTTGTGTACAAAAATGTTTAGATTTCAGCATTAGATAAACTCATAGAAGTTTATATACTGCTAAGCAAAAAAACAAAACAAAAAAACAACAACCAAAAATCATAACCTCTTCACCTTTCAAGTAGTTATTTAAAAAAAAAGTTCTTATGTAGTAAATTGTATAAATATATGTTGTGTTATGCATATTTAAATTTATTTAATAATGTTGTGATAGTGTTTATTATTTTTCACATAATAGTTGAATATAATATGCAATTGTTTATATATAAAGTTTAATATATGTGTATCACAAACAAATACTGGATCTCCGATTAAAAACGACCTAAAAGCAGAAAAACAACCCTAGCTCAAGAATCCATTGTCTAATTTTAATGAAATTCGGCACTGCACTTGCAGGATTTCAAGGTACAATATGCTCCTAAATTGGTTGAGATATAATGTCTCACTTAAGGTGTATCTCAGGAACATACATACATACATATAAGATTAGAGTTTTAGTATTATATAAATATTATATACAGAAGAAAATTTCAACTAAACTTTTCAAAAAGTTATCTTGAACAGTTTACCAATTACAATTGCATGCCAATGCGTGACCAAATATGACCACTTTTTACACCAATTTATTTTTCTTCAAGTGACTTTTGAGTCCTACAAAAGATTTGCATTTTAACACACATGTGGATCTACTTAAATAGTGAGTCCACTTGACAATTTACACATTGTTGAACATTGTGACTATATACAGTATTGTGGTTTGCATGGTGTCAGCTATGCTTAATAAAACCAGATTTAAATAAGCAGTGCCTATCACAGATCTCACAATTAAATATTTCCTTAATTTCAACAATCTCTCCTTTTCTTAAAGCCAATTTTATTTCAGAATCTCAAATTCATCTCCTCTCAAAATCCTTCACAACATTGACAACAATGTTTCATTTATGATTTCTTTCACTCACAAATTGTTCCTGGATGTTTAAGTCTATCTGTCATCTTAAAAATGATATAAAGACATTATCAGGGAATTATTTTAATATAGAAATAAACTGCATTTATTTACCAGCTGTTTATGTAACCCATGACCTCAGGATTTATTAAAAAAGACTGTAAAACATGATCACACAGCAAATACTAAAAGCATGCCTAGAAATATGCTGCAAATTATTTCACTACTGAAATTCATTGTAATCAATTTATTTGCTAGTTGTTTATATAAGTCCATTATATCGTACGAACAAGCATGACAGAATTTTTATTTGTTTTAATGATCATACCCAGCAGCAAATTATGGAAGTGAACATTTAATAAAAAAGTGTATTGCAAATTAATTATGTACAAACTCTTTGTGTAAGCCATAATATTACAAGTAGGATTGATAAACAAATATAAAAGTTCCATTACTGACAGAGGAATAATACTTTTTAATGAAAGGATGACAAACTGAATTTTGATAGCAGTGAGTGATGAGACATAGTTACAATTGTATTTTAGAACCAACTGCATTAGAATTCAGTATATGTAGGCAAGGTTTGAGATTTATTTTACCATTTCCCACTGACTCTACTGCTACTCTTTCACACTGCTGCTTAGTTTTAGTTAAATATTCCTGATGGAGGGAAGGAATATTGAATACGTTTCATTTCCCAATCTGCATGCTGTCATATTTGTGTTAAAGATCAAGAAAACCTGATTATTACTGGTCAATACTTACTGACAGAGTAGAACTATTAGCTTCATAATATACAGTGTGCGATGGGTAAATTGTGCCATATTTTATGTTTTTAATTTCACACTGCACAGTATAGTTGGGTCAGTGAAAAAAAGAGCACCATAATACAATTCACTCTGCCAGAAATTTGGAAACATTATGTTGTACTGCTTATCATGCATGCTTGAAGTTCCAATACAAACATTTCAAAGTGTTTGGGTGTCAATCTGAGGATAGTGCAGAAAATTTGGAAAGAATTGGACGAATCTGATAGTGATTATGAAGGTACGGCAGCTCGAAAAACTTACTCTGATTGTTCTGATAAGAAAAGAACTCCTGAATTTGTTGATGAGGGCCTCAAACTCAGCACAGAGGCCTACATCAAGTGCCTTGTAGGAGATAGTGCTGTCCTGGGCCAAGAGGGTGACTGATGGATGACCCTATGTCTGGCAACAAGACTCTGCCCCATGCCACACTAGCAAGAGAACCCAGTCAGAGCTGTCAGACAATTTCTGCAACCACATCATCCCGGAGGCCACTTAACTCCCCAGATTGTAACCCCTCTGATTATTATGTGGAGCACAATTCAGTGAGAAAACAATAAAACTCCTTGTAACACTGAAGATAGGGATTATGGAAACATTCACCAATTTAAACAAAGCCGACTGTTCAGAAGAGTTGCAAAAGATTCTGAAGTTGTTTGTATGCCATGGTTGAAGCCAATGGCAATTTTATTGAATAAATTTACTTGTTAGAATTTCAAGACATTTTTGTGTAATTTTGGTTTTGGTGAATATTTCTTTTAAAATGGTATGTCAGTATTATTTTCACTTTTGCATAATTTAGACGACAATTTATCCATCGCAACCTGTAAATGATTTTACAACAGTAATCTATTTAAAAAAAAAAAAAAAGAAAAGCAAACTAATTTTAATTTATTATAACACATGCATTTATTAAGTTTCTGTAAAGATTTTCCCATGTAATCATAATCTTTTATCTTCATTCTGAATGATGATATAGAAACACTTGAGAGTAAAAATGAAAACCTGAAAAGTTTTTATATTGTTCTTCAGAATACAATATGAGAAAAAGCACACAGTTATAATTAATTAATAAGTATTAATCTGGCACAAGTATAAAAGAAAACAAAAAAAAAATACCCCAATGAACTCAAAAGAAAAAACTCAATAAATAAATAAAAAAAATTAAAAAAGCAGCAATTAACCTGCTCAGAACAAAGGAGAAAATAAACATGTCTAACTAAAACAAGCCCTAATGAAACCTAATCCAAAAAAAAAAAAACATAAAAAAAACAAACAACAATGAACTCGAAACAATGCAAAAAGTCATCCTAATAAAAAAACCATAAGAAATCTAATGATATTCCTTCTCCACTTAAAAAAAAATTAAGATATAAAATTCCTGTAGAAATCTTGATAAATATTAACAAAATATATATTTTTATGATTATAAATTTGTTTTATTCTGCTACTTTACTTTTTCTTAATATTTTATTTTTTGAATTCTTGGAATTCAAAGCAATTTCTTTATCTGTCTTAACATCCACAAAAATTGTTTCTGCACTAAAGCTTAAAAAAATAAATGAGAATGAAGTTTCACAGGATGAATGAAAAGTTAAATAGCATCACTTATCCTTTCTATAACAAAAGTGTGATAGAAAACAAAAGAATCTACTAATCCTGTAATACAAGGAATGCAACAACCTACAAGTTTTCTGTAAGACTGTGTATTTAGAAAATTTGATGATAAACCATTTATTTCACACTACAAAATGAAGCTGAGGGTGAGTGAGCACATGGTAGAAAATCATTCTCCTATAACTACCAAATTGTCCAGGCAGCAATATTAATAAAATACTGACAGCATCTTTAGCAGATGCTGATCATCACACAGCTCAAAAGCACTTTATAATTAACTAAACTTTTATGATTAAAATCCCAACATATGAACTTTTACTGTCTAAATACAACTCAATATCTATGGCATAAATTCTCTTAATTCATTTCAGTAAAAAGTAAATAAAATATTCAATAACAGAGCAGAAAATTTTAATTCTTTATTGTTGCTAATCCTTTAAATTTTAATGGGATACTCACCCCACCACAAACCCGTTGGTTTCCTTTTAAAATAATGCTAAGAAGGTGAAGACATTAAATGATAGTCTGGCCCAAGTAATGATGAGGAGGAGGGAACTTCTAGAGATAGGCTTAGCTATGCAGGCCATGGAGCATTCAGCTATCAAGGCCAAGCAGTTAGGGCTAGGTTAACTAAAATGTTGAATGAGTGCAGAATTGTACTAGGGGGATATATATATTCATCAGATCACTTCCCCTCCATGGATATATCCTGGAATGTTTCAGCATTTTCAAAACCAGTTTACCAAGGAGTCTGGTCTCTGTGGGCAGGTGTTTCACAACTATTTAGCTGATTTTCATTGACAGAGATGGCTAGCAATGAGGGTGAGATCACTGAGGGTAAAGTCCATGAAATATTAATGGTCTGCCCTACAAATTGTACTTAAGGTTATCATATGTTTGTACCTATCTTGACAAGAATATTCAATAACTGGTTCCATCAGGGATCCATTTTAAATCAAATCTCTAGGGGTGTGATCATGTTTGTAAAGAAAAACACGCATAGTGAGACATATTACAGGCCCATAACTCTGCCGAACACAAAGTTAAAGATTTTGACCAAGATCCTGATGGACTGTTTGTAATTAGTTGCCAAAATTCTGTTGGGGTCAGGACAGACTGTTTTTGTGAAGAGCCATACAATTCAGAGCAACCTGCACTTGACCCACACAACTGTAGAGGATGTAGAAAACAAAGAGGCTGCACTGATCAATTTGGATCAGTCTACAACATCCAATAGAGTTAACCATCAGTACTTGGCAGGTCTCCTGCAAGCTGCTGGATTCTAAACTGACTTCTGTAGGTGGAATAGACGTCTATATCACTCTCCCATTGTTGTGGTACAGATGAATGGAATGAGCATCAATCCATATTTGACTGTGAAGGCAATTGTCCTGAAAGAGTAGGGCAGTGGGCCATTTACATCTTTCTCTTTATTCTTTACCAGTTGTTAGCACCACTTCTCTGGCAATAGTCTGAAGGTGTTAGTGAACCAGCTGTTCTTGTTGGGGAGGTTTGGGGTCAAAGATCTGCAGACAGGTCTGCATCCAACATTCATCTCATAGGGGACTGGGAATACAACACTGGGCAATTCACTGACACATCTTGAGGCTGCTATTCTGACACCATAGGTTAACAGAGTATCCTTTATGAGTAAGTAGAGTTAGGGTTGCTTTTCCTAGCATTACTATCTCTCCTTTTCAGCCTGGGACTGAGTTCTATTGTATGCTCTTATGCCAGAAAGTTTTTTTTTCAGCATGTTATTTCTCGGTCCAATGACCTTTCTCAGCCAAGGAAAATATCGTATCAGGCATTAGTGGAGGGAGCCACATTGGACTTGCTCTCTAACCAGCTAGACTAGTCAGTGAAAAGTTGTCTTTATGATCCTGGGCACCAACTATAGATTATCTCAGTAGCCCTGAGTTTTCACTTATCTGATAACTGGCTTGAAATGCAACTGCCTCTCAATGATGGAGGCTTGACAGACATGCCTGGCTGCCATGAGCATGATCATGGGTTGGAGGAAATGGCCAAATACAACCTTCTTCTACTGTCTGCTTGTGCACCTGTTTTTGAGGACCAGGTCAGTGAGCTGATGGCTTGTACTGATCGCAAACAACTTGTGAGCATTGATCTCATGTACAATTGTGACTATGTGTCACTCTTATTTTTTCTCTATATTGCATTCTTTGAAGGTTTAATAAAAGTGAAATATATTAGATTTATAAATGTTTCCTATTTGTTTCTTAAGCTCTCATTCTATCAAATTCTGATCTCTATTTGATCCTAATTCATAAAAATATGTATGATCAGATATTACAAAATTTTATGATTTCTTTCTTTTATTGGTTATCTGACCTCTTTACTGGGAGGAATATGGCTTAGAATCTTTAAGAACACTGACATTTAGTTTTAAATTTATGAGGTTTACTGTATGTTCCCTAAGCTCTTCTATGTTTAGTTTGTTTATTTGCATTGTTAGAACTGAATTTTTATGGCTAAAACAGTATTGGAACTTGAAAATGCTAGTAAAAAGGTGTTCATTTCTTTACAAAATTTGTTGACAATATTTGTATTACTCCAGAAATTACCGAGAGTTGCATACTTGATCAGTGATTTCATGTTGAGATAGAAAGATAATTCAAAGAGTTCATTTTTCAATTCTAAATTCAATGGTGTAAAAATGTAGTCAGATATGTGCACTTTTGCAAGTACTCAAAGCCCATTTCAATGTTTCTATTCAATTTCTCAAATGACTATATATAGATATCCAAGTCATTATCAGGAATCATTTCATTTTCTAGTTGCCATAAGTTGAAAAATATTGATAATATTTTTGTTGCAATGACAATTTAAAAAGGCCTTTGATAGGATCTTAAGATAATTTCAACTTGAATAATTGTTACATTTTTACCCTAAAAAAAGTTAAAGTTGTATTGTTAAATTTAAAATATTAGTTTATTTAACAAGATTATTTCAGCTTGAAAAATTTGAAATATAGAAAAGCTGGTTCTCTCTTCTGTTTATAAATGAACAAACATATAGAGTGGAATCCATACCCATAAGAAACTCAATAGTTGAGTTGCACAATTTGATGAGGCTTTGCAGGCTCACACTTTTTGACAGCTATCTTACTTCAGTATATAACAGTAATTGACATTATATCTTTTTTTTTTTTTTACACAGCTTCCCAAGCAGTTGCGAATGAATTGGATATGCTTTTATTTTATTCATTGATCTGAAACACACCTGTAAAGTATAATGCAATCCACCACTTGAGTTTTACCCCCCCCCCTCACAGGGTGGTGTATGTGTAATACACAATAATTCCCATGTGTTGGGAATCTTTTCCTTAAGAAAGGTGGTAAATTTTCTATAATGACCAACTATTGAAGGAGTACCCTCAGTGACTGACAGTCATACTGCTAAGTGGAATATTGTGCTTTCTTCAAGGATTTAACAATCTTTAACCCCTTTTGCTTTACATTTAAAGTAATTTGCAAACAAAATCTCACAAATAATTTAATTTGGAGCTTGACTAAAATATCTTTGATAAGATTCATGGAAAACATACACTGCCTAAGCTCAGATATCAAAGTCCTCCCCACTACATCTTCAACCATCTCATCAACATGTCTTTGTACATAAAGGCAAGCATTTTAAAACAGGACTAAAGTTTGTTTGTCTTTTTCATGATAGTTTCAGTTTTTACTTTAGTTGACAGTATTATGATGTCTTTAATTTTCCCTTTTTTTGCTATATTGGATTGTCATACTACATTGAAACTGTTAAGCCTTCTTCATAATCAACCTGAGCATTAATAAATGACATAATAGTTTCTGCCTGATCTTCTAGAATGAGGAGTTATTGTTATTTACACTATTTATATATGGACTGTTGTTGTTGTTGTTATTATCAACATTTCGGCCATTTTTGTCTCTGGCCTTCATCAGGTGTATGTTGATCCAGATAACCTACAAGAAATTAGATAAGGGTTTCAATTTGGAATTTGATAGCTTACTCATTTTGGATGTTGTATATCAGTCATGGAGAAAAGGTTCATTTGGAGCAAAACACAAGGTAGTAATCATGATAGACCTATCAAGAAAATCAACATGCATATGTAGTTGAGTGAAATAGATTCATGTGAGAAATATTCCATTAATTATCATATTGTAGTAGTTGAGAGTTTGTCTCTGTTGCTGCTGGTTTCATCAGTGGCTGAAGATATTGATGATGGCCTGATAAAGTTTGCCAGCTATAGGGTCCATCATTAATGTCAGCCTGGTTGAATCTGTCTTTGTGGGTAAAATCAGCGTTGGCTTTATTGCAAGTCAGTGATTCAGAAATGGTTGTTGTGAAAAACTGCATGAGCTTTTTTCTGAAAAATGTGTTATAACCCTTTTTTTGGCGGTATTGCAACCGTGGATATGCCAAGCTGGATACAATTAAGGCCTATTTTTGAGCTATGAATATTGACGTGAGCATTTCTGTTTAAGGTAAAGAATTGGAATTTCAGCAGGGTGCTACAAAAGTAAATAAAACAAATAATGTCAAGACAAAATATGTACCCAATGGAATTCCTTAGGGAAAAATTTGCAATTGTTGCAATTTTACTGTTATTGGTTGGAACTCTCCCAAACTGTGCAATGAGGAATGTTGATACTGTCCTGCATCATCAATTTTGATCTATTCAAATGTCTTATTGACTCTTGGGGGTTGATATTGATCAATTTGGGCACATCTGAAACCTTTGGGTCTTAGAAAATTAAGTAATTTTACTTTTTATGTAAATCTAGTTAAAATGAAAGAGATGGCATTAAAATATGTTATTTATGATGTATTGTCAATTTATATCACACTTTTTTATGAATTTGCATAGAATTCTTTTCCAGTTAAATATTATTTATATGGTACTTGAACACGTGATACTGATTATGCACCCAAAAACCCCTTGATGTATATACAAAATAAAGATGAAAGCTTTAATCTAAACATTGTCAATACTTTAGCTGAGACTTAAAGATAAAAATAAATTTCAATATAAAAGCTTTTTCCATCTCAGTTACTTTTTAACGTTTTGAGTCAACACACTTTTCATCTGCTGAAACAAACAAAAGTAAAACCAGAAATAAAGAAGTATTTTTTGATGAGACATGAATTTGAACACCTCAAGAGCTTGACTAATATAGATGTCCCTTTAACTACTTTGGATATAAAAAAATACTACACAGTGGAGCACATATTTGTAGTCATTTTGTCACTTCTTTTTCACCTTTCTTTTAATTCGTTTTTGTTTTGCTACTTAGTAACTGCAAAATTGTTTTCTCGAAAGGTTTTATATAAAGTATTTTCCCTGTATTATTTTATTATTAGGTTTACACCATTATGTTATTGTGGTTTCAGGATTGATAAACGCTTTGATTGTTATCATAAACATTGAAAAGAAAAAAGTAACTTTCTGATTTTGAGACATTCACACTGACAGAAATAATAGTAGATGTGTCATGGTGACTACTATTTTACACACACTGCCACCTCTGCGTACTGGTACTACTCCTAACACAACCTATAAAACCCATAGACTAATCATAGAAGAGTTCTGTTGACAACCTAACAATGTTCTATGTTAAATAAAACTGAATGTCTTTTTAGCTCACATTCATTTATTCAACATAAACTATGGAAAGATATCTGAAACCCCCGTCATTTCAGGGCAGGCCCTAATACGAGTGACACTGCAGACGAATGGCATTAGTTTAAAACTTTCTGTAACTTTATTGACACTAGCAACTCTGAAGGTACAACCAGATTACATGTACTTATTAACTTTCAGTCCCTGGTGATTTAGAAACAAATCAGTCTCTTAGGAAACACACATGGAAATGCTCAGAAAGCTCTATGTTAAGCCTAAGAATTAGGTAATTGCACAACATTTTGTCATATATGAATAAATTGTTGCTGCAGACATTTGAGTTTCAATACAGATCACTAGAGAACATAGTTGACTGCGTTTTGATGTAATTAGAGGAATTGTGCTGCTGAGATCAAGTGACATTGTAAAATATATATGTGTGTGTGTGTGAACATAATAAGCAGGCAAGGGAGGAAAAAAAAGGTCTGACAGTATTCTTCAAAGATGTTATTTCTAATATATGTGACTTTACAAAAGTGGTGTTGAGTACTTGTTTGAATTCATGCAAGGAAACAAAAATAAACATATCTTACATGTTGTAATAGGATATTCAGTTAATATTTTAACACTTCACCAAAGAGATATAAGGACTGTTTGCATTAGAATGATGAAAAGAAAGTTTGCATATTATTAAAAAAAACAATTCTGGGAAGATGGCATTATAAAAACAATAGATAAGCAAAACAACATACATGGTACAGAGGCAAATATAAACAACACCTTAATCAGTTAAAATGAAAATTCACTGATTTAGAAATTTTCCTAAAAGAGGTACCTATGGAAATACTGTATGACACATTTGATATATCTATGACATCAGAAATTGTTGAACCAAGGTTTTATGGTAAGAGAAAAAAACAACAACAGAATTTTTAGATATTGAAGCAAAGCAGAAGAAATATAGACTCCAGAGGAAGTCATCTCAAAGGGGAGGTGTCATATAGGAATAAAGTGTTGCTACCAACATTTGAGTGTGTTTATTCTCTGGTGATCCATGTTTATAGTTGACCCAGTTTTGATGTAATTAGAGGAATCATGCTGCTGAGATCACATGATGTTGTAAAAATAATATATATATATATATATATATATATATATATATAATAAGCATAAAAAGAGTCGGAAAAAGAAAAATGTCAGACAGTATTCTTTGAAGGCATTATTTCATGTAACTTTACAAAACATTTGCTCTCCAGCTGCAAACATGTTCCAAATTAAAGCCTGGGTCAGTACCTTGAAAACCTAAGGCTTTTGACACAGGACTTCAATTTTCAAATTTTACCAAGGAGCACAAAAACAAACACCTCAGAGATGCTTTTATTCACCAACATCTATTGGAGAACAAAACCTTAACTTAGAGATAAAATTTAAACAAGCATGTTTTTTAGAGGTAGCTCATTAGGAGTGTGACACTTATACAAAATGCAACTACACCGTTAATGCAGCTGCATCTAATAATATTACTAACAGTACCTCTTCTGACCAAATCATTGCAGCTACATCAAGAGTGAAGTGTTTCTTCTGTGAATCAGAAAACACCCCCATACACATTATCCAGCCAGGGAGACTATATGCAAATCCTGTGGTAAGGTTGGACACTGTGCAAAAGTCTGTAGGTCTAAACCCAAATCTTCTGGGACTACTTTTTCAGCAACTATCTGCAATGTATCAGCAACCATACCTCTTAATTTGTCAAAAACTATTCTACCTGATAGAATAAGTGGCAAAGCAGTGAAATCACTAACCAATACTGGTAGCTCCCAGAATTTTGTAAGTCATTCACTAATAAAAAGGTACAGATGGAAACCTATGCCTTCGAACGATGTTATCTTTATGGCAGCTACTTATTTACAGTCTAAAGTAGCAGGACACTACATAGCAGATGTTATCATTGTTGATCACACATATAAGAAAGTACGACTAATTATTCTTGATAACTTATGCACTGATGTAATAATCAGACTGAAATTCTGAGCCTACATTCGAAAGTGAAAATTTCTTATTGTGATTTCAAGATGGCAACTCAAACTTTCTTGCTATTATGTCATTTACTGTTTGGGGAAGCAAAACTATGCTGCTCATACATTATCTGGATCACACTAATCCAAACAAATTAGCAGAGATTCATGATTCCTTGTGCCACCATGGAATAATACACATAGCCCATTTTATACAAATTAAAATCTTCCTTATTCAACGGAAGACATGCCTGTGTGCTCTAAAATAAAACCTTGATTTTATTTCAAGGATGAGAGTCAAGTAATAAAGGCTATGTGGCTTTTTGACAGACTTAATATTGACTTTAAAGGCCCCCTACTAATAAATAATAAAAGTCAGTATATGTTAACTGTAGTTGACAAATTTAGTAGATTTGCTTTTGCATGTCCCTGAAAGGACTTGACCTATCAAACAGTTATTAACTATTTGTAAAATATTTTCTGCATATTTGGAATACTGGCGTATATTCATTCTGACAGAGACAAGTCATTTCTTTCTAAAGAACTCATCACATTTTTGAACATGCAAGATGTGGCTAGAAGTCATTCAACTATTTATAATTTGTGTAGGAACAGTCTAATAAAACAATACAGTGGGATAATTTGGTGAACCATATCTGTGATTCTGTGTTTGTGAGGTTTCCAGGCCTCCATGTAGAAGACGGTACTTGCATCTGGAGCATTTTGTGAAACCCCACATGAGTGAATGTTTCATCACCAATGGAGTACAGCAGATGGGCATTCACTACCATTATTCTATTTCTATTCTCACCATGAACTCCATTTACTGATACTACTCTTAACATAACCTATAAAAACTGAAGCATAATCAAAGAAGAATTTGGTTAGACTAAATGCTTTTTTCTTAAGCTTATAACAAGACATCTAACTTTAGAATTTTAAAATGAGAACAATATAACGAAGAACTTAAAACACTTATTTGAATATCTCATTTTATTCATAATTACTACCACATGATGCAAGCAATAGTCAGTGCATTGTTTAAACAAATTAGCTATAAACAATGGTGCCCCTTTTTGTTGACATAATTTGCTTATATTATTGTCAATGAAGAAATTTTACGTAAGTATCAAATAATCATTCATAGTTAATTGAAATAAGTGCTGCAGAATTTGTTTTGTGTAAAAATTATTGCAGATAGTGAATATTTGATTGAGAAACAAGAATTGTGATTAGTATTGATCCAAGAAAGCTGCATATCACATAGCAGGGTTTTAATGTTGGGAATATGCTTTTGCCATTGTGGATAATGTAAGGCTGCATTATTCTTGGTCATCCATACATCATATGTTTGAGGAAATGCTCTTAAATTTAAGTGGCTTTCAGTACTTATAGATAAGGAAAAATGATTGAAAATCCATTTGACAGATTATAGATATCAGTTGTAGGTGTATATATAAGTAGGTACCCATTTATCTTGCAAGATAAATGTCGTACTCTGGTCAAAATTCAGTTCTTTGGTGGTAAGACTGGAGTAACCCTTTCAAGGTACAAGTCTGAGCAATGGTATATGGAGGTTGTGCACTGCCCAGACTACATGCCCTCCCCTCTCTTGACCATACTAACAAAATCCAAAGCAATACAAGACATTACATTTGGGGTTAGCTGGGCTACAGAAGTTGCCAGTTTTGACAGCCAACTGTCTTTGAGGCTCCATTCTGTCTGAATTTACTGCTATAGCCTTTTACATGTTTCAATATGACTTCAAGACAGCAGAGTTTTAAAATAAGTGTTTTCCTTCCCCCAGATGGACTGTCTTCCTGGGCTGTAAAACTCTATCTACTATATATATATATATATATATATATATATATTCTCCTTAGAATAATATTTTAATAAAATATTTCCAAAAATGATTTTTAAAGATACTTTCATTTTTTGTTTTAAAATGTATGAATACCATTTTGAATCCATATATTGTGCACATTTATTTCTGATGGTTTATTGTTGGTACTTTCCTGAAAGCCATCATGTTGTGCATTCAGGTTTTACTGCTGACTAGAGATATTAGCTTTGCTCCTTTCATTCTTTCCTCTTTCTCTTATTGGAACAAGACAAGATATAGATCATGAAGCACTAAAAAAAAAAAAAAAAAAAAAAAAAAATGGCCACCTAAAATGATGTAAATTAGAAAATAAGATTTAAAAAAAAAAAAAAGTTGTCTACCTAACTTGGCTTGGCTGAACTTTGCTTAGCAATTACTTTCGCCTGACATGTTTTGGTGCCAGCTGAAGAAAACTACCAAATGTTTTCCGTACTTCCTAAATTCAGATTCTGAAACGTTGAATCTGTTTTTGATTATCTCTTTTAAGAAAGAAAAAAGAATTAAAAAAAAAAATGAGTATTGTTAAAGAAACTCATTGTCAGAAAGAAAGATTGATACAATCTCTCTTAACCAGTGTGTTCTTGTATTCTATTATTATGCAGGTACAGATTATCATTGGCATTTATAACCGCTTTACTGGTTGATATTATGTAATGTGAGTGTGAATCAGAAATCATTATAATTGGCTAATTTTTAGATAAGGGAAATGATTTGAGTGAAAAGCTTTCTGAATTTGGACAGGGAATATTTTTTTTAAAAACCTGAGATAATTAGAAATATGAAAGTATTTGTTTTTACTTGGTATAATTCATAAACAAAAACACTAAGAATAGAGGGCTATTGTCTATAACTATGAATAGTTATAGACAATAAAAAAATGTAAAAATGAATATTTCTTCATTTCTTTCTTTCTGTCAATTCTTTTAAATTATATATGTTGAAAGTAGTTTTTAAACTTTTACACAGGTAATACATTTTGTTTTTATTGAAAGCATTGAGGATGTATAGAAGAATGTAATATTGCAAGAAAATATGATTGTTTTTAATAACAAAAATCTGTAGATAAATTTGTTTCCCATTTCCTTTAACAAATAAACTTTAGTGATTTGAAGAACATAGCATATTTTTAAAAATATTTTTCATTATCAGAATGATATTCTAGAAAAACAGCACTAATTGTGATTTCAAGCCTATTGTGTATGGATTTTCAGCTGAGATAAAAGCATAATATGATTCACTTATTAACTGATGGTAATATAATATTGACTTCAGATTAAATAACAGAAACTACTTTTTAAGTGAAATTAGCCAATACAATATAAATAGTTGAAACACCTTTCAAAACTTTTTTCTAATTTGACTAATGATGGAAAATGCATTTTTTCTATCAAGATATCTAAGAAAATGTAATTATTACATTTTGTTTAGTCATCACAATTAACTACAAAAAAAGATGAAAAGAAATCAATAAATGATGGACTTCATTTTGAATAGTGCTTTTATTTTGCAAGTTATTTTTCTTGTGTCATTTTAACTTTCTCTTAACAAATCAATTTGACAGTTTTTACCATTTTCATTAATTATCTTAATATTTTAATAATTAATTTTTAATTTAAATTTTTCCAGTAAAAGCCTAATGAACAAGTCAATGTTAATATGTGAGAAAAGAAATGTATTGTTTTATAATGAAAAATTATTATCTGCAAGAAAAGTGTAATGATTAAAACTAATAAAATTTAAGCAGTTCAGTTTTATGAATATCACCAAGCAGAAGAAAAATAGATTGCAAACCAGAAAAGAAAACACTATTTTCCCCAGCAATTAATCTTTTATTCTAAAATCTATATTCATGTATTAACTCACTAGCATTTTATTTACTGAAGCAAGCACCTATTTGTAATATTTTATTCTTTGAAAAGATAATAATCAATTGTGAAACTCAGACTTTAATAGTTATCAATAAAATTTTGAACATCAAAGACAGTCTTAAATTTTTTAAGAGATAAGTAATGTGGCATTGATTGAAACTAGTGAAAATTCTGTGTGTGGAAGAATTTCCCATCCCAACTTCATTATGAATTTTTTGATGGAAAAAAAAAAAAGCAACACACACATCAATGAGTATTTTTCAAGCAGCAGTTTGATTTCCCAGCTTTCATGTCTTGTAAATGGCTATTTTTTTCTTTTCGTTTTTCAATTGCACCACTCACAACTTTGAAGGTGGTGACTTTGGCACATTTGGAAAAAGGTGCCTGAAAATCATTACGCTTTGTAAATTAAATTGGGCAGATGGAACTATTTGAAAGCTGTCAATAGTTTTACTAGCATAAAATCACAAGTCATCATTACCAAGGGTTTGAGTGTACTGACCTTGCTTAAACTGTTGATTGTGCCAGATAATGAACTATCTCCCAGAAATTGTAACTACAGTTCACTAAGCATAATTACAATATAAACCATTTTTGGGTGTTGAACACGAATGTGCCTGAGTAGGCATCTGTAACCAGCCTAATAGACAGGGATACTCAGACACAAGTGGCCAGCCATTATTATTACAGCTTTCATATCTTACCAAATACAAAAATGTTATATTTTGCTTTTGTTGCATCTTCAGCATCTCTTGTATAAAAACAAATTTTTGTTCATGTCAAGCAAGAACTGAAATAGAGAGGGTGAGAAACATTTTGCTTTCATAATTCATGTAACACATATTTTCTTGCTTTTTGAATCCCCCCCACATTTTGAAAATGTCTTAAAACTGTTGAGTGACTGACAACAATTTTTTCAGCTAATTGTTGAAATACTTGTCTACAACTGTGGGTTTTTTCTTTTAAGTCTTGAACTTCAAAAACATTTATGACATGTACTACTTCCAGCAACACCATCTCTATAGATTCTATCGATCATCTTCTTTACTTTTGCCTTGTCCATTTGAAAAAGAAACATGCAGTGCCATGTGTATCTTGCCTACTGCAATTTGTTTGTTTTTTTTCAACATATGATAAATAAACACGGAAAACTCAAAACTCGTTTTCTATTGAGTATTAAGTCTCTAATTTTCAATATAGAGAGTTGCAAGGAACTTTTGCATACACCTAATACATTAGTGGAAAAAGTCACTTCTGGCAGCCATCATTGAATTGCAATCTCTTAAAAAGTTAATGGAGAGTTTTATAGAAAAAAAAATGAAATTATAAAGAGAAAACAAAAATAGGCTAACTAATGATAAAAAAAGAATAATAGTTATATTTATTTGGACAGGCAACTAAGAAATTTTCTTTTGCACAATATTTTATTTTTTACTTGAATAAAAGAAGTTTTCTAGTTGATCCATTTATCCATTCTGACATAAATAGATTGATTGTAAAGGGTAAGTAACAGAGAAATCTACATATAAATCAATTCCAGTCCCTTCCATTTTTACATTTAAGTGCATGAAAAATACTTCCATAAAGGTTCTCAAGGAACAGATTGAATCTTGGAATGCTTACAAAAGAAATTCAATCCATTTTATTTCTTTTTATTTATTTCTTTTTATTTTCATGATTAAGAAATTGCAATTAGGATGAATTTTCCCTGAGAAGTTGAACCTTTTAACCACAAAGATTTGATTCTATTTTGTATATAAATAAAAAAAAAGGTTAGATTGTAAACTTTAGATCAAGTACATAAAAATACACAGACTTTGCTAGAGGAAAAATAGACATGCATGTGAAACTAAATTAATATGCTTAGAGGATAGAATTGGAATCCATCAGATTCAGATTCAGGGTTCAAAAGGCTTTGTTTTGCTTCTTTCTATCCTCATTACTGAGGGTTAGGGATCATGGATAATTATTATGGTTTTGAATCCAGAGTTGTCCTCCTAGACTGGTTGCTAACTACAGCTAGAGATCCCAGTCTGCTCTGTTATTTAATCTATAGCTGGGGAGAATAGATGGGTTCATACCTTTCTTAAAAGTATTTGTGCAAAGTAAATGTAGTGAACCAACTAATTCAAAACTCTAGTCATGTTCATAAAATAGCCATTTGTAATAAAAAGAAAATCATGAAAGCGTAATCTTCAATCTAAGTAACAATCTATATAAAAATTAGATGGTCATTTGTAGTTATGGTTAAGAGTTATTATTTTTCCCAGCCAGATAAAATAAGAACTAAAATATTATATATATATATATATATATATATATATATGCAGTTTGTTATATATATCATTCTTTATATATTATATATGCACGGTACTTATTTGAAAGTGCTCAATATCAGTGACATAGCTAACATATTCAGTTGGATTGGTGTGAATTTGTGACCCTGGGTTTCATGCTTGTGCGATTATCAATGTCTGATGATTGCAAAAGCGTGAAACCCAAGGTCACAAACTCACACCAATCCAAGTATATATATATATATATATAACATACATATTGTGTGTGTGTGTGTGTGTGTGTGTAATACTGTTGAATGTTACCAGAAGTGTCCACTATAGAGATATGAAAATTGTTAATCTCTAAATTTGAAGTCTTCTGATGAAGTAACAATCTTGTTTATTCAATGGTGACTGGAATGTTATTTCTTTTGTTTTATCTTAAAGAATTAACTTAAACCAAAAAAGCAAAGCAACTCAAAAATTATAAAGTTGAATATTTCTGTCATTCTTTGATGACATGAGTAAACTAACTTTAAATAAAATTTCATTATGCATTAATTTGGCTGATAGATATAAAAAGAGAATAATCTTGAAAAAAACTTTTGTTTCACTATGAAAAACAAAAGAGAAGGTTATTACCTTTAAATATTTTATATTATGTCTAGAGAAATAATCATGATTCATATTTTCTTTCAAAACTATATAATGGGATATAAATATATATAAATTCTTTTAATGTAAAGTCAACAATTATGTTTTATTTTTTTGTGTATTCTTTTATTTTCTGGACTCTAATCTATCTCAAAATCTGATCAATATTGAATATGCTTTTTTTTTTTTAAGATCATTACTTTCTGTGGTAGACTGATTGCCGAATAAGGCTATAGAACCCAATCTATCCTACTATTCAACTCATAGTTGGAGGGAAAAAAAGATGTATTAATATCTTTCCCAAAGGCATTTGTGCACATGTGAATGAAACAAATTTGACTAGAATTCAAACTTGACTCTTCAATATCCATTACACCACAACGCACATCCCATTTTTTAGATATTGGACTTAAATGCCAAAAATAAACTTTATATATAGTATTTAAGTGTTAGCCATGTTATTTATAATTATTTAATAAATGCATACTTTTTCAATATATATTTAGCATTAATTATGTAAACGGATGTCAGTGTTACTACTTGTCATTGCAATCATTTTTACTAAGTAGTTTTCTTTTTAAATCACCTAATTCTGGTGATCAAGATGTTGATGTTACACACTACTTCAAGCATGCAGTTAGGAAGGAAACCAACATCAATACTGGAAAGAGCAATAAGAGCTACTGGACTGAGTAATCTATTTTCCTGAAAATTTTTTTTAAGAAAAAGACTTTATAAATTTCAACTGGTTGCTTGGTCAATGAATTCCAAATGTTTCCTTGTAAGAAAACAGCTAATATTATTACCATTAGTCAATCATACAGAAGTTAACTCCCCTCCCCCCAATGTAAATCCTTTAAAAATCATCTTTAGAAATATTCAAAACCAAATTCAGATTCAAGGCCTTCTTACTCCTTGGAAGAACCCCTTCCTGATTGATCATGTCTTCATCAATGTAGCCATGCTTATCACTCTTGGACAATTGCAGGTTGGTGCAACTGACTGATAGTTGAGGATTTTGAATTCAGAGTTGTTCTTCTCCTAGATCAGTTGCCACAATATTATAGGACCCAGAGTGTCCTATTTACCCATACCTTGGAGAGGGGAAGAGATTTATACCTTTACATAAATAAATATAAAGGACTCGACTAGAATTGTATCTCTGCTCTTCAATTCCTCAATCTAAGTCATCATTTATTACTTCACTATGCCTCCAAATATATATGTTAAAAATTTAAAATCAGTTTATGAATATCCTATTGATATTAAGTAGAGTAATCAAGTATAAAGCCACATGTGAAGCTCAAACTCAAATTAGTAATGATTTTCAAGACTAACTTGTTAACCATTATTCAAGAGCAAGAAGATATTATTCCTCAATCTTCCATTACAT